>CM055271.1:78565487-78605420 GCA_029237695.1 Conchocele bisecta
AAGTGGATATTGTTCTTTCTACTTGGGTATGATGTGTCCATTAAGATCGAATGTTCATTGAATTACCATAATCTAATGATTCTGCGAGTGATCTACTTTTTCCCATTCATACTCCTTCTTTCGTTATATGTTGTGATTTTTGGTCGCCATTGTTGTATTTATTTAACTTTATAATGCAATTTTGATAAAAAAAAAAAATCATTAAGATATCATCAGATATCATCATGTATCATATTTAACTGATCTATTATATATGTTACGCGGAGGTTATTTTCATTTACTATTGGATTACTATATTATCGTCACTTCTATCAGCCATTTTTTATGTGTTAGTAATTAGTAACGGTATAAGTACGTCCGTTTGGAATTATTTATTTTTATGGTCATTACTAAACGGTTGCTATATGATCACAAATATCTGTTGATATATTAAATATTGTCCGTGATCTATGGATTCATCATAACGTTCTTCTTTTTCGGTTTTAATATACGGTTGAGATATATCTTTATTTTTAAAATATTGAAGTCTGAAAATCTGGAATATTGAGTTTTATATAAATCTAAACTGTTTCCTAACTTATTATCTGTTATTTTTTTTATCCCACAAACATTTCTGTAATGCGGAAACATCTTTTTCATCTTTATCATAATTCTACACTATAAATCTTTTAATATCTTTTTCTATTATCCTTGTCAATAATCTCATTCAACTTTTGTCCGCATTATGTATTAATGTTTTCTTTGCGGATTATTTGTTTCCATTGTGGTCTAATTGGTGAATCAGTGAATTCGACAAATTCAGAAAATATTTATATTTACGCTCCTTAAGCTGTGATACATTTAATTCTTAAATTATTTTTTATCCATTACCGCTGTATCGTCCGTTGTATATTATGTATTAACTTAGTTATAACGGCTGGATTTACGGGAAATTCATTACTACTAGATTACTAATTATCATTAGTATCATAACCATTGAACGTGTCGGAATTAGTTACGTACATAATGTACGGCCGTGTGGTAATTATATATTTTGGTCATTACACGGTTGCTATAAGATCACAAAAAAATCTGTTGGCATGTGATATTTTCCATTGATCTAGGGCTATATCATTAACGTTTTTCTTTCTCGGTTTTAATATAAGGTTTAGATATATCTAAATGTTTTAAAATTCTTGAAGTCTAAAATAAATCTGGAATTTTAAGATTAATATAATCTAAGCTTAATTTTTAATTTATATCGCATATTATCTACTTTCTTATACTTTTTACATAAATAAATCGCTAATTCACTATGTTCGGCGTCTGTATTATTCTTGAACTGTAAATGATACTGGTCTGTTATATTAGTTAACTCGATATTAAGATGTTCCACCGCACATATTAGGATATGTCTACATGGGTTATTAAAATCCATCATGTCTAAATCGTGAATAATCGTATTAATCAAGCAACGCGGCAGAGTTAGGGTTAAAACCGATCAAAGTCATTATACTTTGCGGAAGTAGCCATGTTTTATTTGTTTAAAATTATAAATTCAATTTAAAAAAAAAAATAAAGTATCTTCTCCGATTTAAACTATCATTTTTCAATGAACTAAAATTATAACAACTCTGGTGTTAAACTTAATATAGTTTAAGCCAGTCTATTAATTTAAATTTGCTTTATTTTTCTTCCAGAACAATTAACGAAACTTTCTGACTTATATCTGAACACCCTTAAGATTAATACCATATTTATTATTTTATTTTAACCTTCAGAATCGATATATGTTCCAGTCAACAGAATCCTTTATTTTTTTGTTCTATTATTTTTTCTTGTCTTGTATTTTTTTAAAATTATCACCACCCCGAAACCAGGATCAATATTTATCATTTATTTTATTCACACTCTCTCAGTTTCGGTATAAGGTTCGTACAACGTAATTGGAACACATTCAGGTACATTTCGAACAATAAGAACATGTATTACGTTTTATATAAGCTTCCTCAAGTTCATTCTGCTTTTTATAATATTTTACCATTGGTGTCGCTTTTACTTCCCAATCCATGAATACACTTGGAAGCGTTTGTTTATCAAACCGGACTAAACACTCATTTAACTCGTATAATAAGTGTTCCTTGTTTGGTACTGTTTTATCGGACTTTAACAGAATAATTATTTTTTTGGCTTCTTCGGATTTTTTATACCTATGATCACTATTTTTCTTCATCTCATCCATTTCTTTCATTAACACATTAACGAAGTTTGTAACACTCTCTCCATAATAATATGATTCTTCCATTGTTATACTAATACTTATGCTATTCAATTTTATACACGCTACCATATCAAAATTGTATTGTTTTTGATGCAAATTGATTTTCTGTATAATATTACCAAATTTGATCAAAATTGAATTCCTATATATAAAAGGTATCATAAAACACCTTAAAACGTAAAAGATATCTTAATCATAAAAATGGGAGATATACCACAGTTAGAAAATTGGAATGCTTATCTGAGTGAGTTGAGATGTCAAAACGCAACCGCTCAAAAACGCGTTGAAAAACCCGCGGATAAATTGGAAAGCGTTACGAGAGAAAATGCCAGATTAAGGAGTCAAGTGCTGTATGACGCTACACAACGCGCTAAAACTGAACAAGCTAATAAAGATCGCATACAGACAGAACGACTACGTAAAGAGGCCATTTTACGCGATAAACTAGCGAAGGAACATCGTAATCGCGAACGTGATATAAGAAATAAGATGCAAACGGCAACGTCAAACAATGTGTTTATGGAAAACTATAACCGGAAAGCGCCAACCACCGCCACCGCCTCTGCACCTATTGCCACCACCGAAGAAGAAAACTTGAGAGAGGCAATTCGAAACAGCGAAATGTCCCACATTGAACAGTTGAAACATAGAGAAGCCGAATATCTTAATAAAATAGATAATATTACGAAGAAAGTTAATGCTAAGGCTAACGATTTAGTTAAGATACAAAGCGAATTTGACAAGCAGGGAGATGAGTTGAAACTGTTCCAAAAGGATATGGAAGATACGCTAAGATATTCCGAAATGAGGGTTACTGCAGTAATAGAAGAAATCGATAATATGAACACTGATAAAGACAACATGGAGAAAACGCGTAAAAATATAACTTCTACTATAGCTACACTAGTAAATGTACCACAGTCATTTGATTTCGAAGTCGAACCGAACCCAATGGTTGAAGTAGTGAAAGATAAAAAATCATGCGTCGGAGGATGTGGACGTGTAGTGCAATTGTCGGGAAAACATTATGTTTTTTTTTTCACGACCAATTTTTTTATTTTTCGTGGTTGGTGGGGAACCATTTCCTCGTTAACCAATTTATGGTTTTTCGGGGGGTGGTGGGGGTATTATATAGGGTTGTAAATGAATGTCACAGTAGGTGGTATCATTTTTGACTCCCTATATACTACTCATTTTGTTAAAAATGAACCATAGTAAATTTAATAATAAATTACACAATGGAACCGTCTTCTTCTACTTCATGTAATGTATGAGGGGTGTTTCCTATTGGAAATCGACCGCTAAGGCTCTATTTCGCCAGTTGGGGTTTTAACGAGATTGGGCGGAGGATGGTGATAGTTTTGTTTTCTTACAAAATTGTTAAACACGTTTTAAGCCGGTGAATCCGTGGGAAGATGATGTTTTCCCCGACAGAAATAAAATTGCGATTAATTTGGCACTCGACTTTCTATCCAATAAACCCAAAGAACAACATAATAAACCCAAAGAACAACGTAATAAACCCAAAGAACAACGTAAACCAAAACCAAAACATGAAGAAAACTTTGATGAGCGAACTCGGCACATTACCTTTGCTGCTGATATTGATCATATCAATGATATTATCAATGATGATATTATCAATGATGATATCAATGATATGATCAATGATCATGTTAATCAGCAACGTGCGGATGAAGCCGCTGCTCAACATGCGGATCAGAAACATGTGGATGAAGTTGCTGATGTTGATGAACGTCGTTTAGACGAAAAGGATCGTTTAATAAATCATTCTCGTGCAATGGAGAACTATCATATAATGGAGCAATTCTCGTATAGCCGATCAATGTCGATTTATCCGAGATGAACAGTAAAGGTGAAAACGAAAGCTGAAATGAAACGTTTACGTAAATGTGGTTTAGGCGTATGGAATTTTATATTTCCGTCCACACAATGTTGCTATATAATCGCAGCGCTCTAGAGGAATTTAATTTGTCTTCTACTTCGGGAGGTATAGATGTGTTCTTAATTGGAAAAACTCGTGTAGTCTTTTATCTGGAATGGTTCAGGTTGATATAAGTTAAACTTTTTACTAAAATCATTTCGTACATCGTATATTTTTTGATACTTTTCCCATAAAATAAGTACGTAATTTCATCATTATTTTCGTTCTATTTTCATGAAATTGCTACAATATATCTTTGATATCTTATTTAACTCCTCATTAAGCTGTTCCGCTTCATATAATCGTTCTGCTCTAAGTGGATTTTTTGTTGTCCATAAGATCGTGTTCATGAATTACCATATTAACTAATGATTCTGCAGAGTTTTATACTTTCCCATTCATACTCCCCATTCTCGTTTTATATGTTGGTAAGGTCGCCATTGTGTATTAAAATTTAATTTATAATTCAATTTTGATGATATCATTTAAGTATCATATTTACAGATATCACTGATCATATTATATATGTTATCGCCGGATTATTTTTCATTACTACTAGATACTATATTATCGTCACTATCATAGCCATTTATAGTGTTAGAATTAGTACGGATATAAGTACGTCCGTTTGGAATTATATATTTATGGTCATACACGGTTGCTACTATGATCACAAATATTCTGTTGATATATAATATTGTCCGTGATCTATGGATTCATCATAACGTTCTTCTTTTTCGGTTTTAAATTTATCGGTTGAGATATCTTTATTTATAAAATTATTGAAGTCTGAAATCTGGAATATTGAGTTTTTTATATAATCTAACTGGTTTACCTAACTTATTATCTGTTAATTTTTTTATACCACAAACATTTCTGTAATGCGGAAAGGGGAAACATCTTTTTCATCTTTAGCATAATCTAACATATAAAATCTTTTAATATCTTTTTCTATAATCTTGTCAATAATTCTCATTCAACTTTTCCGCATTATGTATTAATTGTTTTCTTTGCGGATTATTTGTTTCCATTGTGTCTAATTGGTGAATCAGTGAATTCGACAATCAGAAATATTTATATTTCGCGCCTTAAGCTGAGATACATTTAATTCTAATTATTATTCATACCGCTGTATCGTCCGACGTTGTATATTATGTATTAACTTAGTTATAACGGCTGGATTTACGGGAAATTAATTTCAATTACTACTAGATACTAAATTATCATTAGTATCATAACCATTGATCGTGTCGGAATTAGTACGTAACATATGTACGGCCGTGTGGAATTATATATTTTTTGGTCATACACGGTTGCTATAGATCACAAAAATCTGTTGGCATGTGATATTTTCCATGATCTAGGGCTATATCATAACGTTTTTCTTTCTCGGTTTTAATATGCGGTTTTTAGATATATCTAAAGTTTTAAATTCTTGAAGTCTAAAATCTGGAATTTTACGTTAATATTAATCTAAGCTTATTTTTAATTTATATTAGCATATTATCTACTTTCTTATACTTTTTACATAATTAAATCGCTTAAAATTCACTATGTTCGGCGTCTGTATTATTCTTGAACTGTAATGATACTGGTCTGTTATATTAGTTAACTCGATATTTAAGATGTTCCACCGCACATATTAGGATTATGTCTAATATGGGTTATTAAAATCCATCATGTCTAAAATCGTGAATAATCGTATAAACAAGCAAATCGCGGCAGAGTTAAACCGATCAAAGTCATTATACTTTGCGGAAGTTAGCCATGTTTTATTTGTTTAAAATTATAAATTCAATTTTAAAAAATTTTATAACGTATCTTCCGATTTAACTTTTCTTTCATTTTTCAATGAACTAAAAATTATACTCTGGTGTTAAAACTTAATATAGTTTAAGCCAGTCTATTCTAATGTTTGGCCCTTTATTTTTCTTCCGAACAATTAACGAAACTTTCTGACTTATAAATCGAACACCCTTAAGATTAATACCATAAAATTTATTATATTTTACACCTTCAGAATCGATATATGTTCCGTCAACAGAATCCTTTATTTTTTTGTTCTATTATTTTTTTGTTCTTGTATTTTTTTTAAATTATCACCACCCCGAAACCAGGATCATTATTTATCATTTTATTCACACTCTCCTCAGTTTCGGTATAAGGTTCGTACAAATCGTAATTGGAACACATTCGGTACATTTCGAACAATAAGAATCATGTATTACGTTTTTTATATAAGCTTCCTCAAGTTCATTCTGCTTTTTAATAATATTTTTACCATTGGTGTCGCTTTTACTTCCCAATCCATGAATACACGTGGAAATGCGTTTGTTTATCAAACGGACTACAACACTCATTTAACTCGTATAATAAGTGTTCCTTGTTTGGTACTGTTTTATCGGACTTTAACAGAATAATTATTTTTTTGGCTTCTTCGGATTTTTTATACCTATGATCACTATTTTTCTTCATCTCATCCATTTCTTTCATTAACACATTAACGAAGTTTGTAACACTCTCTCCATAATAATATGATTCTTCCATTGTTATACTAATACTTATGCTATTCAATTTTATACACGCTACCATATCAAAATTGTATTGTTTTTGATGCAAATTGATTTTCTGTATAATATTACCAAATTTGATCAAAATTGAATTCCTATATATAAAAGGTATCATAAAACACCTTAAAACGTAAAAGATATCTTAATCATAAAAATGGGAGATATACCACAGTTAGAAAATTGGAATGCTTATCTGAGTGAGTTGAGATGTCAAAACGCAACCGCTCAAAAACGCGTTGAAAAACACGCGGATAAATTGGAAAGCGTTACGAGAGAAAATGCCATATTAAGGAGTCAAGTGCTGTATGACGCTACACAACGCGCTAAAACTGAACAAGCTAATAAAGATCGCATACAGACAGAACGACTACGTAAAGAGGCCATTTTACGCGATAAACTAGCGAAGGAACATCGTAATCGCGAACGTGATATAAGAAATAAGATGCAAACGGCAACGTCAAACAATGTGTTTATGGAAAACTATAACCGGAAAGCGCCAACCACCGCCACCGCCTCTGCACCTATTGCCACCACCGAAGAAGAAAACTTGAGAGAGGCAATTCGAAACAGCGAAATGTCCCACATTGAACAGTTGAAACATAGAGAAGCCGAATATCTTAATAAAATAGATAATATTACGAAGAAAGTTAATGCTAAGGCTAACGATTTAGTTAAGATACAAAGCGAATTTGACAAGCAGGGAGATGAGTTGAAACTGTTCCAAAAGGTTAAAAAGGATATGGAAGATACGCTAAGATATTCCGAAATGAGGGTTACTGCAGTAATAGAAGAAATCGATAATATGAACACTGATAAAGACAACATGGAGAAAACGCGTAAAAATATAACTTCTACTATAGCTACACTAGTAAATGTACCACAGTCATTTGATTTCGAAGTCGAACCGAACCCAATGGTTGAAGTAGTGAAAGATAAAAAATCATGCGTCGGAGGATGTGGACGTGTAGTGCAATTGTCGGGAAAACATTATGTTTTTTTTTTCACGACCAATTTTTTTATTTTTCGTGGTTGGTGGGGAACCATTTCCTCGTTAACCAATTTATGGTTTTTCGGGGGTGGTGGGGGTATTATATAGGGTTGTAAATGATGTCACAGTAGGTGGTATCATTTTGACTCCCTATATACTACTCATTTTGTTAAAAATGAACCATAGTAAATTTAATAATAAATTCACAATGGAACCGTCTACTTCTACTTCATGTAATGATGAGGGTGTTTCCTATTGGAAATCGACCGCTAAGGCTCTATTTCGCCAGTGGGTTAACGAAGATTGGGAGGATGGTGACTAGTTTTGTTTCTACAAAATTGTTAACACCGTTTAAGCCGGTGAATCCGTGGGAAGATGATGTTTTCCCCGACAGAAATAAAATTGCGATTAATTTGGCACTCGACTTTCTATCCAATAAACCCAAAGAACAACATAATAAACCCAAAGAACAACGTAAACCAAAACCAAAACATGAAGAAAACTTTGATGAGCGAACTCGGCACATTACCTTTGCTGCTGATATTGATCATATCAATGATATTATCAATGATGATATTATCAATGATGATATCAATGATATGATCAATGATCATGTTAATCAGCAACGTGCGGATGAAGCCGCTGCTCAACATGCGGATCAGAAACATGTGGATGAAGTTGCTGATGTTGATGAACGTCGTTTAGACGAAAAGGATCGTTTAATAAATCATTCTCGTGCAATGGAGAACTATCATATAATGGAGCAATCTCGTATAGCCGATCAATGTCGTTTATCCGAGATGAACAGTAAAGGTGAAAACGAAGCTGAAATGAAACGTTACGTAAATGTGGTTTACGGCCGTATGGAATTTTATATTTCCGTCCACACAATGTTGCTATATAATCGCAGCGCTCTAGAGGATTTAATTTGTCTTCTACTTCGGGAGGTATAGATGTGTCTAATTGGAAAAACTCGTGTAGTCTTTTATCTGGAATGTTCAGGTTGATATAAGTTAAACTTTTTACTAAATCATTTCGTACATCGTATATTTTCTTATACTTTTCCCATAAATAAGTACGTAATTTCTCATTATTTTCGTCTATTTTCATGAAATTGCTACAATATATCTTTGATATCTTATTTAACTCCTCATTAAGCTGTTCCGCTTCATATAATCGTTCTGCTCTAAGTGGATTTTTGTTGTCCATAAGATCGAGTTCATGAATTACCATATTAACTAATGATTCTGCAGAGTTTATACTTTCCCATTCATACTCCCCATTCTCGTTATATGTTGGTAAGGTCGCCATTGTGTATTAAAACTTAATTTATAATTCAATTTTGATTAAAAAAAAAATCATTAAGATATCATATTACAGATATCACTGATCATATTATAATATATGTTATACGCCGGATTATTTTCATTACTACTAGATACTATATTATCGTCACTATCATAGCCATTTATAGTGTTAGAATTAGTACGGATATAAGTACGTCCGTTTGGAATTATATATTTATGGTCATACACGGTTGCTATATGATCACAAATATCTGTTGATATATAATATTGTCCGTGATCTATGGATTCATCATAACGTTCTTCTTTTTCGGTTTTAATATACGGTTGAGATATATCTTTATTTTTAAAATATTGAAGTCTGAAATCTGGAATATTGAGTTTTATATAATCTAAACTGTTTCCTAACTTATTATCTGTTATTTTTTTATCCCACAAACATTTCTGTAATGCGGAAACATCTTTTTCATCTTTATCATAATCTACACTATAAAATCTTTTAATATCTTTTTCTATAATCTTGTCAATAATCTCATTCAACTTTTCCGCATTATGTATTAATTGTTTTCTTTGCGGATTATTTGTTTCCATTGTGTCTAATTGGCGAATCAGTGAATTCGACAATTCAGAAATATTTATATTTCGCTCCTTAAGCTGAGATACATTTAATTCTAAATTATTATCATACCGCTGTATCGTCCGTTGTATATTATGTATTAACTTAGTTATAACGGCTGGATTTACGGGAAATTCATTACTACTAGATACTAAATTATCATTAGTATCATAACCATTGAACGTGTCGGAATTAGTACGTACATAAGTACGGCCGTGTGGAATTATATATTTTTGGTCATACACGGTTGCTATAAGATCACAAAAATCTGTTGGCATGTGATATTTTCCATGATCTAGGGCTATATCATAACGTTTTTCTTTCTCGGTTTTAATGTACGGTTTAGATATATCTAAAGTTTTAAATTCTTGAAGTCTAAAATCTGGAATTTTAAGATTAATATAATCTAAGCTTATTTTTAATTTATATCGCATATTATCTACTTTCTTATACTTTTTACATAAATAAATCGCTAATTCACTATGTTCGGCGTCTGTATTATTCTTGAACTGTAAATGATACTGGTCTGTTATATTAGTTAACTCGATATTAAGATGTTCCACCGCACATATTAGGATATGTCTACATGGGTTATTAAAATCCATCATGTCTAAATCGTGAATAATCGTATTAACAAGCAACGCGGCAGAGATTAAAACCGATCAAAGTCATTATACTTTGCGGAAGTAGCCATGTTTTATTTGTTTAAAATTATAAATTCAATTTTAAAAAAATATAACGTATCTTCCGATTTAACTATCATTTTTCAATGAACTAAAATTATAACTCTGGTGTTAAATTAAACTTAATAGTAGTTTAAGCCAGTCTATTATTAATTTGCTTTATTTTTCTTCCGAACAATTAACGAAACTTTCTGACTTATAAATCTGAACACCCTTAAGATTAATACCATAAATTTATTATATTTTACACCTTCAGAATCGATATATGTTCCGTCAACAGAATCCTTTATTTTTTGTTCTATTATTTTTTGTTCTTGTATTTTTTTTAAATTATCACCACCCCCGAAACCAGGATCAATATTTATCATTTTATTCACACTCTCCTCAGTTTCGGTATAAGGTTCGTACAACGTAATTGGAACACATTCGGTACATTTCGAACAATAAGAACATGTATTACGTTTTATATAAGCTTCCTCAAGTTCATTCTGCATTTTTATATATTTTACCATTGGTGTCGCTTTTACTTCCCAATCCATGAATACACTTGGAAGCGTTTGTTTATCAAACCGGACTAAACACTCATTTAACTCGTATAATAAGTGTTCCTTGTTTGGTACTGTTTTATCGGACTTTAACAGAATAATTATTTTATTGGCTTCTTCGGATTTTTTATACCTATGATCACTATTTTTCTTCATCTCATCCATTTCTTTCATTAACACATTAACGAAGTTTGTAACACTCTCTCCATAATAATATGATTCTTCCATTGTTATACTAATACTTATGCTATTCAATTTATATATATAGAATATGGGGCTCCTGCAATATAATCTCAGTTTTAGCTTTCTCAGACCCTGTGGTTAGAAGTTTAAATATATAAAAATACAAAATCTACTATATAGTTTGGTGTACTTTTGTATATATGAAAATCTTACAATATAATCTCAATTGTAAACTTCTCAGCCCTTGAGATTAGGAATTTATCAAAACAATGCTTGTTGTACCAAACAACTATATAAGTTGTTTTGTACGAAAACCATAATCTTCATCAAAATATATATGCACACAATAAAGTACATTTTTTTGTACAAAAGTGTGTACATTTCTTGTACAAAAGTGTGTACATTTCTTGTACAAAAGTGTGTAAACATTTTTTGTTCAAGAAACATGTTACAAAAATATGATTGGTATAAGGGCAACAGATAGGACGAACATGAATTTCATTTTTTTTCTTTGCCCCCTATATATTTTATTTTTCTCAATCGCCTTGTTTCAATTCTGTAATCTCGTTCGATTTTATAATATCTATTTAAGGTCCAAATTCTATTTGCACCACATTTAGTACACACTTGTCCCATTGCACAAGTGCACCTTCCACATAATAAGCATGGTGTCAATGGACTATTCTTTTTTACTCTAAATTTAGGGTTAGCGCAGTATATTGAGTTTTTCACTGATTGTATCGTGCATGGCTTATCTGAATGGATATTTCTGTATTGGCACATGTTTGTTTCTTCCATTTTGTTTTTATATAATTAATTATTTCTATTAAATAAATAAAAATATATTATAAAAAGTACAAGCTTGAAAAGAAAATGAGTGCTACAGATATACAATATATTCTGAAGCTACATCGTGATGGAGTTGTTAATGATGAACAATTGCGAAAGATGGTTGATGCTCTGAAGGTTTCAGAGACTAAGGTCGAGACCAAAGTAGAGCCAAAAGTCGAAACCAAATCATCTGTATTAGAAAATCTGCGGGAAAGGCGTCGTAGGAAAAAGAAAAGGAGGCGGCAAAAACGAGCATACGTTGAACCGAAACAAACTGTTATAAATGAACCCAAGCAAGCCACAAAAGATAAAAAGCCAGAATTAAATTGGTTGACAAGCCATTGTGTAATTATTTCAAGTCATATGAAATAGATGCACATAAATATAAAGACCCCCATATTCTGTTTGATGATAAAAAGCCTACTATAATAAAACAAATCAATCAAGATATAAAAGAATACAATGGAATAAAGTTTTCAATTGGCATTTCTCTAAAATTCTTCAAAGATGAAAACGGTGGAGAAAGAAAGTATGTCATCGGACAAGCCCATGGAGAACAAAGTGCTGTTCTTGATGGATCTAAAGTAGTTGAATTTTATAATAATCAAACTTCTTATTTACAAACCTGGATTGAGAAATTTACAAATACAGCATCAGGCCTAGAGATCGAACACTGTATTAAACTGTACTTAAACATTGCAAAATATGAACCACTCAAAGGCTCTTCATATATTCCTTTACCCAAAGCATTGGCAAACAAAAAAGCAATAATTAATGTAAAGAATGATGATAATGAGTGTTTGAGATGGGCTCTGACATCCGCTATGTATCCCGCAAAAAGTAACCTTAATAATATTTACAGTTATACAAAAAACAAAGACAATTTGAACTTGAAGGACATCGATTTTCCAACACCAATATGCCGAAAGTGGAAAAACAAAACAATCTTGCAATAAATGTTTATGGATATACAATAACAAAAAAGACAGAGAATATAAGCATATTCCCATATTACATATCAGATCAACCAACAGAATTGAATAGAATTAATTTACTTTTGATATCACAAGACGAAGAAGGTGAATAACCAAAGAAAGAAACGCAATATCATTATTGTTGGATTAAAAACCTAAACGGACTACTCGTCGATCAAAACAAGCATAAGGAAAAAACACATTTCTGTGAACGTTGTCTATATGGCTTCTCACAGGAAGACTTACTACTCAAGCATAAAGAGTAGTATAAAGGGAGTCAAAATGATACCACCTACGGTGGCATCATTTCCACCCCCATATACTACTCCCACCACCCCCGAAAAACCATAAATTGGTTAACGAGGAAATAGTCCACCAACCACGAAAAATTGGTCGTGAAAAAAAACAAAACATAATGTTTTCCCGACAGTAAATTTATGATAAAATAATTATTTCAATGTGCCCACGAGTGATAGTTTATATTCCAACACCCCATTTTTCTCCTCCAATATAGCTAATTTATTTCGCAGATCAGCAACTAATTCTACCAGCTCTAGTCTACCACGTTCACCTGTAGCCACCTGACAGTGTAGTTGCTTATGTCTACAAAGAGTTTGGGCACTAATGAATTTACAAGGGCATGGGTTTTTAGTCTGTCTCTTTACGTTTTTCCAGAGATCCATTTATTATTTTTGATTTAAAATCAAATTTAAACAAAATTTACTTTA
Source organism: Conchocele bisecta (assembly GCA_029237695.1). Taxonomy (NCBI): domain Eukaryota; kingdom Metazoa; phylum Mollusca; class Bivalvia; order Lucinida; family Thyasiridae; genus Conchocele; species Conchocele bisecta. Next base: position 78,579,115 of record CM055271.1, read on the forward strand.
CCTGTACATTTATTTTTATAATCAAATTTAAACAAAAAAATAAACAAATTTAAACAAACTATCCCACAAAGGTTTTTACAGATGCCCTTATTTCATTTCGACACAAGGGACACTTATTATCGACAAGTTGCATTGAGCAATCTACACACGTAACAAAGTGACCACAGGGTACAAACGTAACACCTGGAACGTTATTATAACATACAACACACTCGTTTTTCTTTTTCAATTCTATATTCTCTAGTTCCAACTTCTTTAAATAATCATCTGCCTCCTTATTTACGACACTTGGAACTGTATTTAACGTTTTCATTTCGTTTTCAAGTTTCTTAATATCACCTTTATTATTTAGTAGGACCTTTTCCTTTTCCTTCTCTAGAAGGACCTTTTCCTCCTTCTCTAGAAGGACTAGCTCCTTCTCTAGCCGAAGTTTTTTCTTCGCTAGTAGTAAGTTTTCCTTCTCTTTTTCCCTCTCTAGTAGGATTTTGTTCTTCTCTAGTAGTAATTTTTCCTTGATTTTGTTATTCTCTAGTAGTATTTTTTCGCGGTCTTCCTGTTCTTTACGTTCTCTATCTAGCCGAAGTTTCTTCTGATTTTTATTATCTTCCTTTATTAGTTTTTCTCTATAATCCCATTGTTTGCGCATATTATTACGCTCTTCAACTATTTCAGCATTCTCGGTTTTCTCAATTTCATCTGTGGGTTGATATTTCTTGTATTCTTCATCCTCATAAACAAAAACCGATTTTGTAACCTTTATATTATCATCAGTATCGCGTATTTCCATACCACTTACTTCACCCATACCACGTGATTCAACCTGTCGATACCACGTAGTTTTAAATCTCGTACACTCTGTTGATCAGTATAATATTTCTGTGCCGCATTTAATAATTCATTAGCAGAATCAAAATCACCCCTACCATTAGAATCAAAACCCTACCAGTAGACATTATTTTCTGTAATATTGTATTTTTAACAATATGTATAGGCGTCCCGGATTCGATTATAAACTTAACATACGGCTCTTTTATCTGTTGACGTACCTGAAGTCGCGCATTTGTTTCACTGCAGTCTAGGTCGTGTAGTTTTTTACACAGGTCTTGACTCCACTCCTCACCAACACCAGTTAAATGACCAATCGTTCCAATCTGGGGTGTGGCCGTGGGTGTGGCCGTGGGTGCATAATTATGATAGTCTGTAAATTTCAAATTAACAATGTGTTCTTGTAAACAATTATTGAATTTACATCATCAATTTAAATTTACAGACTATTATAAATATCCACTGACGAACATTTTAGTCGTACGAAGTTTAGTGAAACGGCCGCCGGATATCTGTAAATATAAAATAAAGCACCATGTTTAAATTTTATTTAATGTCTACTTAAATTTATTTCTCGAAAACGCCATTTTAATGCATATACATAGACACTACAATGACGCTAAATGTAACGTTTGTTTTGCCAAAACAGCGCGAAAATGACGCCATCTTTGTAACGTCATAACTAGTTACGTCACGTTTTCCGATAAGGGAGGTTTTCGCTTGGCGCGTTACATATATAGTCTCTCGCAATAACTATCTTATATAAACTACTCAGGACTGTTCCTACTGAGCGAAAACCTTCTACGTGATCACGTTCTGTGCTACTACCAGTGGTCCCAGCGCTAATACCTCGTCCATTTGTTTAGACAGCGATCGAAGGTAAAAGTTAAAAAAAGGTTGTGTGAGAATGCCAATAGGCAGCTTTCATGATATCCAGTAGAGGAACATTCCGAAAGCAGACGAGATCGCTCGAACCTCGTGAGCTCTAATCTGCAAAATGAAACGATATATCTCTATTGGTTAGCTCCTGATACGATCTAGCAATACCTAGCTTGGTCCAAAATAATCCCAAAGCATACGACTGAAACTGATTTAAATGATACAGTAACATGCCCGTGAAGTAGATTAGTACATCAATTGACCGGTATCAGCAATTGGCATAAGTAACAAATCTGGATAGTATTTTCTTAAAATACCACTTTTGACTACACCGCGCATGAATATTTAATTATTTAGTGTGGTTAAACGTGTACACATGTGTTTTCAAATTGATTCATGTAGTACAACAACAATGGCGGATCCCTGATCTCGCGTGAACTGTCTGACCTGTGACACACATATTCCGGTGTTGAGTGTCATATCTGTCAAAATAGAAAACAAAGGCGAACTTTATTTGTATACTTGTTTCTGATAATTATCAAAATATATGTAAAATGTGCGAAGCCATGTACACTGACTATATTTATTGTGTGTAAGTATTCTGTTCTGATTTTGGGATTTTCCTTCTATCCATACACATGTAATATGGTATTTTACCCAAATTACTTTAACAGATGATAAGGCATTAAACATCATTATATAAATAAAAATACTCGTTAGTAATATTGTGGAGCTAACCTTGTTTCAGTAGTTTGATGTGTTATCGACAACACGTACGACACGTGTCGTCTGTAATGCCTTCCCATTCCTCCAGGCCAGTCTTGCACCCACCAGCACGCGAGGTGTAGGTGGGGGGGGGGGGGGGGGCAGTGTGGCAAGTGGCACAGCGCTATCGGGTAGCACCACGGCCCGAGGCTGCGATGAGCCTCGAGAGTGAGCCGACCCACGAGCCGCGACCGCGACCGCGAGCTGTGCTGGTGGGAGCGTTGGGAGGAATGAAGTATTCTGCCTTGCGAACCTTCTGCTTCCTCCTGTCACCAGAAGGCTTCTTTTGGGATGCAGGGCCGCCGCTTCCTTTTGCTTGTTGAACTTTGGTTGATCCTAAGCAGTGCTAGCTGCTCATGTTCTTGGCGAGCATGCTTAAGACACCAGAAAGTCGGCCGCTAAAGAGGGACTTTGCGTTAAGCGGGGCAGCCCTACATGACGGCGGAAGCTCTTTGGAAGTAGCCAGAGCATAGTCAGGTCAGACACTAGTGACACACTCCCTGTCACAGCGTGGCGGGTGGCTCTAGCATGTGCCGTGGCCACGGAGAGACGAGGCAGATCGTCCTTTTGTCGCGATTGCGCATTCGACATGCACGACTAACGTAATCGTATATTCGACGAAAACACTTCAATGTTACTTCACTTGTGGAGCTATTCCAGGTGGAGAACATTGAAGGTTTGCTTAGCATTCTCCATGAAACCAACTTGTATCGGAAGATCTGATTTTTATCATTGTGTACATGTTTCTCATTTTGTAATTCTATAATTCTATACATGTTGTTAATTTATATTGTTCATCATATTAATAGTTTTACCCTAATCATCTGATTGCCTACCACATGTAACATACTATTGTACTATTATGTTTATTCTTCATCTATATTGCTTGGCTCTAAATGATACTCTTTTGTGTTAATGGGCCGTTAAGCATTATTACATTCCGCTTGTCGCACAGACATCACCAGCTTATACTGGGCTGCGGCGAAAAGCTCCTTGTGCGAACACACATTCACCAAGGTCCTAAGCATCGATTCCCACCTCCTTAGTTGCTCCACTTTAATCTTTACAGTGGAGTGCTCAGGAAGACCACACCGAACTGCATCGGGGTCCAACTGAGGATCCTCGGAGGGGAAATAGAGTGAGTGCACCTTATAAGACGACTGACACTGTGTCAGTCTACGTACGTCAAGTGCTGGGGTTTCATAACCTGGCTGTGCCCGACTACCCTCAGTCGACGACTGTAGGTAGTCAAACACGCTCCTAACGCACACGGAGTGTGGGAGTACCCGGAATTCCTCCCGGGACTCTACAGGTTCTTCCATACACTCTAATGTGTTCCTTAGCGTTGACGTACGAGGGGCCGGGTGGCTACCCTCCGTGCAGAGGTCATTAGAGAGGACCCGGTTCGTCAATAGCCCGCTTCACGCAAACGGTGTCATCCTGTACTTGAGAATCTACATCCTCAAAGTCTTCCCGCGGGCGATGACCATGTGGCACCTCTCCCAAATGGGACCCGGGCGAGGAACAGACCAAGCTGTCTGACTGAAGGCATCACTATGTTTTCCTTTATGGGCACTGCGATCTCCACGTCGGGGAGCATCAAGCTGATCCCTAGAGGGTCTACTAGGTTGTGAAGCTAAACAAATCGCGTCCCTGGCTCACTCTAGGAGCATGAGCTGGGCGCCCGTGGTAAAGGCCAGCACCAACCGAATGTTCGGTATATGGTGGACTGAACCCAGCAGTATCACGTAACGGAATGTGGTACACGCCGTCTCTGACATGTCCAGTTACTCGCGACCGGTGGCTAACAGCGTCACGTGGAGGCACGTGGTATATGAAATCACCCACCTGTCGGTTATCCGGTGCCTGGGTGACGGTATCCGGTGTCCGGTAACCACCAGCATCACGTGGTAGTACGTGGTACCTGCCGTCACCTGACGTATGATCGGTGTACGTCGTTGGGTAGTCTGTAGTGTCACGTGCAAGCACGTGAAATTAACTACCGCTCCCAACGAGTTCAGAGCCGTGTGTACGGCGACCGGTGGCAGAGAATCGGCAGCGTCACGTAACTCTTAGTAGGCACTGGCCCGCAGTGTTGAAGCCCAGGTATCTTCGGACCACAGCTCGCAAACTGCGCACTTCTTGTCAAGCGAACACTTGGCGCAGCGGAGAAAAAGTTCGTAGATGTCATACCGCCCCTTACGGTGACCTCACGCGCCAGTCGTCTACCACGACGTAGACATAATGTACTCGTGATAATCGAAAATGAGGAGATATAGTGAGACGGTGGTCAAACTATAATACACGTCATGTACAAGTGACAATGATAAACCACCCACCTAAGTGTAGCAGGCTGCAGTGAAATTCTAAATTAGGGGAGACAACCGCATTATATGACATATAACAATGTGGAAGTCGACATAAAATAAGGCACGTGAAAAAATACACTAATAGTTCGTCAACATAGGCAGGAAAATGGCCGATAATTAAGGCACGTGTAAGCCCTGATTAAATGGCGCTTAGTGTATCGCCCAATAATTGTCACAGTAGTAACAGTTAGAACACCAAACAACAATATACATATATCGTCGTATAACTAGTATGAACTGTGTGATGCTTCTCAATCGCAGATACGGTCCGAACGATGAAACATTCGAACAACACGTCCGGCTTTTGACACGCAGCAAATTCAAGATGGGTATCGGAAGGTCATGTGTGACTAGATATCTAGGGGTGCCATCTGGTGGTGGCATAAGGAAAGTAACTCGCAGGAGTAAGTTGGAAGACACTAGTTTTCTCTCTTTTGCTGCGGTTTTAAGGCCAGTAGATCTATATGGCATAATGTAATAGGGAATGAACCACGTTGTAGTAGTTGTAATAACCACGTGATCATGCACATTGTTAATGTCCTATATTATTTTACAGCAGCATGATCGGTGTTACAGCAGCATGATCGGTGTTTCTCCGCACAGATGCGTAGGCTGATATGCGACTACGCTGGTCACAGATGGCATACATATCAGGTGTGACTGGAGATATCCAGGGCTTATCGGTTTTGCGATCAGTGTATATCCAGATCAGCCTGTGCATCCGCACAGTCTGATCAGGATATGCACTGTTCGCCATTCCATCAATGAAACACCCGTCATGCTTATAACGGGACATGTATGAGACACGCCATACGATGTTGTATATTCGGACATCTGCGTAATTTCATGAAATGCGTTTACAATATTTACTATATTTACCGTAAATGGCGTCAGAAGTTGACAAATATTCAGAGTACATGCCATTGCCAACTTTTGACTTTATTTATGAAATGTATTGTAAATTTTGTAAATGTATTTAATGAAATTACGCAGATGTACGAATGTACGAAATGGCATGGCGTGTCTCAATTATATCGTTATCAGGCTTACAGAAGTGTGTTACTTGACAATTCGCTACAGGTCACAGATCCCATAAGCTCATTTTTCCAGTCACAGCCACATAATTAGTATGCGTATATGTAAACGGCCTAATCTGATAACAAGTGTACCCACATTCCCTCACAATGACAAACGGGTACCTGTTTGTAGTTTCACCAGTGTAGATCCTGATTACTCGTGTGCACAAGTACACTCGTGTAACGGTGCAGTGAATAGATAATGACCACGGTAAGTCCGAATCAAGTTTCGCGTATGCATCAGCACATAGTTTGCCATGTGTACATATAAGGGATTAGTCAGTAGACCGGAATTATTTATAATTTAACACAATAGAAGAAGTACAATGTTTAAATGAAAACATATTCAGCTTCTTTATTACATTTCTCTCCCCTCGCATTGTTTATTTTCGTCTCCACTCCATTTCTTAAATCGCGGAATTCTCGACAATCGAGTGAGGCCAGTACAACCACAGCATAGGCTCGATTTGGATAAACGGTTTATTATCAGCTACGCCTCTCGTACTAAATAAACACATATTAACAGGCGCCATTTTGTCGTGCTGAGTACATCGTTACTACACCACCGCCTGCGCTCATCTTACCAATATTTGCCAATTTCTTGATTTCAAAAACGTCAGTATTGCGCTTGAGATAAAGCAGCTTGATTGTCTGAGCCTGAGCTGTGCTACAGCTCAGGCTCAGGCAATCAAACCGCTGGATTGCGAACTGGCATTGCCCATGTATGTTTAGAAACGTTTATGAAATCGGTAGGATTAACACAGGCGGCTGTGTACGCCTTCATTGAGTAAGATGGCGGCTTATCGGTTTCGGGCAATTCGCTGTGTGTGTAATTGGATATTGGGGGCTGGATTCATATACCAGGGTATCCAGACTGGTTATGGTATGTGGAACAATGAGGGATCGAAGCTGCCGTTGAATTTATTTATAGAAATCCGGTCCAAATTGTGTAATTTAGGGCCTTATTGCTTGTAAGAAGAGCGAATGTAGCATGTTTTGCTGTGAAAAGGAGTCAATAGTTTTTTCGACTAGTGTTGATCCATATCATCCTACATATATACGCAATCTGATATGGGACTACATATTTGCCAGATTCATAAAATACAGCATACATGTAGGACCGGGGGTCGTTTCACTAAACTTCGTACGACTAAAATGTTCGTAAGTGCAAAATTATGATAGTCTGTAAAATTCAAATTAACAATGTGTTCTTGTAAACAATTATTGAATTTACATTTATTGAACATAGGCTGCATATGCAGCCTATGCTCAATAAAAGTAAATCCATCAATTTAAATTTACAGACTATTATAAATATCCACTGACGAACATTTTAGTCGTACGAAGTTTAGTGAAACGGCCGCCGGATATCTGTACATATATTTGCAAAGGGAGATAACTAGCTACGATCCTTCATTATGTCCGGTATTTCGAGGGATTTCTACGGAGCCCCGCAAGGGACCTGTATTTTGTTTTATTAATTCACTCGCACGAAATAACAATTCGTGCCCTCAATTTAACAAATCGTTCATTCGAATTAACAATTCGTTCCCACGATATAATAATTCGTTCCCTCGAATTAACAATTCATTCCCACGAAATGACAATCATCAATTGAAATTTCCAGACGATCCTAAATTTGCACTAACAAACATTTAGTCGTACATGAGCATATGCAGACAATTTAGGCATATACATGTTGGAGCAAATGCTTAAAATTAACGGCACATCATTTTATAATGTACGTGTTTTGTTTGTTTGTCAGATATTTGTGTTATTGTGCTCCAAATACATATTTGCTGAACAATTCTTAACATTGTTATCTATGAACTGCTCAGCTAAATCAAGTTAAATCAAGTTAAAACCCAGTAAAATAAGTAAAATAAAAAATATTAAGTAATACTAAGTAATACTAAGCATTACTTAAGCAACTTATAACCAGTAGGTTGATCAGTTCTAATAAGCAACTTAGAATGTTTTGTTTTCGATAACTCTTTTCTTATTTTGTTTCTTTCCTCTAGTGTCGAAATAACATCATTTTCTCTCAAACAGTCCTCAAAACTATCTCTGTCTTTCGTATAAAACATACACAGCCATTTTGTCTGTTCTCTTAAGTCTTTTAATACTGAATTATATCTCTGTGATATAACCCAAACACTTTGCTCTGCATGTCGTCCAGAGAATGCGAGCTGTGACAACATATCCTTTTTCTTTGTTGTTAATTGCTTTGTAGCTGAACAGTCATCAATGATATATAATGTTGGGCTTCCAGCATATTTATTAAAAAATAATCTTAACAGATCTTGTAGTTTTTCTTCGCCATTACAGCCAACTGGATTAACAATCGTTATTTTTTTATCGATTGGGCACCGCACATCCTTTATCCAACTTCTGTTTTTATAAGCCTTGTTCCATGCTATAGTTGGACAAAGAATAACTATATTATCGAAAAAACCTTTATAACCTCCTTGTTGTTGTGAAAGCTCTAATAAGTCTAAAACAAATTCTGTTTTTCCACATCCTGTTTGACCACAAACAATTGCACTATGTGCATACTTTGGTAAATCAATATAACGCCGATACAAATCTTCCATTTTCTATATTTAATTGCGCATCTTGAATTATAAATAAATATATATTTATTACACCTGCAGCTTCAGCTTCTTTAGTAATCTGAATTGTAATACCTTCACTCGCATTTTCTATTCTCCGTCCATTCCCATGTAAACTATTATCATCTGTTGTTCTTAAGTCAGCCAGAGTGCATATTGTTTTGTAAGATATTTGCCAATTGTCACACTGGACACATTAAATACTTTACTGACAGCGTTCACTATCGGATCATTAATATCTCCGCCGGCAAAGTGTTTGCGTATTTCATCCCACATATTATATGCTTTCATCCCTTGACTGTATAGTTGATTAGGTATACCCTCAATTGTTACTTCAACATTATTTATTTTTGGATTATAGAATTTTTCACTTTTTCTTTCAAAAGGTGTTGATTGCTCTTCAAATACCATTAAAATTCCCTTCATGGACCTAGCAGGGGTATTCAAATTTATATTCCATATAGAATCACTTTTATTTTTAGGTATCCTTCGATGCCTAAGAATTCTATCATACAAAATTGACATTTGTCCCATGTATTGATTTTTTACCATTGTTGCTAAATTAGGCTCTGTGACCATATCAAATTCTAAACTTATATTATTAATTTCATAATTAGCAGCTGAATCACCTGTGGCTATTATTACCCTTGAATAATCATTAAATGTAAGTTCATATTCGAGTCTATCACCCAAACCAGATTGATAATAAGGCATTTGGGCTTCAAGAAGTTCAAAATCTAATGGTATATAAAATCGATTACCAAATGTATCTGAAATAGCTTTATCTTCAGCGTTTCCAGAACTAGCATTTGCTGCTCCAGTTCTTAATTTTGTTACATTTGAACCTGCACTAGTATCTATACCTTGATAAACCATATTATTTCGCTCTGAAGATGTTTTCATAGGTCACGATAGATGTAATACACATCTGAATCATCGATTGATAAAATTTCATTACCAGATATTGTAATAGTTGTTTTCTTAACGATTGCACGACCAAGATTTTGAACCACTCTCCGATTGTCATCAGTGGAGGTTAATGCAATTGTAAAAGCTAAACGAACTGTTCCAGGTACGATTAAATCATTTGGGCCTAAATTTGGGAATCGCACTAAAAGCTGTTGGTTTTGATCAATTGTAGATGGATTATTTGTTATTGTAAACTGATTGTCTAATTCCTTTTACACCGAGAGGCTCTCTTAAATGTCTGTAGGGATTAAGTTTTCTTCCGTATGTTGTCATTATTCTTTTTAATTTTATTTATAAATTACATACTTTAAAATAAATAATAAATAATGGTCTGGAAGGTGGAGAAGGAGATTTTATGCATTATGATAATGAGACGTATGACCCTGATTTAGTAGGATTTTGTTCTTCTCTAGTAGTAATTTTTCCTTGATTTTGTTATTCTCTAGTAGTATTTTTTCGCGGTCTTCCTGTTCTTTACGTTCTCTATCTAGCCGAAGTTTCTTCTGATTTTTATTATCTTCCTTTATTAGTTTTTCTCTATAATCCCATTGTTTGCGCATATTATTACGCTCTTCAACTATTTCAGCATTCTCGGTTTTCTCAATTTCATCTGTGGGTTGATATTTCTTTATTACATATGCATATGCATATACATAGACATACACGACTAACGCATTCGTATATGCTCAAAGGTGAGCCGCGTCCATGGTGTATTCCATGCCACAGCGCATTTACCGTGCAACACATCCTACTGGACTGTATCGATTTTGCCGATATTCGAGGCAAACACTTCAATGTTACTTCACTTTCGGAGCTATTTCAGGTGGAGAACATTGAAGGTTTGCTTCACTTTCTACATGAAACTAACTTGTATCGGAAAATTTAATTTTATCATTGTATACATGTTTCTCATTATTATACTTTTATAATTCTATACACGTTGTTCATTTATATTATTTATCATATTAATATTTTTACCTTATCATCTGATTGATTATCACATGTAACATACTATTTTACTATTCTTTTTATTCTTCATCTACATTGCTTGGCCCTAAATGATACTCTTTTGTGTTGATGGGCCGTTAAGCACCATTCCATTCCATTCCATTCCGATACAATGCAGATCCAGTGGGATCTGCTCACAGATAATAAACTTCATGCTGTGAAACCGACTCTGGGCGAATGGACTCCTGGCTACAGACATGTACGCCGGGATGAAGTTGTCCTTAGTCGATTGCGCATTGGACATACACGACTAACGCATTCGTATATGCTCAAAGGTGAGCCGCGTCCATGGTGTATTCCATGCCACAGCGCATTTACCGTGCAACACATCCTACTGGACTGTATCGATTTTGCCGATATTCGAGGCAAACACTTCAGTGTTACTTCACTTGCGGAGCTATTCCAGGTGGAGAACATTGAAGGTTTGCTTCATTTTCTACATGAAACTAAATTGTATCGGAAAATTTAATTTTATCATTGTATACATGTTTCTCATTATTATACTTTTATAATTCTATACACGTTGTTCTTTTATATTGTTTATCATATTAATATTTTTTACCTTATCATTCTGATTGATTATCACATGTAACATACTATTTTACTATTCTTTTTTATTTCTTCATCTACATTGCTTGGCCCTAAATGATACTTTTTTGTGTTGATGGGCCGTTAAGCACCATTCCATTCCATTAAGCACCATTCCATTCCATTCCATTCATTGTATACATGTCTCTCATTTCTCTAATTTTATAATTCTATACACGTTTATCATTTATATTGTTCATCATATTAATATTTTTACCTTAATCACATCTAGCATACTATTTTACTATTATTTTTATTCTTCATTTACATTGCTTGGCCCTAAATGATACTCTTTTGTGTTGATGGGCCGTTAAGCACCATTCCATTTCATTCCATTCCAACAGTATCGGCACAGTATTGTGCCGGCGGCCTTCGAACAGGCGTATACGTGTGTACCCGTTGCGCTGAATATATCGGGCAGAGATGTAAAGCCCGAAGTAACAGAGCTTAGGTCGTCTGCCGCGCATTATCAGAAACGAATTGTCGCATTACGCGAACGAACAGTGCACACCCGCTTAGAAGCGACAACGGCGTTGCCGGACAGCGTTGCCGGACAGCGTTGCCGGACAGCGTTGCCGACAGCGTTGCCGACAGCGTTGCCGACAGGCGTTGCCGACAGCGTTTTGCCGACAGCGTTGCCGACAGCGTTGCCGACAGCGTTGCCGACACTTCCTGAGGGTGTGCACTTCGAGGCAGCGCCCTTGTCGGACGACATTGCATCTGACGATGCTCATGAAAAGTCCGACGCGGCCGGGCAAGACAGCGATGTAGACGGTAGTGTGTAGTCCAGGACCTGCCCTATAGGCCCGTCAAAAAATTGGTGTAAGCTCAGTTTCTCTTTTGATTTGTAATCTAGACATACTCCACATCGACACCTCAGAAGGTAATTTTTGCAAATCCGTGGCACGAAGTCACAGGAGCATGAAATCCAAGATGGCCGCCATAAAATGCAAAAACAATACTACATTCCATATAGAAGGGCTATACTAATATATTTGGTATCGATTTATCATGGAATTGATGTTCTAGTCCGAATAGGATAATTGTTTTTGTATTATCTGTATTCCTTAGGCTAGAAATTCATAATGGCCGCCAAATATGGGAAAATCGTCCGCCTTGGGAACTTGATTGGCAAATGTGTGAGAAGATGAAGTAAAACGGACCTGGTACCCTCTCTACTACCGAGATGATCCTTAGCATGCTTGTAGGCCTTTTCCAATTGGACATATGTACTGATAGTCTGGTTATTGGCTGAATACTATGCTGACGAGGTATAGTCAATAAATGAGTAAACTGTTTAATACTATTTGTAACGTTTACTGGTCCACATCCATGTCAAAATACCAATATATCCAACAATTCACCCTACAAGAACTGCACACTAGTATTTCCTGAACTGCTGTCTGAACCAATGTGTCTGGATCACTGTGTCTGGATAATGTGGTGTACTGAACTTAATATCAAAATAAGATTGTATAACCATAAAATCCGAGCTTGTGTGTCAATAATATCTGCCACATGTTTGAAGCACATCATGATTCATCACATCAGACGTTTTAAAGCATTACCAGACTGTACAATGTGCCAGCCAATGATCCAGCCCATGATTATAAAACATTATAAGCATGTCGTGGTAGTCGATGCTAGAAATTATTAAGTCATATTGGTTAATACCTAGACGTTGCGGATATCGATTACAGAATAAGCACACGCAGGTGTTAAAGCGAACTCTAATAGGCATGGACCCAGAATCTCGTATTGCAGGCCACACCAAATAATTATGGGAGCATATCGGTCTACTTATTTCTAATCTCGATTCTGACAATTCCCCTCATGTGACAATTCCCCTCATGTGACTTGTGGCAATAGATGACACACACCACCCCAGCCTTTCTGCAACAACACCTCATGGTATCGCACATTCCATTACACTTGCACACAGACAGTATGTTGGTGGACAGGGGCTTCATGCACTTAGATGGTTTAAGAGTGCCACAGATACTCTCCCAACCACACTGACAGCAGTCAAGACCACTTCCTTCAGTGGCAACAACCCCGCGAAGAACGAAGAATGCCCGTTTGATGTGTCCACGTATGGCACTTGATGTAGGTGGCATGTTGGACATGGCAGTAGCAGAGGAGGCATTGATGTGGACATCGAGACGCATACGATCAAATGTTTTTGCAGATGTCTTTGACCTCGCACCAGCCCAAACCCGAACAAGGTATTCTTCCACTTGATCAATAGTATGTTCCCGAATATCTGTTGTCTCTGCATACTCGGTCAGGTAATATGTTGGATCGCACTGCATCGCCGCAAGCTTGGTGCCAATTTTGCTTGTGACATCATCGCCGGTGAGTACGTGAGCCTTTACCACAACGCGACAAAGAGGCTCGCCCATGCATTCCGCCATCCGATGCAGGGGAAGAAGTCGTCTTTTCTCGCCAGTACCAAACTCAATCCAGAGTTCCTTCAGGCCATTACGCATTAGCAAGTGGATATGGTATAAAATGCGTGTGACTGTGTCTGTATCATTTGACACCTCCTTACGCTCAGAGCCGCGCTGGACGGCCCAGATGGCGTGGGGAACGATTCGGTCGTCTGCTTCTTCTAACCAGCCTGCGAGTTCCTGGATCACAACTGCATCAGACGTATCAGTGTCGTAAAGGAGAGCAGGAACCTGTTCCTGATTTACTACCATGCCGCTTAATATTGCTGGTACAGGAAGAGTGCGAGCCGCCACTACTGTTCTGAAAAGTTGTAACAATTTCCGCTTGTTCTCTGATGATACCCAAAATGTCTCCATCTGTTGTAGGATGGGAGTGGATTCATTCAAAACAGGTACTTCTACTGCGCCTACGTTGCCAGCTCGACGAATCCTCTCGCCTTCTTTTATGGACTCTTCAACATAGCTATCACATATTAAATGGATGGACTGGCATGGTGATACTGCCAATCCAGCTGATAGGACCTTTTTCACAACTCCGCCAAACGTTTCGAAGTATGACAAGTTTGGATACTGTCGAACCTTTGACATGACATCGAGCAGTGTAACAGTTCTTAGCTCACGGTCAGATATGTTGATACCAATGTCATCCTTCAGATATGTTTCCAACTGAACCATAAGTTTGCTCTTGTCTGGTGGTGGCAGAAGTGAAGTCGCCATCATACAGAGGACTGGTGGGTAGATGATCGTGTGAGAATACATCCTCGAGACTCATACCACGCTCCCGTGCTATCTCGATGTCGCGCTGCGCAGCTGCAATAACCTTATGTGCAGCAGCTGGTGACAACGAACTGGGTTTAGTGGCAACCACAGTGTCAAACCTTGGTAGATTCCGCCTTGGAATAGTGACTGAGAGTTTCTTGGTCTTGAGTATAAATCTCTCCTTACGGTACTGGTTGTACACCTTCTCTCCATTCTCAAACACCTTGAGTAGCCTGTCCTTTATCTCGGAATTGACAACTTGTCCCGTGACGAATGGATTCAGCCTGGATCGCACAAAGTCAAGAAGTTTTGAGACATTTGCATCGAAGATCACGCCTTTCTTGCCCCGCAGGTCATGGTGTACATATGTCTCATGATGATCCATTACCCGCTCATTTGTGAGTTCTCGGAAATTGTTCTGTATAACCAAAATCTCATGGTAGATCAATTGCCACTCCACAACCACTGCTGAGTTTCTAGTCTGGCCTACGATACCTCCCTGACTTTTTGATGCCCGCTGGATGGATTGCTCCAGCTTCATGTCTGGTGCGACTGAGTTAAAGCTACCCTGATGGTCTCGTACAGCAAACTCTGACATTGTGAACCGCCGATACAGCCATAGTGTTCAGTAAGGTAGGTTTTTACTTCATTATTGTATACATCAATGTTTCCAGTCTCATCCATACTCATCATAAATTCCCTGATGTCAGTAAGAGAGAGAGCATAATTGTTTCCGATGAGAGTATCAATGTGTTCTATAGCTTTCTGGAACAAATTACGCTTCTGTGAGGTTGATTCATTTACATCATAGTTTTCATTAGCTGCTAGCGCTCTCTTGTATCTCATTATATAAGTATTAAGACACATGAGATGGCAATATACATCTGCAGCGAAAACGTCAGAAACAGTGTCAAGGTCAGCTACTTTAACTCGAACCTCATCGTTAAAATACTTTGTTGCGTTTATGAAATCTTTTGCTCTGTCAACCTCAGATAATCTAAACTTTGTACGCGTTCGATCACCATGTGTCTGCATTCGATCCCTACCACATATGGTGCATAATAGTTTATCCGATTCTATTTCTGTACTAGGACTAGAGCGAGGTACTGTAGAACTTCGTAGATGTATGGGCACTGGCTTAATTCAAGTTGCGGATCATCTATATTACATGAGGATTGTTCTTTTCTTTCGTTCACTATCTGCTGGAGTGTTGTAGCATTTGTGTATTTCTTATAGCACTGATAATCATTATGATAACTGAATTCTGCACTATCGTCCAGAGTTTTAATCGCTTGGTGACATCATCATCTCGGATAGCAGCCGCCTCGGTCAATCTTTTACGACCATGCTCTTTGCTGGTAGCTGCAGTGTTTCGTTTTCCTGCCTGGCAAATAATACATTTCTTGATATCAACTGTGGATGTAGACCGACACAGTTGCAGGCCACTCAGCGTGTGTGGCGTCTTCTGGTTAGCCTGGAAAAAAGAAATTAACTACATTATAATTTCAAGAGCTGATCATTCATAATTATCAGTGACAATGCACAGTAGTGAGAAGTAACTAGGTAATATTGTGTAAAAACGGACGCTTTTTACGTTGGAAATGTGTGGAATGATTACAAAATAAGGTACTAGTATCCGTTTAAATTCCGTAAAAATATAATTTTGCGTAATGTGTGGTTATGCATTTTTAAACAGGAATATGTTCTGTACATATAGTATTGAATTTGACTGGTGCGGCATGCACCTGGCACCAGGTCATGATATTCTAACTTCAGGGTAGAATATATATTTTATGCAAATATTGAGCTCTGATTTTGGGCATGTCCCTCGATTTTTACAGGTTGAATGCGGGATAGTCCATCCCGTTGGCATTGGCCTTACATGACTCTGGCTGTTGATAGGCTGTTAAACACCAATACTCAATCAATCATATCTCAGTAGAGTATCTAATAACACGTATGTTGGAACATGTAGCCGTACATACTAATATAGGTATATATTGATTGAATATAACTATATTATAGATCCAGCGCCCTTGAGCCCAAGAGCCGCACCTGCATGATGGCTCAAAGCGACATGACCTTTATTTATTGAAAATGCTCATTTATTGTGACTTCTGGGAATACAATAATTAAATAGTGACATGATGTATATTATTACAGGCAAATGGAAACAAATCTTACCATTTTGGGGACCTGAATTTGAATTTGATTGAGAAAAAACTTCTCATAACTGTTGTTGTTGTAGTTCTGTTGTTGTTGTTAATACTGGTACCTTTCCCTCCATTAGCTTTTTGGGCACACCTCCAAAAGCGATTCAAGCATCGTAGTCCGAAATGTGTCCATGGGTCTAGGAAATAACTTAAGTCAGTGTAAAACATGCACAAAGTTGAAAATTTAATGTGTGGGCTGGGGTAGTCGTAGTTTGATAAGCATATATTATCATGGGCTTCGCCAGCATCCACAAAAGGGGGTTCGAAATATGTATTGGCCTGTGTGACCAGTGTAGACCCAGACCAGCATGCGCATCCACGCAGTCTGATCAGGGTCTACACGGGTCACTATATACAGTAATTGAATAGACTGAAGAATGAAAAGGGGTTCGTTCGCACCCATTGGACCCTCTTTGGCGACGCAAATGTTGCTTATCATAGGATAGTCTTAGCTCATTGAGGTGCTAATGGAACTTATTATGTCCAGACATGTATTTTCTACTATGCTTACGTTCACCAATGACACATATGCCATACTATGTAGTATTTATTGAACTTCACTATACAAAATATCTCAATATTTGAACAAATGTGTGTTTTTGGGGAATTTTTTCAGCATATTTTACAATATTCACACAGTAAATATCACAAGTTTGACATCATATGCATATTTATGAGATGGCATGACAAACAGTGTGTAAGACAGTAGCATAAACTCACTACAGAGTGACAACTTTGTTAAGTATAAACATGTTTTATGCCTTTTTATCATGGTTTTGTTTTTCGAATAGGTTTTCAGCGGCCATATTGAATTTTTAACATATCATCCAAATGTATTTTTTTTTAATTGTATTGTGTCCGGAATGATGATTCCATGCTGAATTGATACCAAATAATGCGATGTAGCCATATTATACCGACTGTTATTGACAAATATGTGTGTTATGGCGGCCATCTTGGATTTCATGCTCCTGTGACTTCGTGCCACGGATTTGCAAAAATTACCTTCTGAGGTGTCGATGTGGAGTATGTCTAGATTACAAATCAAAAGAGAAACTGAGCTTACACCCATTTATTGACGGGCCTATATGGCAGGGCCAGGACTATGTGTGTTCGCACACGGTGGAGCCCTTGGTAAATGGTAAATTGCCACTGAACACACCTTGGCCCTTGGCAGCATCCTCGCATTGCCTAATGAATAGATTGGGCCACTGCTGGTCGGCAACGTGCGAACGAATTCGTCCACTTGCTGGTTGCTCGACGTTTCCGTGGACATCAGCTCCTTCATGTGCCGCACTACGGCCTTCTGAGACACCCTCACCGAGCCTACAATCGGCTGGAAGATGCGCTGATCTTCGGGAAATGCCGGTAACTGGCTCATCTCGTGCACCTTGCAGCGCTGTCGCTTGGCAGCAGCGTTCAAGAGCTTCTGGACACACCTTCTATCCCTCTCGGCCTCGATATGGTATCTAAGTTTTCTGTTGACCTTCACCGCTTGTTCCTCTCGAATATGGTATTCTCTGCACAATGCCTTTACCCCCGGTATTTTCGCGGTCAGCAGGTCGCCGCCGAATTATGACGGACACTTTCTGCGCCGTACTCATGGGAGCAGCAGGACTGCCAATCAGCGGGCTGACGACTGCCTTTCTGGACGCCTTCTTACCTTTCCTGGGCGACGAGTGCGCAGCGGCTCCATCTCGTCGTCGCATGCCGTGGCGTCTCTGGAGCCGGTCACTGGAGCAGCCGGTCTACGTCGCTTCGTCGGTGATCCACGGCTCGGCGAAGGGGTCGTCGCCAACTCCGGTGACATGTCGGGGGAGGATGCGTGTGCTCGCTTATGCACGCTGCTCTCTGCTGGCCGTGCAATGGTGCTCACCTCTGCCGGATATTCTCTGGCGGTTGGACGATTGTGGTCGTAATTGGCAACGACGTTTATAGCGGACAACAATCCCGCCTGGCGGTAGTCGCTGTTTCTTGTCCTCTCAGAATGGCACATGAAATCCGCCATCTCCTTCTGCGTCTTTGCACTCATGCTCTGGTTGTATGTCTCGTAGGATTTACGCGCATCCGCCGACGTAAATGTGTTCGCCAGTTTCGCATTCCGCTGCAGCTTGACGGGCGCCTCCGAGAACTTCGTGAACGGCGAACCGTCCCGCTGTAAAAAGAATGCCTGGCAATTCGAGTGTGCCGCGACTATCACGGCCGCGATTGTAGTTACAAAGAGGGACAATCCGTCTTGCGAAGTGCCGAGGGGGAGGAAGGCAACTACGTGTACTTCTACAGAGATCCGAGCGGAAAGCAGGTGTGCAAAGATGCGTGTACAGGATGCGACTGCCACAGCGGCGAATACTTCCGGAAGACGTACGGCAGAAAGATAAACCATTCATCGGTGCATCCGAACCTAAAAACAACTACTAAATACATTGACGACAAGTGTCATCTCGTCTTTGTCGCCTGTTCCCCGGTTGCCCGGGGGCTCCGTTCTGTATTACACCGATGTGGGCGCCCTTCAAGTAGGAACAACTTGATCTCCATCTGCCTGGTGGCGAGTCCTCCTTCGCGAGGGCGGAGGCGGCGGTGGTGAAGCTGGTGGAGGCATATGAAATGGCTCATATCTCGGTACGGGTTGAAATTCTATGTACGGCACTAGTGCCAAGTCCAAGGCTACTCTCACGGCGCCGGCAGCATTCAAATTTTCCACAGACACTCCATAATCGAATCCATTATGCCACTTCATATACGGTACACCCATCTCTCGTCTATGTGTGCCCAAGCCCGTTCATTCATCGGCATTCCCCGCCTACCCCTCCGCAGAAGAAAGATGTGACTCGTAGTAACCATGTCTATCGCTGAATGCCGTTGTGTAAATGTTTAATTACCAGTAGTACATGGACTAGTCCACTTACTAAGGACAAGGGTGCGTAGGTAAAGCAGGCTATCCCATTACCCGATTACGTATTATTATCGATAATTGCGTAATATTGTACAACACACTTCTAGAGTCGCGTAATGCCATACACTGCGGGCGCCATGCGACTGGCACCATGAGACGGGCAACAACCGTGCCTGCGGAGGGGCAACAACCGCGGCTGCAGAGGCGCGCTCCGTCACTGCGGGCGCCATGCGACGAGCAACAACCGTGGCAAGGCGCGCTCCGTCACTGCGGAACTGAGTAAGTTTTAGGTAACCATGTGCTGGACAGGCACCATGTGCTGGACAGGCACCATGTGCTGGACAGGCACCCTAACCCTAACCCAGGCACCATGTGCTGGACGGCACCATGTGCTGGACAGCACACGTTGCCTTTCCAGCAGCAGCAGCAGCCATGTGCTGGACAGGCACCATGTGCTGGACAGCACACGTTGCCTTTCCAGCAGCAGCAGCAGCAGCAGCAGCAGCAGCAGCAGCAGCACGTTGGCGGATCAAGCGTCTCATGTGCCCGTATATGAGATCTGGGTACGACTTGTAAAATGTCCAGCACGTGGTGTGTATATGTGTATATGCGACCTGGGTACGACTTGTAAACATTGATAACAATCGACTAAATTATAAAAAATATGACTAAGTCTTTGTGGCCGAGTATCCCATTTCCCAGCGATTTGGCACATACAAATGCATGTCTCCAATATGGGAACATGGGCTTGACTCGCCAACGGCAAAGAATCAACCGCCATCTTTGTCATCTTTTTTCTGTTTCTTCTGTTATTACTACATTGTATATTACATTTCCGTAAACTGTGTTGAAAATATTGTGGCATTATGTGGACCTGTGCAGATATATGTAGATAAATATAGGACTATTAAAAACAAATTCTGGGCTCCAGTAGCAAGCATTATTATTTTTAATTTTTAAACTCTTTTTTTTCCATTTTTTTTTTTCAAATTCTTTTACAATTTTTGTCTAGTAGCATAATGTCGTAAGTGCTATATACAGACTATTCACCTGTGCATGTGCTAGCATGTGCAACTGACCACTGACCACTTACAGGTAATTTATACAGGTAAATGATTATATTACATTTCCGTAAACTGTGTTGAAAATATTGTGGCAATATGTGGACCTGTGCATATATGATATGTAGATAAATATAGGACTATTAAAACACATTCTGGGCTCCAGTAGGAGGATTTTTTTTTTGATTTTTTTTTTAATATTAATTTTGTTTTTACATTCTTTTTCAATTTTTTAACTGACCACTAACTTCTTACAGGTAATGTATACAGGTACATTATTACATTTCCGTAAACTGTGTTGACAATATTGTGGCAGTATGTGGACCTGTGCAGATATATGTAGATAAATATAGGACTATTAACAAATATTCTGGGCTCCAGTAGCGAGCATTATTTTTTTTATTTTTTTTTTGTATGTTACATTTCCCGTAAACTGTGTTGAAAATATTGTGCATTATGTGGACCTGTGCAGGATATAGTAGATAAATATAGGACTATTAAAAAAAAATGCTACGCCTCCAGTAGCAAGCATTATTTTATTTTTGATTTTTTAAATTGCTTTTTCCAATTCTTTTTTTTTTCTTTTTTCAAATTCTTTTTCAATTTTTGTTTTTTTTTCAGTAGCATAAGGTCGTAAGTGCTATATACAGACTATTATCATATAATAAAACAATTATTGACTAGTGAGCCATAGAATATAATCTGATATTCTATGGCTCACTAGTCAATAATTGTATAATATGTTCGGGCCAGTGAAAATTGCTTTCGGGCCCAGGCTCGAGGTCAAGGCGGGACAAGGCGAGGCAGTTGATTCCGCGGAATTCTTGTTTACTTATCTCCCTTTGTTTTTTCGTGCTCTAATTTTGTATCCAGAGCATAACTCGAACACCCTTTGGAATATTTGTATGCACCACCACGATAGTGGAGGGGGCATTTAGTGTTACCCTTGTCCGTCCGTCCGTCCGTCCGTCCGTCCGCACACACGAATGTGTACTTGTTGTAAGCGTACGGGGATCTTATTGAGTAGGGTTAGGATAGTGTTGGGTACTCTTATTTTATAAAGTAAAAACCCAACAAGTATTCATTCGTAGGAACGTGCGTCCCGTCCTCCCGTCGTCCCGTCCGTCCGTCCGTCACAAAACTTTAACACTCGCGTAAATGTCTCATAATTTCTTCATCCTTCGACCGATCTCCTTCATATTTCATATACACATTGCTCTAATGGTCCTCTACCGCCCTGTGTCAAACCCACGTTCGTCCTGCCCCCGCCAAGCCCAGGGTTAAGATCACATACTTAGTGCTTTAAAAACTTTAGCGCTCAGGTAAATATCTTATAATTTCTGTTTTCTTTCACGGATCAGCTTCATATTCCATATATGCATTGCTCTAATGGTCCTCTACCGCCCTGTGCCAAATCCACGTTCGTCCTGTCCCCGCCAAGCCCAGGGTCAAGGTCACATACTTGGTGCTTCAAAAACTTTTAACGCTCAGGTAAAAGAAAATTTTGACTTGGAATTTGGCCTCATTTATTATCAAAGCGATATGTGGGACATCCGTGTTATATGAACACATTTTCTTGTTTATTAAATTTCACACATGCATAGAAGACGACCCAAAGGTGTGTCGCACGTAAGAATGACAACTCTTGCGTCATTAATTTCTTAGTTATCTCCCTTTGTTGTTTCGTGCACTGATTTCGTGTCCGGAGCATAACTCGAACACCCTTTGGAATATTTTCATGAAACTTCACACATGCATAGACCACGACCCTAAAGGTGTGTCACGCAAGAATGACAACTCTTGCATCACTAATCCTTTAGTTATCTCCCTTTGTTTTTCTGTCACTGATTTTGTCTCCGGAGCATAACTCGAACACCCTTTTTTCAAACTACTTGTGTATTAGGGCTGGGACGATACATCGATGTATCGGTGCATCGCGATACGAAGGCTGGCGATACGTGTATCGATACGCTCGCCTTAAATGACGATATATCGGGAAATTCCAAATTCAGTTTTCATCAATTCCACATGATAATGATACATATTTT
The DNA here is from genome assembly GCA_029237695.1 of Conchocele bisecta. NCBI lineage: Eukaryota > Metazoa > Mollusca > Bivalvia > Lucinida > Thyasiridae > Conchocele > Conchocele bisecta. Next base: position 78,601,630 of record CM055271.1, read on the forward strand.
TGCAAACCATGCTCGTCTTCTTTATTTATTCAACTCTGTATGTATGATATCAATGCTATTTTTAGTTTAGCATACATGTATGCCGATTCCTAAATTTGGAATTTATGTAATTGTATCCCCCGGACTACCGTCGGGGGATACTATGGATTTGACAGCGCGCCGCGTCCGCGTCCGCCGCAGACACTTCTTGTCCGGAGTATAACTCGAACACCCTTTGGAATATTTTCATGAAACTTCACACATGCATAGACCACGACCCGAAGGTGTGTCGCGCACAAGAATGACAACTCTTGCATAGCTAATTTTTTAGTTATCTCCCTTTTTTGTTTCTCGCACTGATTTCGTGTCCGGAGCATAACTCCACCACCCTTTCGAATATTTTCATGAAACTTCACACATGCATAGACCACGACCCGAAGGTGTGTCGCGCACAAGAATGACAACTCTTGCATAGCTAATTTTTGAGTTATCTCTTTTTTGTTTCGCGCACTGATTGACCATAACTCGACCACCCTTTGGAATATTTTTATGAAACTTAACACATTCAATTAGACCACGAACCGAAGGTGTGTCGTGCACAATAATGACTCTCTTGCATAGCTAATTTTTGAGTTATCTCCCTTTTTTGTTTTCGCTCACTGATTTCCTGTCCGGAGCATAACTCGACCACCCTTTGGAATATTTTCATGAAACTTCACACATGCATAGACCACGACCCGGAGGTGTGTCGCGCACAAGAATGACAACTCTTGCGTAGCTAATTTTTCAGTTATCTCCCTTTTTTGTTTTGCGCACTCTACAAACTGGACAATAATGCATGAAGACCTGTTTTCTCGTCTGCTCTGTATACCCCTTTTCTCGTGTGCTCTGTACACCTTACCTGTAGAGAGAACAATAGAAACTGGGAGAACCATGTGCTAAGCATGGGCTAGCATGTGCAGATGTCCACTGCTTGACCACTGCTTGACCACTGCTGACCAGGTAATTTATACAGGTAAATCACTACATTGGGTACTGTGTTGAAAATATTGTGGCATTATGTGGACCTCTGCAGATATATGTAGATAAATATAGGACTATTAAAAAAAAAATCTGGTCTCCAATAGCAAGCATTATTATTTTTAAACTTTTTTTTGTCATTTTTTTTTTTTTTTTTTCATTATTTTTTTTCATTATTTTTTTTCATTTTTTTTTTCAATTTATTTTTCAATTTGCAATTTTCAGTAGCAAGCATTATTATTTTTAAACTTTTTTTTTCCATTTTTTTTTTTTCATTTTTTTTTTCAATTTTTGTCCAGTAGCAGAAGGTCGTAAGTGCTATATACAGACTATTCACTGTACATGTGCTAGCATGTGCAACTGACCACTGACCACTTACAGGTAATTTATACAGGTAAATGATTATATTACATTTCCGTAAACTGTGTTGAAAATATTGTGGCATTATGTGGACCTGTGCAGATATATGTAGATAAATATAGGACTATTAAAAAAATTATTCTGGGCTCCAGTAGCAAGCATTATTATTTTTAATTTTTAAACTTTTTTTCCATTTTTTTTTTTCATTTTTTTTTTCAAATTCTTTTTCAATTTTTGTCTAGTAGCATAAGGTCGTAAGTGCTATATACAGACTATTATCATATAATAAAACAATTATTGACTAGTGAGCCATAGAATATAATCTGATATTCTATGGTTCACTAGTCAATAATTGTATAATATGTTCGGGCCAGTGAAAATTGCTTTCGGGCCCAGGCTCGAGGTCAAGGCGGGACAAGGCGAGGCATCTGATTCCGCGGAATTCTTGTTTACTTATCTCCCTTTGTTGTTTCGTGCTCTGATTTTGTATCCAAAGCATAACTCGAACACGCATATACGCATTGCTCTAATGGTCCTCTACCGCCCTATGCCAAATCCACGTTCGTTCTGCCCCCGTCAAGCCCAGGGTCAAGGTCACATACTTAGTGCTTCAAAAACATTAACGCTTGGGTAAATATCTTATACTTTTCTGTTTTCTTTCATGGATCATGGATCATCTTCATATTTCATATACGCATTGCTCTAATGGTCCTCTACCGCCCTGTGCCAAATCCACGTTCGTCCTGCCCCACCAATATCAGGGTCAAGGTCACATACTTGGTGCTTCAAAAACTTTAACGCTCAGGTAAATATCTTATAATTTTTATTTCCATTCACGGATCAACTTCATATTTCATATACGCGTTGCTCTAATGGTCGTCTACCGCCCTGTGCCAAATCCACGTTCGTCCTGCCCCCGCCAAGCCCAGGGTCAAGGTCACATACTTAGTGCTTCAAAAACTTTAACGCTCGGGTAAATATCTTATATTTCTGTTTTCTTTCATGGATCATCTTCATATTTCATATACGCATTGCTCTAATGGTCCTCTACCGCCCTGTGCCAAATCCACGTTCGTCCTGCCCCCGCCAATCCCAGGGTCAAGGTCACATACTTGGTGCTTCAAAAACTTTAATGCTCAGGTAAATATCTTATAATTTTTCTTTCCATTCACGGATCAACTTCATATTTCATATATGCGTTGCTCTAATGGTCCTCTACCGCCCTGTGCCAAATCCACGTTCGTCCCGCCCCCGCCAAGCCCAGGGTTAACATCATATACTTAGTGCTTCAAAAACTTTAACGCTCAGGTAAATATCTTATAATTTCTGTTTTCTTTCACGGATCAGCTTCATATTTCATATATGCATTGCTCTAATGGTCCTCTACCGCCCTGTGCCAAATCCACGTTTGTCCTGCCCCCGCCAAGCCCAGGGTGAAGGTCACATACTTGGTGCTTCAAAAACTTTAACGCTCAGGTAAAAGAAAATTTTGACTTGCAATTTGGCCTCATTTATTATCAAAGCGATATGTGGGACATCCGTGTTCTATGAACACATTTTCTAGTTTATTAAACTTCACACATGGCATAGAAGACGACCCAAAGGTGTGTCGCACGTAAGAATGACAACTCTTGCGTCGTTAATTTCTTAGTTATCTCACTTTGTTGTTTCGTGCACTGATTTCGTGTCTGGAGCATAACTCGAACACCCTTTGGAATATTTTCATGAAACTTCACACATGCATAGACCACGACCCTAAAGGTGTGTCCCGCAAGAATGACAACTCTTGCATCACTAATTCTTTAGTTATCTCCCTTTGTTTTTCCGTCACTGATTTTGTCTCCGGAGCATAACTCGAACACCCTTTTTTCAAACTACTTGTGTATCTGGGGAGGGGGATACACATGCGCTTGTCGACAAGCGTCCATTTCTAGTTTACGGTCCCGTGTCGTTTCGTCCCTAATCATGTTCGCATCGAATGACCGGAGACGACAGGGGTCGATTCAACCGACGGCCCGTGGCATGTGGATATACACTCGGGTCTGTAAGTCTCGAGTCCAGGTGGCCTGGCGGGCCTGTCAATTTTTTTTTGTAAAATGACGAATATCTCGGATCTGTCGTTTTGTGTCAGCCAATTTGCCCCTTATTATTCGCCGTGTTGGCATTCGCAAACAAGTCCGGCCAAAATAAGGCAGGTGCGTGATTAGACAGTTTACAGACATATTACTACCGATTTTGGTGGTATTGAATGCTCTGTGAGTGTGATACTGTGAACCAGTCAAGTATAGAAGTCACATGACTAAGGGGTTTTCCTGACAAATAATATTGCGTCATCAATTTGTGTGCGCCAATGACATTGACTGATACATAATATTTGCGTAATCATACTGAGTGTCAATACTGACAATCGCACGACTGTTTTTATGAATAAA
>CM055271.1:78605920-78658976 GCA_029237695.1 Conchocele bisecta
CTGTTTTTATGAATAAATAATTGCGAGACATAACTGCTGCATACTACCGAAAGCATGCAGCATTTACGTGTTCGCAACTAATGAATAAACCATCCTCCTCCGATTCTGATTCAAGTGATTCACATACACACTTCCATGGTTAAAAATTATACGAGCGTTCGCCCCGTTGCAAGTTCGGCACATTTCCAGTTTGTGATCTTGGGAGCTTGTCATACATGAGATGATGAGAGACATGTTTTGATCCATACAAATTGAACTTTCAAATCCGATCGTGTTTGAAAATTGATGCTCCAATATGTTGTCTGGGGTCAAATTGAAATAACAAGACAATCATAATTATATGAAAGTGAAGTTTTATTATGTATATACTATATATTTATGAACCATTTGTAATGTCCCTTGCTAAGTTTCAGTCAAATCTATTCATCAAAGGTGTTTAGGTGTGCTGAGGTTAATCATTCAGTCAAGACCTGTTTTCAGGTTTACGAATGATGTAGATTCAAATGTGCTTGCTCATAGCGATATATCGTGATACATATCATATCGTCATGCCCGTATCGCGATACATATCGTGTCGTGCCATACCCGTATCGTCCCAGCCTTATTGTGTATCTGGGGAGGGGGATACACATGCGCTTGTCGACAAGCGTCCATTTCTAGTTGTATTGTCAGAAGCATTTACTGTAGTACCCGCTTTCTTCGAAATAAAATGAAAGAAAAAAGTAAGCAGGCGTATTTATGGAAATACATGTAAATATAAAATAAAGCACCATGTTTAAATTTTATTTACTGTCTACTTAAATTTATTTCTCGAAAACGCCATTTTAATGCATATACATAGACACTACAATGACGCTAAATGTAACGTTTGTTTTGCCAAAACAGCGCGAAAATTACGCCATCTTTGTAACGTCATAACTAGTTACGTCACGTTTTCCGATAAGGGAGGTTTTCGCTTGGCGCGTTACATATATAGTCTCTCGCAATAAGTATCTTATATAAACTACTCAGGACTGTTCCTACTGAGCGAAAACCTACGTGATCACGTTCTGTGCTACTACCAGTGGTCCCAGCGCTAATACCTCGTCCATTTGTTTAGACAGCGATCGAAGGTAAAAGTTAAAAAAGGTTGTGTGAGAATGCCAATAGGCAGCTTTCATGATATCCAGTAGAGGAACATTCCGAAAGCAGACGAGATCGCTCGAACCTCGTGAGCTCTAATCTGCATGAACGATATATCTCTATTGGTTAGCTCCTGATACGATCTAGCAATACCTAGCTTGGTCAAAATAATCCCAAAGCATACGACTGAAACTGATTTAAATGATACAGTAACATGCCCGTGAAGTAGATTAGTACATCAATTGACCGGTATCAGCAATTGGCATAAGTAACAAATCTGGATAGTATTTTCTTAACATACCACTTTTGACTACACCGCGCATGAATATTTAATTATTTAGTGTGGTTAAACGTGTACACATGTGTTTTCAAATTGATTCATGTAGTACAACAACAATGGCGGATCCCTGATCTCGCGTGAACTGTCTGACCTGTGACACACATATTCCGGTGTTGAGTGTCATATCTGTCAAAATAGAAAACAAAGGCGAACTTTATTTGTATACTTGTTTCTGATAATTATCAAAATATATGTAAAATGTGCGAAGCCATGTACACTGACTATATTTATTGTGTGTAAGTATTCTGTTCTGATTTTGGGATTTTCCTTCTATCCATACACATGTAATATGGTATTTTACCCAAATTACTTTAACAGATGATAAGGCATTAAACATCATTATATAAATAAAAATACTCGTTAGTAATATTGTGGAGCTAACCTTGTTTCAGTAGTTTGATGTGTTATCGACAACACGTACGACACGTGTCGTCTGTAATGCCTTCCCATTCCTCCAGGCCAGTCTTGCACCCACCAGCACGCGAGGTGTAGGTGGAGGGGGGTGGGGGGGGGCAGTGTGGCAAGTGGCACAGCGCTATCGGGTAGCACCACGGCCAGAGGCTGCGATGAGCCTCGAGAGTGAGCCGACCCACGAGCCGCGACCGCGACCGCGAGCTGTGCTGGTGGGAGCGTTGGGAGGAATGAAGTATTCTGCCTTGCGAACCTTCTGCTTCCTCCTCCTGTCACCAGAAGGCTTCTTTTGGGATGCAGGGCCGCCGCTTCCTTTTGCTTGTTGAACTTTGGCGCCGCGGTAACAAAGATCCTAAGCAGTGCTAGCTGCTCATGTTCTTGGCGAGCATGCTTAAGACACCAGAAAGTCGGCCGCTAAAGAGGGACTTTGCGTTAAGCGGGGCAGCCCTACATGACGGCGGAAGCTCTTTGGAAGTAGCCAGAGCATAGTCAGGTCAGACACTAGTGACACACTCCCTGTCACAGCGTGGCGGGTGGCTCTAGCATGTGCCGTGGCCACGGAGAGACGAGGCAGATCGTCCTTTTGTCGCGATTGCGCATTCGACATGCACGACTAACGTAATCGTATATTCGACGAAAACACTTCAATGTTACTTCACTTGTGGAGCTATTCCAGGTGGAGAACATTGAAGGTTTGCTTAGCATTCTCCATGAAACCAACTTGTATCGGAAGATCTGATTTTTATCATTGTGTACATGTTTCTCATTTTGTAATTCTATAATTCTATACATGTTGTTAATTATATTGTTCATCATATTAATAGTTTTACCCTAATCATCTGATTGCCTACCACATGTAACATACTATTGTACTATTATGTTTATTCTTCATCTATATTGCTTGGCTCTAAATGATACTCTTTTGTGTTAATGGGCCGTTAAGCATTATTACATTCCGCTTGTCGCACAGACATCACCAGCTTATACTGGGCTGCGGCGAAAAGCTCCTTGTGCGAACACACATTCACCAAGGTCCTAAGCATCGATTCCCACCTCCTTAGTTGCTCCACTTTAATCTTTACAGTGGAGTGCTCAGGAAGACCACACCGAACTGCATCGGGGTCCAACTGAGGATCCTCGGAGGGGAAATAGAGTGAGTGCACCTTATAAGACGACTGACACTGTGTCAGTCTACGTACGTCAAGTGCTGGGGTTTCATAACCTGGCTGTGCCCGACTACCCTCAGTCGACGACTGTAGGTAGTCAAACACGCTCCTAACGCACACGGAGTGTGGGAGTACCCGGAATTCCTCCCGGGACTCTACAGGTTCTTCCATACACTCTAATGTGTTCCTTAGCGTTGACGTACGAGGGGCCGGGTGGCTACCCTCCGTGCAGAGGTCATTAGAGAGGACCCGGTTCGTCAATAGCCCGCTTCACGCAAACGGTGTCATCCTGTACTTGAGAATCTACATCACCTCAAAGTCCTTCCCGCGGGCGATGACCATGTGGCACCTCTCCAAATGGGACCCGGGCGAGGAACAGAACCAAGCTGTCTGACTGAAGGCATCACTATGTTTCCTTTATGGGCACTGCGATCTCCACGTCGTGGGGAGCATCAAGCTGATCCCTAGAGGGTCTACTAGGTTGTGAAGCTAAACAAATCGCGTCCCTGGCTCACTCTAGGAGCATGAGCTGGGCGCCCGTGGTAAAGGCCAGCACCAACCGAATGTTCGGTATATGGTGGACTGAACCCAGCAGTATCACGTAACGGAATGTGGTTACACGCCGTCTCTGACATGTCCAGTTACTCGCGACCGGTGGCTAACAGCGTCACGTGGAGGCACGTGGTATATGAAATCACCCACCTGTCGGTTATCCGGTGCCTGGGTGACGGTATCCGGTGTCCGGTAACCACCAGCATCACGTGGTAGTACGTGGTACCTGCCGTCACCTGACGTATGATCGGTGTACGTCGTTGGGTAGTCTGTAGTGTCACGTGCAAGCACGTGAAATTAACTACCGCTCCCAACGAGTTCAGAGCCGTGTGTACGGCGACCGGTGGCAGAGAATCGGCAGCGTCACGTAACTCTTAGTAGGCACTGGCCCGCAGTGTTGAAGCCCAGGTATCTTCGGACCACAGCTCGCAAACTGCGCACTTCTTGTCAAGCGAACACTTGGCGCAGCGGAGAAAAAGTTCGTAGATGTCATACCGCCCCTTACGGTGACCTCACGCGCCAGTCGTCTACCACGACGTAGACATAATGTACTCGTGATAATCGAAAATGAGGAGATATAGTGAGACGGTGGTCAAACTATAATACACGTCATGTACAAGTGACAATGATAAACCACCCACCTAAGTGTAGCAGGCTGCAGTGAAATTCTAAATTAGGGGAGACAACCGCATTATATGACATATAACAATGTGGAAGTCGACATAAAATAAGGCACGTGAAAAAATACACTAATAGTTCGTCAACATAGGCAGGAAAATGGCCGATAATTAAGGCACGTGTAAGCCCTGATTAAATGGCGCTTAGTGTATCGCCCAATATTGTCACAGTAGTAACAGTTAGAACACCAAACAACAATATACATATATCGTCGTATAACTAGTATGAACTGTGTGATGCTTCTCAATCGCAGATACGGTCCGAACGATGAAACATTCGAACAACACGTCCGGCTTTGACACGCAGCAAATCAAGATGGGTATCGGAAGGTCATGTGTGACTAGATATCTAGGGGTGCCATCTGGTGGTGGCATAAGGAAAGTAACTCGCAGGAGTAAGTTGGAAGACACTAGTTTTCTCTCTTTTGCTGCGGTTTTAAGGCCAGTAGATCTATATGGCATAATGTAATAGGGAATGAACCACGTTGTAGTAGTTGTAATAACCACGTGATCATGCACATTGTTAATGTCCTATATTATTTTACAGCAGCATGATCGGTGTTACAGCAGCATGATCGGTGTTTCTCCGCACAGATGCGTAGGCTGATATGCGACTACGCTGGTCACAGATGGCATACATATCAGGTGTGACTGGAGATATCCAGGGCTTATCGGTTTTGCGATCAGTGTATATCCAGATCAGCCTGTGCATCCGCACAGTCTGATCAGGATATGCACTGTTCGCCATTCCATCAATGAAACACCCGTCATGCTTATAACGGGACATGTATGAGACACGCCATACGATGTTGTATATTCGGACATCTGCGTAATTTCATGAAATGCGTTTACAATATTTACTATATTTACCGTAAATGGCGTCAGAAGTTGACAAATATTCAGAGTACATGCCATTGCCAACTTTTGACTTTATTTATGAAATGTATTGTAAATTTTGTAAATGTATTTAATGAAATTACGCAGATGTACGAATGTACGAAATGGCATGGCGTGTCTCAATTATATCGTTATCAGGCTTACAGAAGTGTGTTACTTGACAATTCGCTACAGGTCACAGATCCCATAAGCTCATTTTTCCAGTCACGCCACATAATTAGTATGCGTATATGTAAACGGCCTAATCTGATAACAAGTGTACCCACATTCCCTCACAATGACAAACGGGTACCTGTTTGTAGTTTCACCAGTGTAGATCCTGATTACTCGTGTGCACAAGTACACTCGTGTAACGGTGCAGTGAATAGATAATGACCACGGTAAGTCCGAATCAAGTTTCGCGTATGCATCAGCACATAGTTTGCCATGTGTACATATAAGGGATTAGTCAGTAGACCGGAATTATTTATAATTTAACACAATAGAAGAAGTACAATGTTTAAATGAAAACATATTCAGCTTCTTTATTACATTTCTCTCCCCTCGCATTGTTTATTTTCGTCTCCACTCCATTTCTTAAATCGCGGAATTCTCGACAATCGAGTGAGGCCAGTACAACCACAGCATAGGCTCGATTTGGATAAACGGTTTATTATCAGCTACGCCTCTCGTACTAAAATAACACATATTAACAGGCGCCATTTTGTCGTGCTGAGTAACATCGTTACTACACCACCGCCTGCGCTCATCTTACCAATATTTGCCAATTTCTTGATTTCAAAAAACGTCAGTATTGCGCTTGAGATAAAGCAGCTTGATTGTCTGAGCCTGAGCTGTGCTACAGCTCAGGCTCAGGCAATCAAACTGCTGGATTGCGAACTGGCATTGCCCATGTATGTTTAGAAACGTTTATGAAATCGGTAGGATTAACACAGGCGGCTGTGTACGCCTTCATTGAGTAAGATGGCGGCTTATCGGTTTCGGGCAATTCGCTGTGTGTGTAATTGGATATTGGGGGCTGGATTCATATACCAGGGTATCCAGACTGGTTATGGTATGTGGAACAATGAGGGATCGAAGCTGCCGTTGATTTATTTATAGAAATCCGGTCCAAATTGTGTAATTTAGGGCCTTATTGCTTGTAAGAAGAGCGAATGTAGCATGTTTTGCTGTGAAAAGGAGTCAATAGTTTTTTCGACTAGTGTTGATCCATATCATCCTACATATATACGCAATCTGATATGGGACTACATATTTGCCAGATTCATAAAATACAGCATACATGTAGGACCGGGGGTCGTTTCACTAAACTTCGTACGACTAAAATGTTCGTAAGTGCAAAATTATGATAGTCTGTAAAATTCAAATTAACAATGTGTTCTTGTAAACAATTATTGAATTTACATTTATTGAACATAGGCTGCATATGCAGCCTATGCTCAATAAAAGTAAATCCATCAATTTAAATTTACAGACTATTATAAATATCCACTGACGAACATTTTAGTCGTACGAAGTTTAGTGAAACGGCCGCCGGATATCTGTACATATATTTGCAAAGGGAGATAACTAGCTACGATCCTTCATTATGTCCGGTATTTCGAGGGATTTCTACGGAGCCCCGCAAGGGACCTGTATTTTGTTTTATTAATTCACTCGCACCGAAATAACAATTCGTGCCCTCAATTTAACAAATCGTTCATTCGAATTAACAATTCGTTCCCACGATATAATAATTCGTTCCCTCGAATTAACAATTCATTCCCACGAAATGACAATCATCAATTGAAATTTCCAGACGATCCTAAATTTGCACTAACAAACATTTAGTCGTACATGAGCATATGCAGACAATTTAGGCATATACATTTTGGAGCAAATGCTTAAAATTAACGGCACATCATTTTATAATGTACGTGTTTTGTTTGTTTGTCAGATATTTGTGTTATTGTGCTCCAAATAAACGCCAGCGTCCATGATACGTAGGACCGCTACATGTATCAGGCAAATTAGCATTGCGTTGATAATTAGTAGGAACATAGAATTCTATATCTTTATCATTCTTCTATCCAAACAGTTCTTTACAATGTTGAAACATACATGTACTTAAATAAGTACTATTGGTAGTTACATGTAAATGTATAGTTGACTGTTGTACTATTGCAGCAAATTGTATGATTCTGGATAAAATGTAGAGCATGTGTTTGTATAAATGTGTGTGTATAGATGTGTTTGTATAGATGTATTTGAATATTTGTGTTTGTATAAATGTGTTTTGTTTGTATCAATGTGTTTGTATAAATGGGTTTTGTTTGTATTTAGGTGTTTGTATTTGTATAGATGTGTAGATATGTTTGTATACATGTGTTTGTTTTGTATAAATGTGTTTGTATACATGTGTTTGTATAAATGTGAGTTGTGTCGTCAATGTGTTTGTATAAATGTGTTTGTTTTGTATAAATGTGTTTGTATCAATGTGTTTGTATCAATGTGTTTGTATAAATGTGTTCATATAAATGTGTTTTGTGTCAATGTGTTTGTATAAATGTGTTTGTTTTGTATAACTGTGTTTGTATAAATGTGGTTGTATCAAAGTATTTGTATAAATGCGTTTTTATAAATGTGTTTTGTGTCAATGGGTTTGTATAAATGTGTTTGTATTTGTATAAATGTGTTTGTATAACTGTGTTTGTATAGATATGTTTGTATAAATGTGTTTGTATAGATGTTTTGTATAGATATATCAATGTGTTTGTATAAATGTGTTTGTATAAATGTGTTTGTATAGATTTGTTTGTATAGATGTATCAATGTGTTTGTATTTGTATAAATGTGTTTGTATAAATGTGTTTGTATAGATGTGTTTGCATATATGTATCAATGAGTTTGTATTAAAATGAGGTGTTGTTGGTTTTGTAATAACTGTGTTTAGTATAAATGTGTTTGGTAATTGTTTTTATAGAAGTGTGTTTGTACATATGTGTTTGTTTTGTATATATGTGTTTGTATAAATGTGTTTGTATTTGTGTATATGTGTTTGTACAGATGTGTTTGTTTTGTATAGATGTGTTTGTATAAATGTGTTTGTATTTGTATAGATGTGTTTGTATAGATGTGTTTGTATTTGCATAGATGTGTTTGTATAGATGTGTTTGTTTTGTATAAATGTGTTTGTATTAAATGTTTGTTTGTATTTGTTTATAGATGTGTTTGTATAAAGATGTGTTTGTTTGTATATGTGTTTGTTAGAAAAAGTTTTGTTTGTGTAGAGAGTGTTTGTATATGTGTGTTTGTATAAATTTGTGTTTGTAATAAATGTGTTTGTATAGAGTGTTTGTTTTGTATAGATGTGTTTGTATAAATGTGTTTGTTTTGTATAAATGTGTGTATAAATGTGTTTTTATAGATGTGTTTGTATAGATGTGTTTGTATAAATGTGTGTGTTTGTATAAATGTGTTTGTATAATGTGTTTGCTATTAAAGTTTTTTAAGATGTGTTTTTTGTATAGAATGTGTGTATAAGTGTGTTGTTTGTTTTTATAACTGTGAAGATAAAAAAAACATAAACAAAATAGTACTTTCACTATACATGCATCAGTAAGGACACTTACTTTCTTTTTGTAAAATGATATCACTAAACCACATTTAGAAAGAAGTGTTTTTAGTTAGAAAATGATGTTTTCGTTGGTTTGAACGTGTTACGTTTAAACCAACGAAAACATCGTTATATAACTATAAAACCGAAAACGGTGCCAAAACGATGTGTAGAATGTAAGTGATACGCAATCGTTCGTTTGTGGAACCTGGAACATATCCGGACTGTATTATATGTACACATGTTACAGGAGCGAAAACAGGTCTTATCGCGTCAATCAATTTAAACGGGTCCTACACATTGAATGTCAACGGGAACACGTGGCTTCGCAGCGCCCCCACATTCTTCCGGGCGGGAAACGAGACATTCAGGTTAGAAACACTCGCATGCATTCCTCTAGGACTCTACTTTCATGCTGTGATAACTCCACGACCTTACAAACCCCGCTGATGTCAAGGTCAATGTCACATACTTAGACTCTTTACAAAACTTGACATCAGATAAATATCTTATAACTTCTATTTACTTCATCAAAGATGCTTAATATTTCACGCATGCATTCCTCTAAGGCTCTACTTTCATGATGTGATAAATCCACGACCGTCCAACCCCCATTGATGTCAAGGTCAAGGTCAAATACTTAGTATTTTTACATAACTAACTTAACTTTTATTTCCTTCATCGAAAATGCTTATTATTTGACGCATGCCTTCCTCTAAGGGTCTACAATCATGCTGTGACAAATCCACGATCGTCTGACCCCCGCTGATCCCAAGGTCAATGTCACATATTGGCCGCTTTACAAACACCTAACGTCAAAGAAATATGTTATAACTTATATTTCCTTCATACAAAATTCTGAATATTTCATGCATGCATTCCTCCAAGGCTCTACAATCATGCTGTGACAAATTCATGACCGTCTGACACCCTTTAATCCCAAGGTCAATGTCACAGCCCCCCAGAGTTGGAACACATCTTCATATTTAGGGGTACATGTGCACACGTGGGGGCAATTCCGTAAGCCTAGCTTACTGACACATCTAATTTTACTCTATAACTGAACCGAATCCCCCATATATGGCAAGTCTCTCCTACTGTCTCTATGGGTGTTGTTTTATCCCGTCAACGCAGTGCGTATGTGCCGTGAAACACGGTGCTGTAAAACATTGTTGATAGCCTGTCAATACGACCTAATCACTGCGTATGAATATGTGCGGTGGCTGTGGCTATTTGCTTACATTTTAAAGCCATTTGTATGTGTTGAAGGGATAAATAGAATAGTAGGTAGAGCCTCGCCCATCCCGTGTCCTAAGCCTTGCCAGATAGTTTTCCCATTCACGGCACTACCCTACTGTTCTCTATTTCTTACCTACATTTTCATGACCTGCAACCTGTCTGCGCTGCATATGCACGAATATAGAGAATAGTAGGAAAGGTGTAGGAAACGGGATGGGCGAGGCCCTGTCATTCACGGCACTAACCTACTATTCTATTTATCCCGTCAACATCTACAAATAGCTTGCAAATACAATGAAAATAACTCCAGCCACCGCACATAGTGATTAGGTCGTATTGACAGGATATCAAAAATGTTTCACGGCACATACGCACTGTGTTGACGGGATAAAAAACAATAGGTTCCGTTCACTTGCTTCTAAGAAACAATCAACCCAATACATGTATTGTTTACATTATTTGCCCACTGCAACCGTGTTTACATCACGTGACCAACGCATTCAGCTTAAACACCCCAACGTGTTTCTGAAGTGGAATTGGGCAGTGATAGATCAGCATTTGCAATCTGCCCGGACTATTTTCTTTTTGTATACCGGATTACCTTTGCACACACCCTTGGCGCATTTAGCCTTTTCTCACCATTAGCGCGTCAGACGGATCCTTGAAGTTGACGCAGACGACAACTGGCTCAGGGCGGGATGAAATTGGACGATGGCAGGCGACACGTTTTGAATATTCAACATCAGAGCAAAGACCCACACGCATGACAGCAACGATCAAAGTTTATGCTGATATGGAACTAATACGCTTTGCACAGGTACAGTACTAGAATCAAAATTACTACCACGCTCCATAACTCTCGCGATGGTAGAAATGTAACCCCATCTCTTTAATGTAACGCATGGAAGAGTGATTTTTGCAATCGGTTATCCGGCATATGCATAATTTTGCACTTACGAACATTTTAGTCGTACGAAGTTTAGTGACACGGACCCTTGATAACTGAAATTCAAATACATGGTCCCAAGTACATGAGTTACAATGTAGTAATAGTAGATCACACATGTAACTCTCGTCAACTCCACGTTTCGTTAAAGGTACATGCCCAGTCAGTAGACACAAAATGTTCTTTATAGGAATTAAATAAGTGTATAATTGTGTCACTATTCCACTAGTTCTATAAATTACGAGTGCCCGCTATACAGATATAATCATTTTAATACTAATTATTTTACTGATAGTAACGCGCGGTGGTATCAGACTATTTTCATATGCAAATGAGGCATGATATTTTTTAATTATTTATACTAATTAAATGCGTCACCTGAAACAAATTATATTTTCGACAGATTATAAAGTATGATCATTGCACATCAAAAAATAATACAGATAATAAATAGTAACGTTTTAAGGAAACACGGTTATCGCCCCTGATATCAGTGTGGATATTTACGTCCAATAAAAAGTGTATAATACTGCCAATAAATACGTAGGGTATAGGTGAATAAGTGTTTATTTTGCCAGAAAATGTCTCAGGTGATGTCTTTGTTATAAAGAACATTTGTGCCTACTGAGTGGACATGTACCTTAACTCAAAGTGTTTACCTCAGTCGCTTGGACGAATGTATCGCGATGCGAAAACGCGAGATTCAATCTCGCAATCTCGCGTTTTCGCGGTCTATGACATGAATTTCTTTATTTCTCATTAGAAGTAAATGTTGTGACCACCATTTGAACCATCTCGCCGAGACGGTTCAAATGAGTGGTCACAACATATACTTTGGTTCAGAAATAAGGACAATAGATAGAGAATAGTAGGTTAGTGCCGTGAATGGGAAAAAATATCTGGCAAGGCTCAGGAAACGGGATGGGCGAGGCTCTGCCTACCAATGGCTGTAAAATGCAAAAATAGTATTGACTGGATATCAAAAATGTTTCACGGCACCGTGTTTCACGGCACATACGCACTGTGTTGACGGGATAAATATAGTACAGTGGAACCTCTCGAAACCGGACACCAAGAGAACACATGTGATCTTATTTTTGATGAGATTCTTGGTCATTTATCTCGGGTGATAATGTATGTTCGTGATCGCATAGCACACAACTATTGCTCAGAATGATCAAATGCCTGATGTACACTGAAACATCTCTAAGCCGGACACCCTGGGGACTCCCAGGGTGTCCGGTTTAGAGAGGTTTCACTGTAATGGGGACCTCCCAGTGTGTCCGATTTAGAGTGGTTCCACTGTACTTGAATATTGTGTTGAATTGATAGGTTGAGCCTGATTTGTGCTACAATTGCTTAACTGCTGTAACGTTCTTGCTGTAGTCACCATCTGAACAGAACTTTCAGTGGAACCTCTCTAAAACGGACTAGTTCTGCAATCATACTTTTATTAATACGCACTCGATCGTATAGTGGATTTATTCGAAATTAACCTAATTCTCAAGAGTCCCGGGTTGCGACCCGGCCTGGGTCCAACCTTACAACCAACCCGACCTGAGTGTAGACCGCTTAATTGAGCAATTTTGAAATTATTAGCCCTGCAACAGACGGCCTTATAATACAAGGTGTATGATCACGTGGTACTAACAACAACAACAAGTACTTGTTAAGCTGCATTTGGTGGTCTCTGTATTTTCGCCCAAACTTCTGTCGTTTTTGCGAAGAATCAAGTTGCGTGTCTCCGACACGGAAATCAATGTTATGCAAAAACGACGTAACTCTGTGCCAAACTCCCTGGACCACCAAATGCATCTCATGAAGACGCGTTTTAAAATCCGTTGCATATTAAAGAAAATATAAAATAATACTTACTTTGGAGTGGGCAAGATTTCAACACTTTCAGCCACTGCTGTTGTTGTTGTTATAACCACGTGATCATACACCTTGTAATATATCCTACTATGATAGTTAATGCTATTGAATCAGAATTACCAGATGGAACTGGTCCGCGTTGATATGTGCTTGTCAAAATATTATTTTCACCCAGAAATACTTGATTTAAAATCTGAGGAGCCAGCCATATCGTTATATTGCGAGTTAGCATTGGCACTATAGATTAGTCACGTTGATACTTTGGTCAAGAATAACGCAAGCGGTTGTATATGTGGCAGGGGCGGGGGGGGGGGCAGAATGCAGCCATTGTGATTTAATATACGTCTGGTCAGCGTTGTCCTAGACCAGCATGTGCAACCGCGCAGTCTGATCAGGGACTACTCTGGTTACACATGAGACACGTCATGTGATGTTGTACCTTCTGACATACGCGTAATTTTATGAAATACGTTTACAAAATTTACAGTATTTTCCGCAAATGTACATGTTCTCTAAAAACTTTTGACTTTATTCCTGAAAAATATTGTAACGTTTAATGAAATTACGCAGATGTCAAAATCACATGGCATGTCTTATTTGTGGCAGTGAATGCATAAATGGGGCTTGTGTGATTTTTGACCAGTGCAGCTCCGGATCAAATAGCCAGTAACATGATACATGTAACGATCTACAGAGTGGCCTGCGGTTCTCTTCCCAGGCGAATTGCAATTCATGGAGCGCAGGATTGCTATTCGCGTTCCCATGAATTGCAATTGGACCGAAATCGGACTGCAATCATGTGACTGCGGTCCAAAGAGTTGGTTGCGGAATTGCAATACTTATAGCGCAGTTAGCGCTGCGCTCCGCTTTTAATTGCAATTTACGCTCGTTTTTTTCTTTCAACTGCGAAAGAATGATCGCTTTACGCTGCGCTCTGCGGTCAAACCAGCGGACCGCTCTGCTTGACCAATGCGGCAATAAAATCGAAATTGTTGATTTTTTTCTAACGAAAAGATATATTTTCTTATCTGTATTTAGCCATTTAAAATCCAATAAAATATACATAAATAGTAGAATTAGGTGTATATATTTCACATATTATTAACATTTTGTTTATCGTAATCAGGGATGTCCCGGACGAGTCTTTCCAAACGCAATTTTAGCTTAATCAAGTTTGCCCTCTTGCGTATCAAGGCAACGTAATGGTCGCCTATCGGGAATTTTTTTACAAAATTTGAGTTTTGACTTTGGCATAATTTCAGCCATTTTTGAATATACTCTATCTGATTTAATGAAATAACCCGTAGCATGACTAGAATCATGTTACGTTGCTTAAAGTCAAATTGTTATATCCGCTTTATGTGTGTTCATGGCAGTTACTATTTTTTATGAAATTAGACCAATAACCGGATGGTCTTTAATTTCGACAAAGGCGGAAGAAAGAAGAAAGAAGCGCAAATAGCGAAAGAATGACCGCACAAACGGTATCGCGAAAGAATGACCGCACAAACGGTATCGCGAAAGAATGACCGCAAAAACGGGACCGCGATTGGACCGCAATTAGACTGCAATTTCAGAGGGGACGAATTGCAATTCAAGGACCGCTGGATTGCAATTATTGGTAAGAGTATCGCAGGCGGGAGTGTATATTGCTTGGTAAAAGCATACCAAATGGTTCGTTACTGGAATAGCGACCAGTGGATGCACAGGCTGATCTGGATCTACACAGGTCGCAGGAAAAAAACCAGCCCAATTTCTCCTGTCACCGTCTGCGTAATTTCATTAAATACGTTTTCCAAAATTTACAATATTTTTCATACTTCAAGTCAAAAGTTGACAAAATAATCAGAGTACATGCGAAATATAATGCCGCATGTACTCTGAAAATTGTGTCAACTTTTGACACCATTTACGGAAAATATTGTAAATTTTGTTTCTGCTGTTCTTATTTCTGCTGACACGGTGCAATTTCAGGTTTACAACGATGGCGCGGCTAATACTCAATCAGTCAGTGTCGATCACGTGATCGGTGGTTTCCCTGGCTTCCGTGTTGAAGGTGACGCCGGTTACCTAGGTTACCTGTCATACGGCGGCGGCCAATCTGGTGACGAAAAGAAGCATATTGGACAGTAAGTAATAGTTATAGTTCATATATTGTGAATAATATGTGAACTATAACTCTCTTATTGTTTGTCCAGATCCTTAGCGGCACATTGTAGCACACGCGGTGACATGTTTCGCGCCACACAAAATTACGCCAATAAGGCGGAACATCTGGTTCTAAATGTAACGTTTTATTTATTAAAATATGTAATGATTAATTTAATAGATGCGAGTAATTAAGACGAAAACATCATTTGTGTAGGTTTTGTAGGTCTCGTCCATGTTTCACTGTAATATCTTATTTGAAAATTCCATGTTTACTACTTAAACTTATTTAATATCTTCATAATTAAATAAAACTGAATTAGTTGTTCATGTACATATTTCTAGAGCTACGTATACAAATATTACATGTATATCACGAGGTCTCAAGATCTAGAAGTATGTCAGACGGCCAATTAGGGCAAATCTGGTTCAGTCCCAACCACATGTAGAACAAAAATTACGTAATCTTTGAAGAAATACCATATTTAATAATTTGGCAAAAAGAAATTCGGCCATGACTTATGGCCAGTTACACATTATCTCGATGTGTACACATCCGCCTGTGTTAATCTTGTCGAGAGTATCAACCTTTCTGAACAACTATTGCCAATTCGTAATCAAGCAATTTGAATGTCTGCGCTGTAGCACAATCAAGCAATTCAAGTATTTTTGAATATAGAAATTGAAAAACATTGGAAAATTTTGCGCAGGCGATGGTGTAACCCGAATTCTCTGTCTGTAACGCATGGCGACTTGTAAGTCGCCCTGCGATGCAGACAGAGAATTCTGGTTTGCGGTAGTGGAACTGACTAAGGCTCAACGGCGAATTTCTTTTTTCACAAATTTCCGCTTTTCTGATAGTCTGTAAGCTAACTTGGACTATGGTTACTTACATTGAAGACTTGTTGAAGGTTTCCAAAGAAAAGAAATACGAAAACGAATGAAAACCGAAGTGGAAACGTTTAGTACAACGACATAGAAACGGTCATCGTTGCTTTGATTTTAATTAGAAACTGATGGTTTGCCTATCACATCTATTTTACTATTATTTTCTTCTTCATCTCAATTGCTTGGTCCTAAATCAGGCATTTCATTATAATTGTCTACTTGGAGACAATTCTAATGAAATACCAAGATGTGT
Organism: Conchocele bisecta; assembly: GCA_029237695.1. NCBI lineage: Eukaryota > Metazoa > Mollusca > Bivalvia > Lucinida > Thyasiridae > Conchocele > Conchocele bisecta. The sequence goes on from CM055271.1 coordinate 78,622,030, forward strand.
TTTCATGGAAAATAAGAAAAATATGTATATTTGCGGTTTGTTTATGTTTGTTTATATTTGTATTGCTTTTTGATACTCGCTACTTCTGATTTCAATTTGGTTTTTGGTAATTTTAATTGGGTATTTAAGCAAATACGCAGCTTATCTGGAGCTCTGCTAAATGCCACTATTTTGTGTTGATGGGCCGTTAAGCACCATTTCATTCCTTTCCCAGATGGTATAGCGGCGCATCACGCATTAACTATGGAGTAGAAGGCGGTCCGCTCGCAATATTCGACAACCAAGCTAGGACGCTGATTGTCTCCCCTTTCAACCATTTCATGTCCGCCTCGTTCTGGCATGACAGTGACGTAGACGGCCATGTTTATGGTGGAATTATGGGAGGAGTCTCCGAAGTTCCCGCCAATTATACGCAGGAGTTCATCGTTTTCTACGCACAGGGTATAAATAAGGTAATTGGCCTATCAAGTTTGAAGTAGCCGGACTAGCTCAGTAGGTAGAGCGTTGGACTGCGGATCTGGAGATCCTGGGTTCGATTCCCACCTCCACCGCTGTGAATTTCATTGGTCAAGACAACTTCGTGTTATCCTAGTCCTATCGGATGGGGACTTAAATAGTCGGTCAAGACATGCAAGCAATCAAAGCATCGAGCAAATCAAAGCATTTACATTTTCAAGTTTAACCGTTTCAACACACCGGCCTGTATTGGCAAAAAGTATACTAAAAATATACTAGTAGTTTAGTATACTAAACTTCGTACGACTAAAATGTTTGTAAATGCAAATTTAGGATCGTCTGGAAATGTCAATTGATGGATTTACATTTATTGAGCATAGGCTCAATAAATGTAAATCCAATAATTGTTTACAAGAAAACATTGTTAATGTGAAATTTACAGACTATCATAATTTTGCACTTACGAACATTTTAGTCGTACGAAGTTTAGTGAAACGGGCCCCTGATGAGCCGGCTCGTGACGAGTTTGCAAACATTTTCATAGTTTTGAGAACACAAACATCCCGTTATTGACCAGACTGGACATTAGTTTATGATGATTGGATTGAACATGTTTCATTGTTTTAAAGACTGACTATAGAATATGACCTTTTGTTTCAAATGTAGTAGAATCATACATGTGACTGAATATCTATGTAAAGTATAATTGACCCTGTTCTTCTTAGAAGAGTATATTATACAGAGCATTGAGTTCCCATCTCCATCTCCATCTCCACCATTTTAGTTTGTACATGCTATATGCTATCGGACAGTTTCACCACTTGGAGCGTTTGACACGTATAACCAATACTATGGCAGCAAATATTATAATAGTTATAATAGTTATAATATAATATTATAATAGTTAGTGAAATACGTCCCAGATATATAGAACGACAACGTCCTACATGTATAACTATTATTTCAGCAGACTACACATAAACGCTAGATATCTGAGATTTTCTACCATCACTCAAAACATTTAGAACGGACACGTTTTCCATGTGTAAATGTCCAACTAGTGCACTGTCTATTATTAGAAGTACATCTGACACAGATAAAACCCGTATTTACTCGCACAGCAGGCAAGTAGACAGTAGTGACAATACACTCAGATAACTGCTTACAAGTCACTGAAATCGATACAGTATGTATTGGTAATACAGGTATATATCTACAACACAGTGTATTGTTCTTACTGTTGCACAGTCTTTACTGAATTATCAAACATTTTAACAAATGGTCAACAAACCCTTCATATATCAGACTTTGCATACAAATTTCATGAAAACGGGGCATAGCTTGCTGTAGTCAGGTATCTCCCCATCAAGTTGTACCAAATTGTATTCATATGTTTGTCATATTATTAGTGATATGTGTCAAACGAAGAGGTAAAACTGGCCGATGACTTGTACACACTAAGATGGCCGACATGGCAACTCCATGAACTGTGTGGGATATAGTAAGACGAAAATGTTCACATGTATGTTATGCATATATCCCTTCACATTTACGAAGCAATTATGCATGAATCATTGGGTTATCACGGGCCCCACGTGTCCTTAAATGCACAATTGGTTTGGGCCACATGTTCTATCCACATCGTTACGGCCCTCACCGTGGCATACAGTGTTGCTCTACTATGGACGTGTGTACCGGATGACACTATAAGTGTATGTTGCCTGTGTGACGGCATCACTGACGACATCACAGGGCTCCAGATAAGGAATTGGTAATTGAGTATTGGCACTCCATCATTTCTGAAGCAATTGGGTATTTCAAAATTTTAATTCGGTAAAATAAAATCACGCGACTGTTTACACATCAACAGACAGCAATTATTGAATAGTTTGCTTCGAAATGTTGTATTTACCAAGATGTGTTTTCATGGGAAAATAAGAAAACATGCTATATTTGTAGTCTGTTTATTGCTTTCTGCAGCATGATAAAGATACCACAAATTTTGTATTGCTTTTTGATACTCACTATTTCCGATTTCAATTGGATTTTTGGCAATTTTAATTGGGTATTTAAGCCAATACGCAGCTTATCTGGAGCTCTGCATCATATGCCACTATATTGTTGAATGCCCAATCACAATGCCTTCATGGACAGCATCCACCGTATCGTCTCAGCAGACGTATACCTAGCTACAATAATTCGCCTCCGATATGTTATCTACGGCTACAATTTGACCCATACAAAAAATGTGAGCAACCGAAGTGCATACCCAAACCTGTTGTATGTAGGTCAAAATTTAGTAAACTGTATAGTTTATACATTTAAACAAATAATCTTTGATGTAGAACTAGTAAATTGCCCAAAATAATAGAACATGGAAATAATTTTCCCATTGAAGCATTTTTTCTCTTGTTGTTGTTCAACATTCAACATAACAAAATGAAGCTTTTAAATTTACAGGATATACATGTAAATGTCAGATAAACACTTTGATCCTGTAAAATAACCAATTTCTGCATGCGTACGTTGTATGTATGTTGTTTATTAATAATGTATTGATACAGCTTTGACAGTTTTATATCGCTAACATATCAAACACGCCGGATAACTGATTGCACAAATCACTCTTACATGCGTTACTTTAAAGAGGTGGGGTTAAATTGCTAACCTGGAGCGGGGTAGCAATTGTGTTTCAAACGTATACCATGAATTTGAACACTATGTTGGTGAACAATTCTTACAATGTGTTATGGGAGCCGGAGTGAGTAACATAACCGATACAAAAGATGCATACACTTTTCTAGGCGCAGCTTTCAAGTGTGCAAACATCTGCTATGAACTTTACTCTCAACACTACGGAGCCCCGCAGGGAACGTATACTTGTTTTTTTGTATTGATTCGTTCCCACGAAATAACAATTCGTTCCCTCAATTTAACAATTCGTTCCCTCGAATTAACAATTCGTTCCCACGAATTAACAATGCGTTCCCTCAATTTAACAATTCGTTCCCACGGGAACGAATTGTTAATTCATGGGAACGAATTGTTAATTTGAGTGAACGCATTGTTATATCGTGGGAACGAATTGCTAAATTGAGGGAACGAATTGTCATTTCGTGGGATTCGAGGGAAGGAATTGTTAAATTCAGGGAAAGAATTGTCATTTCGTGGGAACGAACTGTTAATTCGAGGGAACAAATTGTTATATCGTGGGAACGACGGAATTGTTAATTCCACGGAACGAATTAATAAAAAAAATCCATGTCCCCTATGGGGACAAGCAATTTGCTGTTCTGAACTAGGGGCCCGTCTCACTAAACTTCGTACGACTGAAATGAAATGCAAAATTCTGTAAAAAAAAAAATCAGTAAATTTCACATTAATACTATTTTCTTGTAAACAATTATTGGATTTACATTTATTTAGCATAGGCTGCATATGCAGCCTATGCTCAATAAATGTAAATCCATCAATTGAAATTTCCAGACGATCCTAAATGCACTCTGAGCTATAGCACATGTTACAGTGGGGTCAGAGTGTAAGTGCACACACGAACGAACACGACAGGTTGGAACCAACCTGTCGTGTTCGTTCGTGTGTGAACTTACACGCTGACCCCACTGTATGCTCAGACAATCAAGCTACTTGATTGTAAGGACCTGCGGGGCCCCTGATCATCCAATGATTCATGCATAATTGCCTCGTAAATGTGATGGAATATACGCATAACATACAAGTCTCTTCTTACTATATCCTACACAATGCCTGGAGTTGTCATGTCGGCCATCTTAGTGTGTACAAGCCATCGCCCAGTTTTACATCTTAGTGTGTACAAGCCATCGTCCAGTTTTACCTCTTACTGAGTTTTACACATACATGTACCATGTATGACAAACACATGAATAAAATGTTTTGCAACATGATGGGGAGACATCAGACTACACCGTGCTATGCTTGGTTTTCATCAAATGTTTATATACAAAGTCTGATATCTGAAGTGTTTGTTGACCTTTTCTTAAAATGTTTGTGAATTCAATAAAGATTGTGTAACAAGAACTACTGTCTACTTGCCTGCTATGCGAGTAAATACGGGTTTTACCTATGTCAGATGTACTGCTAATAATAGACTGTGCATCTGTTTGACAATTTACACATTGAAAAAGTGTCCATTTTATAGTTTGTCAGTGACGGTAGAAAAGCTCAAATATCTAGCTTTTTGTGTAGTCGTGCTGAAATAATATTTATAGGACGTTGTCGTCCTATATATCCGGGATGTATTGCATCAAATTGTATTAGATTTGCTGCCATATTATGTACTGTACGTATCAAACACTCCAAGTGGTGAAACTGTGCGATAGCATGTACAAACTAAAATGGTGGAGATGTCAACTCAATGCTGTGTATAATATACTCTAAGAACAACAGGGTCAGATATACTTTACATAGATATTCAGTCACATGTATGATTCTGCTACATTTAAACAATATATAGTCAGAACTTAATCACGGTATTAAGTACTTGTATTTTGATTACCAAAATTGTCAACGTTGGCACGATTAGCAAAGGCGGTAGTGTGTATGCTCAACTGAACAACATTGAGGCTGTGAATGGAGAAATGCAACCAGTGTAGATCCGGATCAGCCTGTGCATCCGCACAGTCTGATCAGGATCTGCACTGTTCGCCATTCCACCAATGAAACACCCGTCATACTTGTAGCAAGCAATATATATCAGGCTACAGGAGTGTGCTATTTGATCAGGAGGTACACTGGTCAGAAATCCCATATGTCCCATTTCTCCAGTCACACCCACTATATTCTACAGGCATTCGATGTGTGAATGGAGAAATGGGACTTATGGATTTTGCAACCAGTGTAGATCCAGATCAGCCTATGCATCGGCATAGTCTGATCAGGATCTGTACTGTTCGCCATTCCACCACAGGCATTCGATGGGTGGGGTGAAGTTTTGAGAGGTTACTACCATAAGGATGTCGGACAACAGGCGCATGATGTCACACTGAGATATCTCGGCTATTGGACTGACAATGGTAACTACTGTCTGTTCCACGTTTTGCTGCCGACCAACTTTTGGCCATTAAACACATGAAATCTAAAAAATATTTAAAAGTAAGTACTTTTTCATCAGTAACAAAAATTCACCCTCCCAAGAAAAAATGGTTTGATGAAATTCCATCAAATATTGATTTTATTGCGAAAAAACGATTTTCCTACGGGAATTTAACATGGGGAGTCAATTTCCAAAAAATTTCGTTTTTTGATTCTGAAACAAAAAAAATTGGAAATTTACTCCGAAACGTGGCAAGATAGCTTGAAAATGATGTAACTAAGAAAACAAAAGTTAGATTTTGAAAATCGGTCAATAAATAATCAAAAGTTAAAAAAACAATTTAGCCCCCATGTTAAATTCCCATAGGAACATCGTTTTTTCGCAATAAAATCAATATTTGATGGAATTTCATCAAATAATTTTTTTGGGGGAACAGGCAGTAACTATTAGTCCCTATGTTCTGTATTGTCGTCGGATGATTTGTGTGATTTGTTGATGTTGATATATTTGCAAAGGATTTGAATCTGAAAACCGATGCGGGATTTGCGGAAACCACGTTTTAACCGCCGTTTCTTACATTCAAAATGGCAGCCATTTTTTTTTTACATATTTTCGTTTCATTATTGCCGGATATACAGCCAGTAACCATGCATGTTTGGACAGTATTTGCAATGAACATCGAACATCGAATGCTCTAAGTCGCGAAATTTTGTCCCCATTTATTTGTGAAATCCAATATGGCCGCATTGACAAAGAATTTGTTCTGAGTACATAACAGTAAACTCTAATTACATTTCGTTACACTGCATTACATAAGAGTTAAGACGGAGTTGTCTTTCCAAATGTGCGTTTGAAGCGTTCTTTGTTTACTTTCTACTTCGTATAGAGTGACCTAAGAATGTTGCTGATCCGCACTTTATTAGGTAAGTTTATGGTAATATGTTTGTGTCATATTGTAGAATTGTCTCTCAATACCAATATAGTGACATATGAACGTCTACACCTTGCATGTATTTTTATTAGCGGATCTATTTATAGATCGACTATTTATTGGTTTGTGAAAAAGTTTGTAACCACCCTTTTCTCCTATATTCGGTAATCTGCAAACGCGAAATTTGTTGTATCACTTCCAAATTACATCAACCGGATATTTTTTCAGTTTTGGCCATTATCTCTGTTTAAAACTTTAAAAATAGCGAAATAACACAATTTGGCTATAAATAAACGTTTTAACTACAATAGTTCGGCAATTTTGCTATAAATAAACGTTTTGACGTCACAAACCGGAAACTCCGCCAAGTAAATGGCAAGTCCATAGTAATTTGCTAAATATAACTGGGATAATTTGTCTGGGGAGGAAATCAACACTTCTCTCACTTTTCCCTGAGATTCCGTAACTACTAAAATGTGAACATATATTGAACCATGATTTGATCGGCTAATAACATCATGCTCTGTATGACTTTACATCTATGTTTAGTGCGCGAAGTGTAAATGCTATTACGCACGTGTTTACTGTGTAGCGTGGTGTAGCGATATAGCGAAACCCGTTGCCCAAAAAGCGGAACTTGCAGCTAGCAAACAATGTGCTAATTCCAACATCCATTTGTGGATTCCTTGTCTTACAAAATACAGTGGAACCTCTCTAAACCGGACACCATGGGAGGTCCCCAGGGTGTCCAGTATAGAGAGGTTCTACTGTAATAGTTTGACGAATCACCAAACAATTCATAGTACAACCTCTCTACATCAGCCATACATGGGAAGACATACATGAATCTGGCTGGCTGTTGTAGAGAGGTGGCTGTTGTATGGAGGTTGACTATAGAGGCAGTTGTCCATGTGTGATATAAAACATTGGTTGTTACAGAGATGGTGTTGTTGAACAGAGGTTGCTGTTCGGAGAGGTTTGACTGTATATATTCATCACAGAGGATTTACAAAATTAAATTGATGGGTCTTTCGAATAGGAAGGTCATAACGTGAACGTGACCCGTATTTCCCAGCCAGCTTGTATATGTGGCTGTGATGGAGGAATGTGGCTTATTGGTTTTGCGACCAGTGCAGATTCAGACCAGCCTCTGCATCCGCACAGTCTGATCTGGATCTGCACCGTCCTATCACTGAAACACCTGGGGCCCGTTTCACTAAACTTCTTACAACTAAAATGTTCGTAAGTGCAAATTTAAGATCGTCCGTAAATTTCAATTTCAATTCATAAATGGACTAGCCTGAGCATTGTTTTGTAATAATTGGATTTGTTGCAAAATTAACATATCAATGTCCATTTCAGTTACTTAATGGTGAAAGGGTTAAGCAAAGTCCCGCAAATGTTGCTTTTATAGGAATACACATTTTTTGTACGGGATATTAACACAGGGGCTAAACATAGATTTTTTTAAATAATTTTGTAATTTGTGGACCGATTCTCAAAGTCTAACTTTTGTGTTCCTGTTATTCATTTCTAGTCAGGTTTCGGAGTCAGTTTCCAAAAGATTTCGTACATTTTCCTCACTCGGCATCTCCTTCTTGTCCCATGTTAAAGGTACATGCCCATTCAGTAGGTACCAAATGTTCTTTGTATCAGAGACATTATCTGAGACATTTTCTGGCAAAATAAACATTCATTCACCGTTATCCCACGTATGGATTGGCATTATTATACATTTTATATCAGACGAAAATTTCCACGTTGATAACAGGGGTGATAACCGTGTTTCGTTAAAATGTTAACCAACATTACTAGTCATTCTCTGTATTTATTTTTTGATGTGCAATGGTCCTACTTTATAATCCGTCGAAAATATTATATATTTCGGGTGACACATTTAATTAGTATACATAATTAAACACCATACCTCATTTGCACATCAAAATAGCTTGATACCACGGTGACCGCGCGTCACTATCAGTAAAACAAATATTACTAAACGATTATATACATGTATGTATAGCGGGCACTTGTAATTTTTAGAACTGGTGGAATAGTGACACAATTATACACTTACTTAATTCCTATAAAGACCATTGTGTGCCTACATAGTGGGCATGTACCTTTAAATTCACATATAGCAAAGTCGTGCGTCTGTTCACAGGTGCGTACTACTATTACAACACGGTGGAAAACAAGACGTACGAAGACACTGTGATTGACGTCAAGACGTATGCCGATAGGGAGGCAATACCATATAGGTACGGAGTTCCTTGGCGGCATGGGGCCATCTAGGACCACCATACTTGCACAACGTTATAACAAACGGGTGCCCACAACATAGCACTATCCAACATGTGGCCTTTTGTTACATTAGCCTATTTTTTCCGCATAATCGGCTTAGCCACTTCCAATGTTAAGTTTTCACGTTTCAATCTGTTTCTCACTTACTATACCACCTGTAGCCTATTTCATCAACATTGCAAAGTATACTTTACTAACATAACAAAGTATACTTTGAGGGAGTAATCATTTATTTTTCCTGAAATGCATTATTTCATATAGAACTAACAAATGCATATATTTCATGATTAAAAGTATGCAGAATTATTATACTGAATTTATTACATTATCACAGCCAAATTGGCTGTGATAATGTAATAAATTCAGTATAATAAAAATTAATAAATTTATTCTAAAATTGAAAATTTCTCCCTCAAAGTATACTTTGCTAGGAAAGTATACTTTGCAATGTTGGTGAAATAGGCTACTGGAACGACCATACTAGCTAAACGTATTAACCAATGAGTGAGTGCCTACCAAATACCACTATCCAACATGTACCTTTGTTACCTTGACCTTTCCACGTAATTGACTTAGCAATTTTGAATATTAAGTTTTCGCGATTAGATCGGCTTCTCACTTTCTGTACCACCTGGAACCACCATACTTGCACAGCTTCATAGCCAACGGGTGTCCACCACATACATGTACCACTAGCCATCATCTGACATTGTTTTCACATTTACCTATTTTTTTCCGCGTAAATAACCTAAACCTTTTTAAATGTTAAATTGGACAACACTCATCACACAGCACAGACGTTCACTCGTATATTGTACTACGGTCATACATATAACCTGCATATAGCCTGCCTGCAATTGCATGTATGTTTTTTTCATACACTGGCTTCATTTGTCAGCTTAGGCCACTGACAGTTGTCACTTTCAATTCTGGTAATAATAACATCAATAGTCAATTATAGTGTTATACAATTTCCTATGCCTTGAAGGAAACCCGGCCTTCGTGGCTTTGCCTCGTCTCTTGTTCAATTATAAAAAACGAAGACGGTGTCAAAACAATGTATAAACCAATTATTAGCCAATCGTTTCTTTGTGGATCCAGGAACTACGAGCTGTACATGTACATATATGCTACGATACATGCAGTGTCTTGTTGTAGGTATATGCAGTTCGACTCGTGGTGGTACTATAAGGGGGTTGGTGGCGGTGTGAAGACTTGGCAGGCCCGCTCCGACATCTTCCCTGATGGATTTGGGTAAGTGTTCTTTATCGCTTATCTGTAGCATAGTTCACCAACATTATAGGAATGAATGGCCTTTTTGTGGAATTTATCGGGGTATAAACTTTGAAAATTGTAATTTTGTTAAGGCCTCGTCCAGTATTCCCGCGACTTTTCCAAGTTTATATCCCCGATAAATTCCACAAAAAGGCCATTCATTCCTTATAATTCGAGCATTTGAAATAAATTCATTAAGAAAATGTGTTTATTTTCCGTTTTCTTAAGAATTATTTTAACTGCGCCTGACGGTTACGGAAAGTAGTTCGGCATGGAGTTTACTGGGATATAAATTTTGGACGGAGACTTGCAACGGACCAATCAAATGTTAGGTAATTGTGTAAATATTTTTGTGCTGGAATTATTGCAAAGAATACTTATCCAGCAAAGTATATTTTGAGGGAGAAATTTTCAATTTAAGGATAATTTTTTTAATTTCTATTATACTGAATTTATGACATTATCACGGTCTATTTTGGCTGTGATTATAGGGTTAACTGTATTGTAATTTTGAAATTTGCTGTGTATATCAGAAAATGATAGGTCGGAAAATCTTTTTAATGGCGACGTGCTACCGGAGTCATTAAACATGTTTTGCGACCAATCATGTTCTGATATACGCCGCAAAATTTATCTATGTACATCTACAACCTCTCTAGCATAAACCCCAAACCCTCAGCCTAATTGATTGTATGGAGACGGCGTTTTCCTCTGATGTCACAGCTGTCCGTACACAGTTGTGGTATCGATACATGGCGCCATGTTTGATATCATTAAAATATTAAAACAAATGATGGTATTCAATCAATATATTAATTGTATATATGGGCCGGGCCATACGAAAATCGGGCTTAATGACAACGTCGTGAAAAGCGACAAACGACGTCGGAAAAACGATGATTCAAATTGTCTAACGTCGCCGTAAAATTTCACATCTTGCCATCACATTTACGTTTACGGGTGTAAGTTAAATTGAGTGGGAGTAGAAAACGGAAAGTGATAAATTATTGAAACTTTCACCAATATGTTCCGTGATGACTTGTACGTCAGTGCACATATTATGACGTCATGACGTGACGTCACGTACTTATGACGTTATTGAACGAGAAACCATGTTTGACTTAATGGCCAAGGTGTTGCGCAAAAATATTATACTAAAGATACAACACGAGTTACTCGCAACATATATAACTTAGCCATGTTTGAGGCGCTGTACATTGTCACCTAACTATTGTTCTTTGGCATTGTCACTCTGTTTCGTTGTTTGTCCTTATGAATTTAAAATGGTGAACGCATAATTTAATTGGCCACATCTCAGCGATGTCATCGCTTACGCTGCACTTTCATTGCTAAATAATCTTAAATATGAACAACCTACTGTATTCCAACCGATCGTGTTATCTATAATCTTGGTAAATTGAGACTTTCGAACAATTCTAGCCGGTACTTGGAAAATGATATGCCATTTAGTATACCGGGTGCCACTCATTTTATCATAAACGGAGGTAGAAATACAGCTATTATGACATATATATCCCTTGTTTGTATAGAATTTGGCGAAACAAATGCATCAACATTTCTCTAATAGATTCAGAATCAGTGATTTTAATGCAGGGTCTTGATTACTTGTGTGTAAGCAATACATAATGCACAAGATACACAGTGAGGTCGGTGGATTTTTCGAAAAGTCTTGACATTAATTGGTAATTTGATGGTTATAAACTTGCTTATCGCACGAAATTTAGTATCAAATCATCAGTTTATCAATTGATTGCATAATAATGTATATCCGGCGAAGGCAGTGTGATCCCCAAGAAAGACACACCGTGAGTTGTCGGGCATTGTCGGGGGACTGTTTTTCACACAAGACAGCCGCACAACAGTCGTGGGTCACTCGTGGGACGCTCGCGCGTCCGTCTCCCGACTATATAACGAGGCCCGGTCTGTTGCCTGCCATTTGTTCTCGAGATTTTTCAGTGGAAACATCGAAGTTCTGCCCGCATTTTTGACATTTGTCACTTTATTTTATGCAACCTTTTGCAAATTTTATCCAAGTTTGTATCCAGGGCCAAGGCCATGCGTAGTCGCTCAGGTGGAATAGCCATCCTCTCTCAGCGACGACAGACAGTTTTTATTTCCAAGCGTTCATTCGCCCGAGCTATATGCCCCTCAAAAAACGAAAATATTTTGTAAGACTAACGCAAGACTAACGCACGACAGACTTGCAATTTTGTGCGAGCCTCTTACGAAATATAATATTCGTGAGACAATCTTGAAACTGTCTCACGACTGTCCTGCGACAGTCGTGAGACAGTCGTAGGACAATCGTGCGACAGTCGTGCGACAGTCGTAATATTGTTTGACTAAACACAATTCTTCTGGTACCCACGACAATATATGTATCGCACGACAGTCGCAAGACTGTCGCAAGACTGTCGCAAGACTGTCGCAAGACTGTCGCAAGACTGTCGTAGGACAGACTCACGACAGCCACAAGACATAGATACGGTAACCACAAAACAATCGTCGAACAAAAAAGGTGCATGTCCAATTTTGCCTCACGACGGCAAGTCGATATTTTTATTATTTTTGATGAGTTTCTTGGTCATTTATCTCGGGTGATAATGTATGTTCATTATCGCATAGCACACAACTATGACTCAGAATGATAAACTGCCTGATTTACAGTGAAACCTCTCTAAGCCGGACACCCTTGGGACTCCCAGGGTGTCCGGTTTACAAAGGTTTCACTGTACTGGGGACCTGACAGTGTGTCCGGTTTAGAGAGGTTTCACTGTACTGGGGACCTCCCAGTGTGTCCGGTTTAGAGAGGTTATACTGTATCTGCATGTACCATAATTACTGACCGGCACCATAATTAAATTAACTGTGCAAAACTATATGTTGCGATTATTGGTTTTAGTAGTGTATTAACGCAATGTATTAAGAATCATAATTGACTAATGTACTACATACATGTATATGTATGCAAAATCAATTATGTAGGTCGAAATGTTTCAAATTATCAGTTACTTATAAAAAAACAACACAATCTTATATACTTTCAGTCAAGTTGCCAGATTGATTAACCTACCAACTGCTTGTCACAACAGATATTGGTAAGCAGGATCGCACCAGTCCATCATTGTGTTAGTTTGACGTTACGTCACTCGGGGCCGTTTCACTAAACTTCGTACGAGTAGAATGTTCGTAAGTGCAAAATTATGATCATTAATAAAGTTCACATTAACAATGTTTTCTTATAAACAATTATTGGAGTTACTTGTATTGAGGATAGGCTGCATATGCAAAACATGTAAATCCATCAATTGAAATTTACAGACGATCCGAAATTTGCACTTACGAACATTTTAGTCGTACGGAGTTTAGTGAAACGGTCCCCTGATCTTGACTCGAAACGTCATACGAATAATGCGTGAGTATTGGTGTATACTTTTGTTGGAACCTGAAATGAATATGAAAAAAGTAACAATTATAGCATAATCATATTCACTTTGAAATAGAAATGAATTTGCATAATATGGAATAAACGACATTGCTTTGCGACTGTATGGGGTATGTACACTTTTTACAGGACCAACAATACTGGCTGAAGGCCGTCCGGCCATCAACCAGTATTGTTGGACTATTAAAAGTTCATACCCCAATAAATGATAGAGAGAATGCCATGTTAGCATTTGTTAACATCAAGTGTATCAGGTGAGAATAGGAAACGCGTAAGAATTTCGTGAATCGCCTACCTTGATACATTTGCATTGGCCTGATACGAATATCGGGTTACAACAAATTGAAAACTCCTGTTTCATTGGTCGAATGGCGTCACATGACGTTACCGAATTACGTCAGGGGAATTGACGTTATCGAACGACGCCAGTGTACTGACGCGTTTCCTTTACAACGAAAACCATAATGATTACGTTAACTTTGTTTGCCCATCGTCTAGCATGACACGTTAAGAGATACATAGGATAGTATGCTGCTGTCGTTTGATATCAACTGTATCAGGATCGTCTGGGAAGTAAACGGTATTATTATAAATTGAGAAATTATCAGTTACCTGATTGGCCAGATGCTGGACACGTGATTTTAAATAAAAAGTGATATTGACCCGAGAAAAGCATAGTAACTAGCTGTACATGCATTGACCTATGGGCGGAGCTTCCGATCATTAATTGGTCACATGTTACATTTTGGAAAGGTTGGTAGTAGAATTACACATATCATGCACGCTTTTCACAAATTACACGAAACAAAATAAATAGTTTTGTTTTGAAACATTATATCTCTGGTCAATATGTAGAATTTTGTCTGGGTGCTGCATCTGGGGGCCGTTTCACTAAACTTCGTACGACTAAAATGTTTAGGATAGTCTGGACATTTCAATTGATGGAGTTACATTTATTGAACTTATGGATGCATATGCAGCCTATGTTTCAATAAATGTAAATCCAATAATTGTTTACAAGAAACCGTTGTTAATGTGACATTTACAGACCATCATAATGTTGCACTTACGAACATTTTAGTCGTACGAAGGTTAGTGAAACGGGCCCCTGGCCACTCGCGTACATGGACATTTCTAAATTTATAATAAAACAATTATGGTATTTTCCATTGTCCGGTACACAACCGTCTGCGTTAATCTTGTCACAGCTCAGGCGCAACCAATCTGCTTGATTTCAAACGCAATATATATTAAAGTATTTTAAAATAAATATCAAAAATATTGGCAAGCTTAGCGCAGGCGAGTGTGTATTCTCTCGATACTGTCGTTCCAGGGCTAGCGATACGACGTATGCAAAACAAAACGGCGGCAAATACGACTTCATCTTGGAGAAAACTAAGGCATTGCCCGTGCATAAGGTACACACAATGTAATCTCCCTATACCCGACACCCAGTAGCCGATTTCACCAACATTGCAAAGTATACTTTTCTAGCAAAGTATATTTTGAGGGAGTAATCATTTATTTTTCCAGAAATGCATTATTTCATATAGAACTAACAACTGCATATATTTGATGATTAAAAGTATTTAGAATTACTATACTGAATGTATTACATTATCACAGCCAAAATGGCTGTGATAATGTAATAAATTCAGTATAATAAAAATTAATAAATTTATCCTTAAATTGAAAAATTCTCCCTCAAAGTATACTTTGCTAGATAAGTATACTTTCAAATGTTGGTGAAATCGGCTACAGGTCCTGTTAATAGAGGTCACATTGTGGTTCACTCATGCGGACAGTGGAAGACACGTCTGCCTTGTTCAATAATTAACATATGTTATCATCTGCAATACGTGATACATGTAGTACGGAGCCCAGCAGGGCCGTAGATTTATTTTTTATTAATTCGTTCCCTCAATTTAACAATTCGTTCCCACGAATTAGCAATTCGTTCCCACGAATTATCAATTCATTCCCTCAATTTAACAATTCGTTCCCACGGGAACGAATTGTTAATTCGCGGGAACGAATTGTTATATCGTGGCAAAGAATTGTTAAATCGAGGGAACGAATTATTAAATTGAGGGAAAGAATTGTCATTTCGTGGGAACGAATTGTTAATTCGAGGGAACGAATTGTTATATCGTGGCAAAGAATTATTAAATCGAGGGAACGAATTGTTAAATTGAGGGAAAGAATTGTCATTTCGTGGGAACGAATTGTTAATTCGAGGGAACGAATTGTTATATCGTGGGAACGAATTGTCAATTCGAGGGAACGAATTGCTAAATTGAGGGAACAAATTGTTTTTTCGTGGGAAAAAGTCATGTCCTCTGTGGGGCTCCGTATGATAGTGACACCCATCAAATGTATATATTGAATTTCTGGGTGTCATTTTTATGCCACCGGGTTTCGAAGAAACTGGTGGCATATAGGGTTTGGACCGTCCGTCTGTCCGTCCGTCCATCCGTCTGTCCGTCCGTCCGTCCGTCACACTTTTCGGTTAACCACTTTGTCACAGTTTCTCAAATATGCTGCAGGTGGCATCCGCGTTCGACAGACGCATTTCTTGTTTTTACTATAACACAGCAGAGCCCACTGAACCCTTTCAACACTGTAGACCTTAAAGGTACATGCCCACTCTACGGTGTCCTATTAGGGCCACGTTACATTCTCGCGTTCTCGCTCCCTCGACATATACACGAGATCGCGAGATTGCGAGAACGCGAGGCGAGATCGGGAGATCGGGAGATCGCGAGATTGCGAGATTGCGAGATTGCGAGATTGCGAGATAGCGAGAACGCGAAGCGAGACCCCGAGAATGCGAGAACGCGATGCGAGATCGCGTGATCGCGATGCGAAAACGCGAGATTCAATCTCGCAATCTCGCCTCGCGATCTCGCGATCTCGCGATCTCACAATCTCGCGTCTAAGACATGATTATGAGGTTACAATTCTGCACATTTTCACAATAAAACAACAGATATATTGTACAGTTATTGTCTGATGGTGAGGTGAATAGCAAAGTCTAAAGACCTGGCATATGTGATAGTTGCAACCGAGAGTTAATGATATATTTCTTGAATTATTAAAGCTGCGTGAACTTACTTTTGATTAGTGTCTGGAATAAATACGTACATAATTGTGTAACTATACCGCCATGTTCGAAAATTACAAGTTGTCTTTACAGATATTTATTAATTAATTAATAATATAACTTAGTATAGTGACATAAAAATTAAGAATGATTGGTTTCTTTTCACTAAAGTGTACTTTTATCAGCATATGTTGCAAAAAACTAGTGTGAGGGACGCTATTTTTTCACATTATTATAAAAAAATTTTTTCGGACTTGTCATGTTATGAACTGATGGATACATATACGTTGCTAAAAATATGTTTCATTTTAGATTTACTCACTTTCAATGTATAATTATCTTAGAGCCAGTCACTTTAAACTTAAAACGCATTTCCAGCGAGCATGCGCATATACATGTACTTACTTCCGACCGCGAAAACACGAGATCGCGAGATTGTGAGATCGCGAGATTGAATCTCGCGTTTTCGCCTCGCGTTCTCGCATTCTCGGGGTCTCGCCTCGCGTTCTCGTGTTCTCGCAATCTCACGATCTCGTGTATAAGTCGAGGGAGCGAGAACGCGAGAATGTAACGTGGACTTACAGGACACCGTACCACTCAGTAGGCACACACTGTTCTTTATAGGAATTAAATAAGTGTATAATTGTGTCGCTATTCCACTGGAACTACGTGTGCCCACTATACAGATATAATCATTTAGTTAATATTTAATTTACTGATAGTGACTCGCGGTGGTATCAGGCTGTTTTCATATGCCTATGAGGCACGATATTTTTAATATTTTATACTAAGTACATGCGTCACTCACCTGAAAAAAATGTTTTCCACAGATTATACATGTATAGTATGATCATTGCACATCAACAAATAAATACAGAGAATAAATAGTAATGTCTGTTAACATTTTAAGGAAACACGGTTATTGCCCCTGATATCCGTGTGGAAATTTACGTCCGCTATGAAATGTATAATAATGCCAATCAATACGTGGGGTAATGGTGAATGAATATTTATTTTGCCAGAATGTCTCAGATGATGTAAGATATAAAGAACATTTGATGCCTACTGAGTGGAATGTACTTTGAAGTATTCATAGGGCCTGCTATATACATGCATCTATGATGTATTGCATACAATGGGCGCTCGCAGTGTATTAACACGGCGTAATAATTCCAGCACAAAAATATTTACACAATTCCCTAACATTTGATTGGCCCGTAGCAAGTCTCTGTCCAAAATTTATATCCGAGTAAACTCCCACGCCGAACTACTTTCCGTAACCGTGAGGCGCAGTTAAACTAATTCTTAAGAAAACGGAAAATAAACACATTTTCTTGATGAATTTATTTCAAATGCTGGAATTATAAGGAATGAATGGCATTTTTGTTGAATTTATCGGGGGTATAAACTTGGAAAAGTCGCGGGAATACTGGACGAAGGCCGGAAGATAAATTCCACAAAAAGGCCATTCATTCCTATAATAAAAACCACAATACACTAGTGTAATAAATATGCAAATTATACAGAAAACATGTTTGGTTACTAGGACAGTTTCAATGTACATGTATAATTATCTGCTTAAGTAATAAATATATTCTCTAACATTTGTGACGATTTAATATCATGATATTTATTTTAAACTCGTTTACTAATTTCATAAGAAACTCGGCATAGCTTCGTTTCTTATGAAATCAGTAAACACAATTAATAAATATCATATTAAAATCATCACTCATGTAAGATCCTTTAATCCTTTCAACTTCACAGGCCTGTATTGTGGGATTGACAGTGTAGATCCAGATGAGCCGGCTCACTGTTTGCATGTGAACACACCCATTTCATAAATGGATTAGTCTGAAAACCATTTTATGACGATTGGATTGGTTGCAAACTTAACATATCAAAATCCAGTCCGGTTACATAGGGATGAAAGGGTTAATTAACCACCAGTAGCCTATTTCACCAACATTGCAAAGTATACTTTTCTAGCAAAGTAAACTTTTGAGGGAGTAATCATTATTTTTTCCTAAATGCATTATTTCATATAGAACTTGCGACTGCATATATTTGATGATTAAAAGTATGCAGAATTATCATACTGAATTTATTACATTATCACAGCCAAAATGGCTGTGATAATGTAATAAATTCAGTATATTAAAAATTAATAAATTTATCATAAAATTGAAAATTTCTCCCTCAAAGTATACTTTGCTAGAAAAGTATACTTTGCAAGTTTGATTAAATCGGTTACAGGTGTTTTGGAGAGATCTCTTCGCCATGGCCAGCAACTGGAGCATGGCCCTGTATGAGCAAGACTGGCTAAGTACGGAGTTTGCCGGATTGGACGCTCTATTACATAATCTGACGCTAGGATCAACGTGGCTGTCAGAAATGGACGCGGCGGCGACTGAAATGAACATCCATATTCAGTATTGCATGTCAAATCCCCGTCACGTGATGCAGGCATTGGAACTTCCGGCGGTCACACAGGTACATGGATGAAACTAGCCAAGTCAGTTTGTACCTTATCACATGTGCAATTGTTCATGAAAACTGTTTACAACACTTATGATATTTTCCGTAAATGACGGCGAAACTTGACTTAATTTTCAGGGCGTATGTGGAAATCGGCTGAGAAAATCTCGTTATTTATTGGCAAAATATTATAGCTTTGTAAAATGTTTCATGAAATATCGGCCATCTTCAAAGGTACACACAATCACACGACTTCTTTAAACCTGGAGTCCCACATCCCAGGTTCCAATATTGGGTGACATATATTTTCGTCTATTTTATGCCTTGCCTTGTACTTCGTAAACTAGTTAAATCGAAAGCTTTAGACCCGGGGGTCATATATCATCTCTCCCTTTTTGACTGAGTATTTTCCAATTTTGGCTTTTAACTCGTAAAACTTTCAAACCGTAATAGCTACACACATACAATATGGTATGTAGCTTCCTTATGATGAGTAGATGCGCAAAGTTTATTTCAAGTTTTGATTTTACCCCAGGGTCATGGATTGTCTACTTAGAATTTGGCAAAGTTTGCCTTGTAATTAGTAAAACTTTTAAACCGTAATAGTTGCAGACCTGAAACTTGGTATGTAGCCTTCTTATGACGAGTAGATGCGCAAAGTTCTGTTCGATTGTGTTTACACACCGGGGTCATGGATCATATCCCCCTTTTAGAAGTGACTTAGAATTTTCCAATTGTGCAACTATTACAACTTGCAAACCGTAATAGCTACACACCTGGCATGATGCATTACATGATGATAGTCGTCATGTCAAACGTAATTGTCTTTCTTGATATCAGGTGCGATAACCGTGTTTCCTTAAAACAACAGAAACAACTTTTTATTCTCTCTATTATTTTATTCTCTCTATTGTTTGCTGCGCAATGATCATACCTCATTTGCATATCAAAATAACCAGATACAACCGCGCATCTCTATCAGTAATTTCAAGATTAAGAAATGATTATATCTGCATAGAGGGCTCTCATAATTGTCAAAACTGGTGCAATAGTTACGCAATTATGCACTTATTTAATTCCTATAAAAAAATGTGCGTAATAGATGGGATACCAACTTTAACTGGTGGCACTATTTTTTATTTAGTTTTGCTAACTTATTACCTGTTATTTCCCCAGGCAGGGCCATACCTATTAGTTCTTGTTCACGTATTGATTTGTTAAGGAATTAAATGCAAGGTAGCGTAAGCGACCGCAGTATTTAGTTCCTTAAACATCCAATATGTGAATAATAACATACTTATAATTAGCCAGGTTTGTAATAAAGTCTCCATTCTGAGTATTGATTTTCCATTTCCTGTCGAACAGGTAGTCAGTCATCGTGCTATATACGTATATTTGCTAACCCTACACGCCATCTCCACATCAACATTGCAAAGTATACTTCTCTAGCAAAGTATACTTTGAGAGAGAAATTTTCAATTTAAGGATAAATTTATTAATTTTTATTATACTGAATTTATTACATTATCACAGCGATTTTGGCTGTGATAATGTAATAAATTCATTATAATAATTCTGAATACGTCAAATATAAGCAGTGGTTAGTTATATATGAAATAATGCATTTTAGGAAAAATAAATTATTACTTCCTCAAAGTATACTTTGCTAGATAAGTATACTTTGCAATAATTCCAGCACAAAAATATTTACACAATTCCCTAACATTTGATTGGCCCGTAGCAAGTCTCTGTCCAGAATTTATATCCCAGTAAACTCCATGCCGAACTACTTTCCATAATATAAATTTTGGACAGAGACTTGCTACGGGCCAATCAAATGTTAGGGAATTGTGTAAATATGTTTGTGCTGGAATTATATATGTATATACGACGTATGTTTACAGGCGCGGATACAGAAATAATTGCAGGGGGGGATCTGTAATTAAAATTCGACATAACCGACCTCCGCGAGCACGAAATCGTAAAGTAGGGGGGTCTGGGGGTCCTCCCCCAGGAAATTGTTAGATGCCAGATCGCCGCAGATGCGATTTCCTGACACCTAGGCCACGAAAAAAGTCTTCCAATATTCGATTATTGTAGATTTTCGTTTTTATTTTTTTTTGCCGAGAGCAGCAGGGGGGTGGGGGGGGGGGGGGGGGTCCGGACCCCCTGGACCCCCCCCCCCCCCTGTATCCGCGCCTGGTTTATACATTGTGTATGTATCTGTATGCAGATCAGGGCGAGCCATGACTACCACCCCGGGCGTGATAACTGGAAGATCGGTGTCTCATCACTATTCATCGCCGCCGTGGGCGTGGCCCCCTACAAAGACACGTTCTGGACCACGGAACGACAGCCAGGAAACACGTATGGTACAGGCCCTGTTGTAGACATCCATATATATATGGCCAAACCGCCCCAATGACGAAATGTACTCTGAAAATTATGTCAACTTTTGTCCGAAGGTACAAACTCACATGGCGTGTCTCAATTATGCAAAATGACGCACTGTGCATACTAGTATGTGTGTCTCCTGATCAGTGGGATAGACAGATCGAGCTGTGCATCCGCACAGTCTGATCAGGATCTACACCGACCAGTGTAGATCCAGCCAGCCTGTTCGTCCACACTGTCGGAGTGTGTTATTTGATCATATTGGTCCGAAGTCCCATAAGCCCTATTTCGCCAGTCACAGGCACACATGGGACAAGCCATATATATCGCTAACAGGCTACAGGCATGTGATATTCGATGACCCACCGGTCGAAAATCCCATAAATCCCCAGTTTCTCCAAGTCACAGTCCGCTAACAAAAGGCTAACAGGCATGTTGAAGAAAATTTAAACAATGTAACAAAACTGAATGGGCCGTTTTAGTGGAAATTTATCGGGGGCATAAACCTTTGGAAAAAGTCGCGAGCAAATACTGGAACCGAAGGCCGTAAGGCCATCCGTCCCAGTATTCCCGCGACTTTTCCAAGTTTTATAATCCCCCCGACTAAAATTCCACAAAAAGGCCATTCTTTCCTTAATAATTCCAGCATTTGAAATAAATTCCATCAAGAAAATGTTTCTTTATTTTTCGTTTTTCCTTAAGAATTAATTTTATTTTTTTTTTATTTTTAACTCGCGGCCACACGGGTTACGAAAAGTAGTTCGGCGTTGGAGTTTACTGTGATATAAATTTTGGACAGAGACTTGCTACGAGCCAATCAAATGTTAGGGAATTGTGTAAATATTTTTGTGCTGAAATTATTCGATGATACCGGTCGAAAATCCCATAATCCCAATTTCTGCAGTCACAGTCAAAAGTACGGAGCCTCGCAGGGGACATGGATTTTTTTAATTAATTCGTTCCCACAAAATAATAATTCGTTCCCTCAATTTAACACTTCGTTCCCTGGAATAACAATAGCATAGCACGCAACTATGGCTCAGAATGATCAAACACCCGGGGCCCGTTTCACTAAACTTCCTACGACTAAAATGTTCGTAAGTGCAAAATTATGATAGTCTGTAAATTTCACATTAACACTGTTTTCTTGTAAGTAATTGTTGGATTTACATTTATTGAGCATAGGATGCATATGCAGCCTATGCTCAATAAATGTAAATCCATCAATTCAAATTTGCAGACGATTCTAAATTTGCGCTTACGAACATTTTAGTCGTAAGAAGTTTAGTGAAACGGCCCCCAGTAGTCTATTTCACCAACATTGCAAAATATACTTATCTAGCAAAGTATACTTTGAGTAATCATTTATTTTTCCCGAAATGCTTTATTTCATATAGAACTAACGACTGCATATATTTGATGATTGAAAGTATGCAGAATTATTATACCGAATTTATTACATTATCACAGCCAAAGTGGCTGTGATAATGTAATAAATTCAATATAATACAAATTAATAAATGTATCCTTAAATTGAAAATTTCTCCCTCAAAGTGTACTTAGCAAGAAAAGCATAAGGTGAAATAGGCTACTGATTTACAGTGAAACCTCCCTAAACCGGACACCCTGGGAACCTCCCATGGTGTCCGGTTTAGAGAGGTTTCACTGTACACTGATAGACGATGATGGTCAGTTTTTAGTGGATGTGATGGTGTGTACAAGATACAAGATACCATATTTTATTTCCAATGATGGTCCACAACAGAAAATAATTTCATACCGGGGAATGGTAGCATTAGTGAGCCACGTTAAAAGTACATGCCCACTCAGTAGGCACAAACTGTTCTTTATACCAGAGGAATCATCTGAGACAATTTCTGGCAAAATAAAAACTCATTCACCATTACCCAACGTATTGATTGGCATTCTTATACATATTATCTGACGTAAATTTCCACACATAACCGTGTTTCCATAAAATGTTAACGGACATTGCTATTTATTATATTATTTTTTCAGGTGACGCATTTAATTAGTATAAATAATTAAAAATACCATGCCTTATTTGCATATGAAAATAGCCTGATATCACCGCGAGTCACTATCAGTAAAATAAATATTACTAAATGATTATATCTGTATAGTGGGCAGAACTGTTGGAATAGTGACAGACTTATGCAATTATTTAATTCCTATAAAGAACATGTTGTGCCTACTGAGTGGGCATGTACCTTTAATGTGAAAGCAAATTTATAAAAAATATTCGTACGAACATTTATATTGTACTATTTGATCACACCGTTCACATAATATTCATTTCTCCAGGCACAGCCACAAATGAGGCAAGCCATATACAGTAGAACGAATACAGTATATATATTTTTATTTTCACACAAAAACATGTACAAACAAGACATATTACATTCCATTCCATATTTCTAAATTACTGAGTAAATATGTATGACACATGTATGACACATGTATGACACATGTATGACAACAATGTTAATGACCATGTTACACTGGATGACACATATAAACATGTATGACACATGTATGACACATGTATGACACATGTATGACATTTGACACATGTATGACACATGTATGACACATGTATGACACATGTATGACACATGTATGACACATGTATGACACATGTATGACACATGTATGACACATGTATGACACTGTATGACACTGTATGACACATGTATGACACTTGTATGAACAAGTATGAACACATGTATACACATGTATGACACATGTAGACACTGTATGACAAAACATGTATGACACTGTTATGACATGTATGACACATGTAGACACATGTATGACACATGTATGACACATGTATGACACATGTATGACACATGTATGACACATGTATGACACATGTATGACACATGTATGACACATGTATGACACATGTATGACACATGTATGACACATGTATGACACATGTATGACACATGTGACACATGTATACACATGTGACATGTGACACATGTATGACACATGTATGACACATGTATACAATGTATGACACATGTTATGAAAGTATGACACTGTATGACACATGTATGACACATGTATGACACATGTATGACACATGTGACATGTATGACACATGTAATGACACATTGTATGGACACAAGTATGACACATGTGTGACACATGTATGACACATGTATGACACATGTATGACACATGTATGACACATGTATGACACATGTATGACACATGTATGACATGTATTTACGGGTTTGTATATGTATATGCTTGGATTTTTTATAAAGAAAAGAAAAACATACAAAAAAATAAGTATCAATTAATAATAGAGAGAAAAACAAATAGAGGAAGTAAAAAACAACATAGAAACGAATAGCAGTTTAATTAGATAAGTACGTAAGTACAAAAGTACGAGCAGCATGATCATATGTTTGCATTAATTGTATTGGATTAAATATTTGAAGGGAAAGAATGCTAGAAGAAATAAGTTAATATAACCATTCCATTTTCAATTGTGTATTTCGCTATTTATCCAGTCACAGCCACAGTTATTATTTCAGGGGCCAGCGAGCCAAATTGGGAACTGAACACGGCTGTATCTGTACACAGCACGGGACCCGTGGGCCCCGGGGATAGGATTGGTTACACAAACTCCACCGTGTTGAAAAAGTTAGTCGCGTGAAGTAACTCTGTAAAACTCCCGTACGGGAGTCTTACAGAGTTACTGCCCGCACCTATGAAGAATCTAGCCACATCAACATGATCAATGTGCTCTTTTGATGCGAACAGGTGAACTCGTTTTCAGTTTTCGCCACATTTATCATAAAATAGAATGGTGTTTCCCTAAAACTACCGTTAATATTAACTTATGTTATGTTTTTCATTCTGCTAGTCAATATGATTTATTAAAGCAAACAATTCATTAAGTTTTAAAGTGTTGCCACATTTCGCAGAAAATATCACACTTTCTGTAAATGATAATCGTGCACATCTTCTTCGGTACAAACTCACATAACTTGTTTCATATTAAAGGTCATATGAACAGCTGTCTTTCATTTTTGTAAATAATACAATTTGATAATATGAAATAAATGCTGAAAACCGCATGTACTGAAAATAACAATATTAAAGATGTCACAAGATTTGAACATTTTAAATAGCTGAAATATGCGTGTTCCACTATGAGGTCATAGATGAACAATTAGTTATTATATTTATTTATATTAAGACTAAGTGAATTTTTTTTTTTTTTTTTACTGCATGAATTTGATAATGTATGATGAAAGAAAATGAAACATGTAACAAAATATATTTTAATTAAAACTTTTTGATTGGGATTTACAAAATTTGTTGGTAAAAAATTGCATAAATTTGCATGAAATGTACAGTTATGAAAACTTGCATAACTTTTGATCGAATTATAATTTTGCATTGGATTTTCTGCATGTCGTTTGTATTGACATTATCTACCAGTTTACAAACTATATTTTAAACTTTATCTTTTATATTCATATGACCTTTAAGAACGGGAATTGGATCGGTATCCTCACATACTAGCAGTGTTTGCAAACCGAGTAGATCCAGATGAGCCGTCTCATCAGGATCTGCACGGATTGCAAGTAATTTTCTCCCTTTTTTTCTGAAAAATAAATACCCTTTTTTTATAAATGAACTATTTATTTTTGTGACGATGGATCGGAGCATTAATTGGAAATCACAGACCATTGATGTTCCACGGTTTGCTGCCGACGAACGTTTTGCTATTAAACACATTAAACCTGAAAAATATTTAAATGTATGTACTCTTTTATCAATAACAAAAAAGTCACCCTCCCCAAATTTGTTTCTTTTATGAAATTCCATCAAATATTTATTTTATGGAGAAAAAACGATTTACCTATGGGAATTTAACATGGGGACTAAAAATATTTTTTTTATCTGTGGACCAATTTTCAAAATCTAACTTTTGTTTTTTAAATTACATCATTTCCAAGCTATATAACTAGGAAATTTGGAGTCAATTTCTAAAATATTTAATTTTTTCACTCCTCCACCAGGTCCTCCACCTCCTTTTCCCGCATGTTAAATTCCCGTAGGTATTTTTTCGCAATAAAATCAATATTTGATGGAATTGTATCAGGTGTGGAGGGTGACCTTTTTGTGGAGGGTGACCTTTTTGTTATTGATATCGTTATTTAAATATTTTCTGTAGGGTTGAAAGCTTTACATATAGTTCACAGTGTGCTGTACAGACATGCTATACCGTTTTCTTTTTTAAAAAAAGGTGCTGCAATGCTGAAGGATTGATATTGAAGCCAGAGCACCCAGCACGTGCAATTGATGCCCAAATCCTAAAGGCAAGTTTATACTGTTATGCCAGTATATCTATGGTGCATGCAAATGCATTGGTGAGGATCGGACAAAATCGGGCTTGGTCCATGTCCATGTTGACCGCACCGATGACCGGTCGCTTCCGATAATGACTCATCCCTCTTTTTAATACACCGTGTTAACCCTTTGAACCCAAAAGCCCGCTGTAGCGGTTTATTTGAACATACTTTAACAGTGCACATCCAGATGAGCCGGTTCGTAACGAGCCATTTCATCAGGATCTGCACGTTTTGAAAGTAATTTTCATATTTGTTGATAACAAAAAATATCCCATTTTCGTAAATGGACTAAGCTGAAAATCATTTTGTGACGGTTGGATTGGTTGAAAAATTAACATATCAAAAGCCATTGCAGTTAATTAGGGGTGAAAGGGTTAATACAATGCGAGCGCCCATTTTGTGCAATAATGAGCGATATCTCATATGAAAAATATCTTTCGTAAATGACGTCGATAGTTGGCGAATTGTTCATCAAAATTGCAAAGTATACTTCTCTAGCAAAGTATACTTTGAGGGAGTAATCATTTACTTTTCCTGAAATGCATTATTTCATATAGAACTAACGACTACATATATTTGATGATTAAAAGTATGCAGAATTATTATACTGAATTTATTACATTATCACAGCCAAAATGGCTGTGATAATGTAATAAATTCAGTATAATAAAAATTTAATTTATCCTAAACTTGAAAATTTCTCCCTCAAAGTATACTTTGCTAGACAAGTATACTTTGCAATGTTGGTGAAATAGGCTACAGAACGAACGCGGAATAGAATACCACATTTGCTGTGATAATTTTGTCAACTTTCGACGTCATTTACAGAAAATATCACAGTTGCTGTACATATATTTCATCGCTCATGCAGGTACAAAAGCAAGTGTCTCATTTGGAAATGTGGGTGAAAACCTTAGGCCAAGCGTTAATACTGATAAAACGTCTATTTGAACGATTTATCTGTTGCAGAGTTCATAGACACGGAGCCTCGCAGGGGACGTATAATTCTTTTTTTATTATTATTTATTAATTCGTTCCCATGAAATAACAATTCGTTCCCTCAATTTAACAATTCGTTCCCAAGAATTAACAATTCGTTCCCTCAATTTAACAATTCGTTCCCACGAAATAACAATTCGTTCCCACGGGAACGAATTGTTAACTCGAGGGAACGAATTGTTATATCGTGGGAACAAATTGTTAATTCGAGGGAACGAATTGTTATATCGTGGGAACGAATTGTCATTTCGTGGGAACGAATTGTTAATTCGAGGGAACGAATTGTTAACTTCAGGGAACGAATTGTTATTTCGTGGGAACGAATTAAGAAAACAATATCCATATCCCCCGCGGGGCTCCGTACATAGAAACGACATGCACATGTAATCTAACCCGAAGTCGCCCTGCGTTACAAACATAAAATTCGGGTTACCTGAAAGTGTAACAACCCATATATCTAGTCCATAGATACGGAGCCCCGCAGGGGACATTAATTTTGTTTGTATTAATTCGCTCACACGAAATAACAATGCGTTCTCTCAATTTAACAATTCGTTCAATCGAATTGACATTGCGTTCCCTCAATTTAACAATTCGTTCCCTCGAATTAACATTTTGTTCCCACGATATAAAAATTCGTTCCCACTACGTACTTTGTTTTCACTCGTTGCATACGCGGAAGCCGACGCACACTCATGTATTATTTCCTGCTCTTCAAAAATTTACGAGGGAATATCATCTATTTCTGGGGCCCGTTTTACTAAACTTCATACGACTACAATGTTCGTAAGCGGAAATTTAGAATCGTCTGGAAATTCCAAGTGATGGATTTACATTTATTGAGCATAGGCTGCATATGCAGCCTATGTTCAATAAATGTAAATCCAATAATTGTTTACAAGAAAACATTGTTAATATGAAATTTACAGACTATCATAATTTTGCACTTACGAACATTTTAGTCGTATGAAGTTTAGTGAAACGGCCCCCTGCTCTGCAAGCGGCGCACATGCGATTGCAAGAATTATACAGTGTGTCCTCTCTAACCCAGACAACACGAACCATATGTGATCATAATTTCGATTTGTTTCTTGGTCATTTTTCTCAGGTGATATTGCCGGTTCGTGATCGCATAGCACACAAGTATGGCTCAGAATGATCAAACGCATGATTTACAGTGAAACCGCGCTAAACCGGACACCATGGGGACCTCCCAGGGTGTCCTGTCCGGTATAGCGAGGTTTCACTGTAGAGTATTATATCTGTTTCAGGTTCCGCAGCGTGCGATATTGCGCGACTGTAGGATAAACCTTTGTTACTACATACATGTACGGACATCACTCGCAATGTAATTGCGACTCAAGAATCTACGTTAAATAAACAAATTAACCCTTACACCGCTATCTTATTTTTTTTGTCATCTGCTCTTTATTTTATATTTTCCATTTTTATCATCAAAAAATGCTTTGACAGCACTTTAAAATAATTTACAACGTGCTTTGACAGCACTTCAGAATCATTTCCATTGGAAATGATTCTGAAGTGCTGTCAAACCATGTTTTTATTGAGAAATAAGGCAAGATATAAAAGCAACAGCAGACGACAATTGTTGTGAGTAGCGGTCTAAGGGTTAATATTGATTTGTAACGAACTATTGTACTGTGTTAACAGAGCGCATTCCCCGGTATGGACGGACCGGACGGTGAGGTGTGGATGTCGTACACGGATATATCCGGACTGAGGTTCGCCACCATTCTGGCTCTGGACCTCAACGGAACGTCCTACACTATCTACCCGCAGGACACGGGACTGTTTGATAACGTAAGCCAAAGAGGAACGCCTCAAAACCGGACACCAAGAAAACACATGTGGTCGTATTTTTGATGAGTGTCTTGGTCATTTATCTCGGATGATAATGTCTGTTCATGATCGCATAGCACACAACTATGGCTCAGAATGATAAAATGCCTGATCAAAACACGACATCACATACGTTCAAGCAATTAAGTTCACGACGCGGTATACATATAAACTTACTATATACATGGATGGTGCCTTCGAATATAAAATACATTCAACGACACTAACCATGTATTTACGAATATACATTGGAACCTTTCCAAACCGGACACCCTGGGAGGTCCCCAGGGTGTCCGGCTTAGAGAGGTTTCACGGTAAGTCATTCGTGACCGCTGGCTAAACAGGGTTCCCCGTCCTCCAAATCACATGCCGTGTCTCGTATGCAATAATTACAGTGGAATTCCATTCAACCGAACGCCCTGAGGATCTCACAGGGTGTCCGGCTTGGAGAGGTTACACTGCATACAACTGATGTGTACACAGGCTACTGACGGCAACATGTTCGTGGTGCCATACGATGAGCCTTTAGGCTGGGGTGGTTGGACCACATTTGGCGGACTCCAGTTAGACGGAAGTACCAGACCGTCGAAGATTGCCGTTTACCACGTGTCCATGGCGTTACCAAACATGTACGTTGGATTTCTACATGGTTGATCAAATTGAATGTACAGTGAAACCTCTCTAAACCGGCGACCACGTGGATCTCAGTTTGTTTATTAATTTGGATGGGTCTCTCTGTAAGTTCTTTCATTCTCGTGTCTGTTCATGATTGAAAATGACGAAATTTATTCGTCGAATGCTAATTACAGTGGTGTCCGGTTTAGAGTCGTTCCACTGTATGTACGTTATATTTACATTGTCTCTGCGTTTTACATGTTAAATCCATATTCCGTCAATTGCGTCTATTAAGTTTATTATAGGAATGAATGGCCTTTTTGTGGAATTTATCGGGGTATAAACTTGGAAAAGTGGCGGGAATACTGGACGAAGCGATAAAAAATAACAATTTTCAAAAAAAAATCAAGAAAAAACTATTTTTTTTTATTTTTTTTTTATTTTTTTTTCGAAAATTGTAATTTTTTTAAGGCCTCGTCCAGTATTCCCGCGACTTTTCCAAGTTTATATCCCCGATAAATTCAACAAAAAGACCATTCATTCCTTATAATTCCAGCATTTGAAATAAATTCATCAAGAAAATGTGTTTATTTTCCGGTTTTCTTAAGAATTAATTTTTTTTAACTGCGCCTCACGGTTACGGAAAGTAGTTCGGCGTGAGAGTTTACTGGGATATAAATTTTGGACAGAGACTTGCTACGGGCCAATCAAATGTTTGGGAATTGTGTAAATATTTTTGTGCTGGAATTATATACACATATGAGACACGGGTGCTTCTAGCGTGTCTTGGATGGTCAATTATAGTTGATATATACAGTTTACGCTCGTTTCCTCAAAGTACATGTTTTCCTATATCATGAAAATCCTAACTTTCATTAGCTCAATTTTTCGCTAACTCGAAGTATTTTCCTCAGTCCCGTGGACTTTTTAGTTTCGGCCTGTAACTCTGTGACCATCCCGTGCGGTACAGAGTCACAGAGTTACAACTGCAACTACTGGATTTTGAGCAAACGAGTGCAGACTGTACATGAAACCACAGGTTGAAGCAACATACACATGTACCAAGGCCTATACATATATTAATATACCTACAAGTATCAATAAGGGGGAAAAAAGGCAAGTGAAACCTGTTTTACTCCCTATTATAACTTTTGACGCAATACTGGATTGTGTTGTGTTGTATTGTGTTCTAACAGGGAGTAAACATTGTATTGTATTGTGTTCTAACAGGGAGTAAACATTTTTATTTTCAACTGATTTTTTCCCATTTATTGATACTTTTACGTATATTTAATGCATGTATAGACCTTGTTATGTTGCTTCAACCTGTGATATGACACACCATGCGATTTTGTACTTTCGGAAATCTGCGTATTTTCATCAAATACGTTTACAAAATTTACAATATTTTCCGTAAATTGCGTCAAATGTTGACAAACTATTCAGAATACATGCGGAATTATAGAAAATGTTGTCAAGTTTTGACTTTATTTATGAAAAATATTGTAAATTTAACGTATTTAATGAAGTTACTCAGATGTCCGAAGGTACAAAATCGCATGGCGTGTCTGTGATAATGTTGATTTGGTTGGTTTTACTGCACGCATTTACTCTCCAAGAAATTGTCAATAACCGCGCGCTATTGACCGGCAACGTCACTGCTCCGTAAATTACGATAAACGGACGTAAAACAAGAGGATTCTATGTTAACGTCATATAGAGAATACCAGTAGCCTATTTCACGAACCTCCGTTAGTCGGCTAAACTGTAACGGAGGTTCGTGAAATAGGCTACAGGCTAGTGTCTTTTGATATCAAGTTTACCAGGCAAGGCCTGGAAACGCATAGGAATTGCGAGGCTCGCCCTTTCCGAGCCTGATAAACTTTATATCAAAATACACTAGCATGGTATTCTATTTATCAGGTAACGTTTTTCTTTACTACATAATAAGCAATTATGACGTTGTTTTCGTTGACAAGAACGCTGACTTGTTTCCATGACGTCATTCCACTGACGTAATTCGGTAACGTTAGGTTACGCCGTTCGACAAATGAAACGTACGTTTTCAATTTGTTGTAACCCGGATATTCGGATCAGGTCAATGCCTGATACAGCACTTTGTTATCAGTCAGTACGTATTCGGACATTACAAAGCTCGTTACCTGATAAATTTGGTTACATATAACTATCAGAAAATGCAATGTTATTTTAAGTAATACAAACTATTTGGTTGTTTTTATTGTGGCATTCAAAACATGTAATACTAAATTGAATGTTCATTTACTAAAGCCACGTCATAGTTGCATATTTTGAGGCCTAAAGCTTTACAAGTACCTGGTACAATGTAACCTTTCTAAACCAGACGACAAGGCAACCTCTGTGATTTTATTTTTGATGAGTTTCTTGATCATTTATCTGGGATGTTAATGTATGTTCATGATTGCAACGCACGTTCATACATTTCGGAATGGTCATATGACTGATTTACAGTTGTACTTCTCTAAACTGGACTCCCTGGGGACCTCGCAGGGTGTCCGGTTTAGAGAGATTTCACTGGAAATAGAATTCCATGCTAGTGTATATTGATAGCTATTATAGGTACTAAGACTGAGCTCGGAAACGGTAATAATCCGAGGCATATCTCGGAATTCATGTACAATTCCTAGCCTTGCCTGATAAACGTTTATCAAAAGGTAGTCTCTATACAAACCTCCAGATAAGCTGCGTATTGGCGTATTTTACGCACTTATTTTAAAAGAATACGCAGTTTATTATCAAAACTGGGAGTACAAAATACTCACAGCAATGTGAAAATACGCATAGATTTTCAAACTGAGTAGTGAAAATACTATAATAAAGTTTGCTTTTTGCAGCTCATTAAGTGAATTTTAAAGAAAATATATGTTGTATATTCAACAAACGAACCATTGCCTATGGTTTATACATAGTGTTGACACCGCTCTCGTTTTATAATTAGAAAACGATGGTTTCGTTGGTCTATCGCTTTGGTCTATCATTGTCTAATTACAACACAGAAAACGATGCCAAAAAAATGCGTTGAAAAAACGGCATGCGTTAAATAGTTGAAAGGTGGGTATTTGAATGAAAGTGTCGTTTTCACGTACAAAACAAACAGACGATATTCATCGTTTTCTCTTTCCCTTCGTTTTCCCTTCATAAAAAAATGAATACAAATAATATATAGTAATGTCCGTTAACATTTTAAGGAAACACTGTTATCGCCCCTGAGATTAGTGTGGAAAGATACGTCTGATATAAAATGTATATTGTTACATGACACAGCCGTGTTCAAACGTACAGCACCTGCTGTTAGACCATGGCTGTAGACAATACTCATTCGGAACCAAGCCAACACCTACGTAGTGCATGTGCCGCATGACGTTACTAGAACGCGCCATTACGTCGCCAGACCAGTTCACAACGGTCGCGCTGAAAACAAGAAATTGATGCGGCTGCATCACGCGACGTATACTGCGGCCCCAGAATATGTATGAGTAAATCAGCTGTTTGAATGGAGCAGATTATCAAAGTACCTAAAGTACTGCATAAATACTCAAATTGCACGATATTTCCAACGGAAATGTAACAATAACGTTCGACCATGTCCAGCCGTGGGTAAACGTTTGCCGTGGTACTCAGGAACTGTTTGAACCCGCGGCCTACAGCGTTGGGCTTCAAACCATTCCCTCGTTCCACGGCAAACGTTTACAATGTCATATCTACATAATATACAAAACTATATGTCTCCCTATATCATAACCTGGCATGTGGAACCCCAGCTTTAACATGGTTACTATTCTATTTCATTATTTAATCCAGGTTCCAGACCTTGATCTTCGGTGAATTAGATAAATGGGTTCCAATGTCACCGCAACGGGTCAAGGCCATTCGTTATACAAATACCACTGTGGAAGCTGACCTTGACGGGGTCAAAGGTGAATCGTTTGACTTCTGGTACATCCAGATCACGAAGTTGGGATCGGTCACGTGTCGAATGCCAGACAACGGGGAGATGACGTTTATTATTAGCAACGCCCACGGCTATGTCGAATGTGTCCGTAGAAAGACCAGAGCAATGGACTAAGAATACACAACCGCCTGCGTTAATCTTGCCAGGATTGTCCACGTTTCTGAACATAAATTGACAATGCCAATACGCAATCCAGCAAATTGATTGTCTGAGCCTGAGCTGTAGCACAGCTCAGGCTCAGTCAATCAATCTGCTTCATTTCAAGCATAATGTTCAAGTATTATTTTGAAGGCAAGACATTGACAAACATTGGCAGGATTAGCGCATGGGTAGTGGACATGTACGGGACACGCCATCTGCCGAGCGTTTCACTAAACTTCGTACGACTAAAATGTTTGTAAGTGTAAAATTATGATATTCTGTAAATTTCACATTCACAATGTTTACTTGTAAACAATTATTGGATTTACGTTTATTGAGCATAGGCTGCATGTGCAGCCTTTGCTCAATAAATGTAAATCCATCATTGAAATTTCCGGAAGATCCTAAATTTACAATTACGAACGTTTTAGTCGTACGAAGTTTAGTGAAACGGGCCCCTGGTTTTATACCTAAGAAAATGTTTTCATGAAAACTATTTAGGGAAACTAATATTTTGTGTAAACGAGTCGAAAGTTGATAAAATGTTCATAGCACATGGCATGTTTGTTTCTTCTTGTTGTATGTATTGTTTACCATAGTTTCTCAACCAATGAAAGCACAGCATTTCGTCTCAATTAAACGCATACTTCGACGCTTTCGTCAATATCTATTAAATTAATAATCATTACTTGTTTCACTAGTGTTGCATGTCCAAACGCTCACTACGCAAATATGCGCAGAGTCGTCCGACAATGCGGGATTGGTTAGCAATTGGGAGGAACCCATTGCCATCTGAGAGAAAATTATTATATGCAGCCCATGCTTAATAAATGTAAATCCATCAATTGAAATTTCAAGACGATCGTAACTTTTAACTTACGAACATTTTACTCGTACGAAGTTTAGTGAAACGGGCCCCAGATATGTATCTTTTACATGCAAATGTCATATTACTGTAATTATATCTCGCTTAAACGTGGCTGTTACTGGAGTAATGCGGATTATGGGTTTTGCGAACAGTGTACATAGATCAGCATGTACATCCGCACAATCTGCTCAGGATCTGTACCGTTCGCCCTTCCAACAATGAAACATCCGTCATGCTTCTAACACGCAATATAGAGTATTATCCGGCTACATGAGTGTGCTATTTGATCAGGAGCTACACTGGCCACACGTCCCATAAACCTCACTTCTCCAGTCACGGTCACAAATGAGATAAGTACCCGAAGCACTGTTATTAATGTTAACTTGAAAATTCACTTAGTTGAGCTGCAAAAAGCAAACAGTGTTTGCTTCTTGCGACTCAAATAAGTGAATTTTTAAATTTGTTATATTGTTTTTATCATTTGTTCCCTATTTAGTAATGAAGAAAATCAATAATCCATTTGTGATAATAAAATGAGCAATGATTTTGAAATCATCGGGTATACATGTAGTACGCTTTAGACAGAAAGCTTATCTGGAGCTCTGTTAAGAATCCGAAGCACTGTTCATGCTCTCATTACTTCAATCGGCGAACACGGCATCCACCTCAATGACGTGACTAACGGTTGGAACAGCTATTACGTAGTCATATTTATCTGGCTCAGTCATCTCTACATAATCGCCATCCATGTGGGTGTCGATTGCAGCATGCTTGTCAGATATACCATCACTACATGGGCATTTCTCTTTATTGCTGAAAGAAAATATCATCAGTAAATGTCTGCCCCCACCTCTGTAGTTGCAGTCTGTAACTCTGTGACCCTCCCGTACCGCACGTACCGTCTGGTACGTACGGTCTGGTACGTACGGTCCGGGAGGTCACAGAGTTACATGCTGTAACTACCACATCTACAGTGAAGATTTGTTGAAGGTTCCCAAACGGGTATGCATAGGCACAATTATCGTTCGTTTGATTTGTAATTGAAAACGATACTTTCCCGGCTTTCAACTATTTACAAAACACAGAATAAGTTATTAACCCTTAGAATGCGGATACCTGAAATTGTCGTCTGCTGTTGTTTCATATGTTGTCTTATTTCTCAATGAAAACATGGTTTGACAGCACTTTAGAATCATTTTCATTGGAAATGATTATAAAGTGCTGTAAAAGCATGTTTTTGACCCCAAAATATAAATAAATAAAAAATAAACAGCAGACGACAAATTTTAAATCAGCACTGTAAGGGTTAAGCATTAAACATACAAGGATGCTTTTCACTTTACATGATGATATTATACGTAAACGAGTGAAATAATAAAGTGTGATTTACAAAGGATCATAGTGCAAATCAAACCGCAAGAGATCGGACTTACGGTTTGTTTTTGTTTCATGATGACTTATGGAGAGTCAATGGAAATGTTTATTCATGTAACTATCCAATTTATTATTCTACAACAATATTATGACGGGTACTGGTTACAATCAGGTGACGACTACTGGTCAATGACAATAATACGCCACATATATGTTATA
>CM055271.1:78659476-78947999 GCA_029237695.1 Conchocele bisecta
TATATGTTATATTCTGCTCTTATGAGCTGAACCAACGATCATATCCAATTGCATTGTATTTATAGGTTCTGAAAATATACTATGAAGTCATTTGACTAATCATGAGGCTCTGGTGTCGGGCAAATCTGTCAAAAAATGTCAGCCATCTTGCCGGATTTGCGAGATCGGCAGAGACCTTTGACACTTTCACACATTAAAACAGCTCAAAACCTATCTGGCACATCCCACAAATGTAGTTAAGACATTTAATTTTGTATTTACACAGGTAATCAAGAGTGGTTTGGTGATTTAATAACTTTATGGGATAGTTTTTGTGCGCAGACGCTGACGTTTTTGCATTCAAAATTGAGCGCCACTTCAACTTCCTTTTATTCTTAAAATCAACCAAAACAGGAATAAACAGTCTGAAAAGTTGTGTAATGTTTGTTTTAGTAGTGTATGCCACCGGCCAATTACACGCAAAATGTATATGCAAATTATTATGTTAACAGCTCCAATGTATGTAGTATATGATACCAGCACATGTATGACGGGTTGGGACCGACCATAGAAGCTCGTGTGTGGTGTAAAATCTCTTTTCCGCCAGACACTGGCTTACATGATCACTGTTAAATGTAATATGTACATGTATGTAACTGATGTCAGTAGTTTCATTAAATGATATACAGTAGAACCTCTCTAAACCGGACAGCCTGTCGATTCCATTTTGTTAATTTACTGCAGCTGGTTCCAACTATTGATCACGGAGGTCTGCATATAATTTACAATCAAATAATACATCTATGTCATCCTCTATAGCATCAATGCCTTCGCGTAACAGTACTGGCAAATTATCGTAAATGTCTGTCGACATACATTGACGTATATGAGCCAGTGCAATAACACAGCACATATATTCAACGTGTATGATCACGTGGTTACAAC
The DNA here is from genome assembly GCA_029237695.1 of Conchocele bisecta. Taxonomy (NCBI): domain Eukaryota; kingdom Metazoa; phylum Mollusca; class Bivalvia; order Lucinida; family Thyasiridae; genus Conchocele; species Conchocele bisecta. Next base: position 78,660,401 of record CM055271.1, read on the forward strand.
AACAACAACAAGTACTGAAACTTCCAGAAGCCATCCGATTCAAAGCTCGGATTATTTTATTTTGTAATTATTATGCAACGGATTTTGATGAAATATGGCGCATCAAACGTGTCTTGTTGAGCTGCATTTGGTGGTCTCGGTACTTTGGCCCAAACTTCTGTCGTTTTTGCGAAGAATCGATTGGAAATCGATTCTTCGCAAAAACGACAAAGTATGTGCCGAAATCCCGAGACCAACAAATGCAGCTCATGAACATTCAACACTTTCAGCCGTTGCTGTTGCTGTTGTAACCACGTGATCATGTACCGTGATATTTAAATTAGTCGTGTTCAGCGATGACCATACAATGCTGATTATGCATGACTGTCTTCGTCGTATTTTCTCCAGTAAAAACGTTGTTTACATTGTAGTTTGTGTTTTCAAAATGCCTCTGAGAAAAAATCACCTACTTTTGAATACTAAACACATTACATTTAAATATTTATTTAAACGTACTTGTGCTTGAAATCAAGCAACTTGACTGTCTGAGGCTGAGCTGCGCTACAGTTCAGACTCAGACAATCAAATTGCTTGATTTAGAATTGGTATTGCCAAACGTGGATAATCTGGGTATGATTAACGCAGGCCGTTCTGCGACTACCGCTGTCCACATACTCCGTGTGTTGTATGGTCTCGTTCAGGGGCGTGTGATCTCCTGTTGTGGTTTCAACTTTCCCAATATGCCTGTATATTCCGCTGCATGCATATTCCGTAGATATGATGCAATTATTATGTTCTGCATAACTATTTGCATGGTATCAAATAAAGAAGACGGAACAGTGCAGAAAATATAAAACAAGTAACACTGATGAATGTATCACTCAAAAACATTAACGCAAACGAATTAACGCATATTTCAAAGTAATTTGATCTCAACCGTGAGCACAGGGATCGAATGAATCGTCCATAAAATGAAAACATGGATGATGACGTTTGTAACCAATCAAAGTTACTGTAACAGATATAGTAGTGCATATAGTAGGCACCCGAATACTTTAACGCAAATCTCGGACACACCGACAGACAGACCGACCGGGTGACGACTTTATCCCGTCAAAACAGTGCATATGTGCCGTGACACACGGTGCAGTGAAACATTTTTGATATCCAGTCAATACTATTTTTGCATTTTACAGCAATTTGTAGGTGTTGACGGGATAAATAGAATAGTAGGTTAGTGCCGAGAATGGGAAAAAATATCTGGCGCGGCACGGAAACGGGATGTGCACTAACCTACTATTCTCTATCTATTTTCCTTATTTCTGAACCAAAGTATATGGTGTGACCACTCATTTCAACCGTCTCGGCGAAACGGTTCAAATGAGTGGTCACAACATATACTTCTGATTCTTGAGGCTTGCCGGATATCTTTTCCCATTCACGGCACTAACCTACTATTCTCTATATATTCATCCCAACATTTATTTCGGGCTACATAAAGACATATACAGCCAGCATCTGTTCCTGGGTCCACACACGAACGATTATCTATAGTTGATGCATAGGTTGTGCCACCGTTTTCGCTTTTATTATTTGAAAACGATGTTTGCGTTTAAACCAACGGTCATGGGAAGAAATCTGGCAACTTCACAGAATTGTGGAAAGACTACCAAAACCAAACATGTCTGGCAACCTTATTTGTAGGCTGATGGAAGTATTTCAGTGACTAATTCACTCTTTCTTGCAAAGAGGAATATTTTATGACAGTCTTGACCCACATGCGGCATGCCTATGTGTCCTATATTTGTTTATATTCCGAGTCTGGCAAGTTGACATGTTAATGATTCATTTCTGATGGCGGCCATGTTTGGCAAATCTGGCAGATCTGACATGACAGATATTGGGCAGCATATTATAATTGATAAATTAAGGCAAGTAACGTTGTTATGATCACGATCTGATTTTCACCTTATGGAACCTCTCTAAGACGAACAACGGAGTAGTTCTGCAATCATACATTTACTGACACACAATCGATCGTGTAGGGGAATTAGCCTAAATATATCAGAGTCCCGTGTTAACACCCGTGCCCAGACTACCAAACGGCACCTCAAGGTGACCCTGCGTGGGTCCGACCTTCTAATCAACCAAATTGAGAGTATATAACACTAGTGAGCACGTTGTACACTGATTAACCATCCCCAACAGACGGCCTTATATATTCTACGGATGACATTTAATGCTATTGCATCCGAATTACCAAATTGAACTGGTCCCCGCCGATGTGTGCTTGTCTAAATATTATTATGCACCCAGTAATACTTGTTTAAAATCTGAAGAACATGCCATACCGTTATACAATGTACTTGTTACAGAAAAGAGGTTTGGTGACCAGTAAAGCTTCAATGTATGATAATGTGCTTATGCTATACATATAATCTAACATTTGTGATGCTTTAATATATTTATTAAACTCGTTGACAGATTGGATAGCCTCGTTTCATATTAAATCAGTAAAAAATCGTTTAATAACTATCATATTCAATCATCACTCATGTAAGATGCTCTATGTATGCAAGAATTGAACATTACTCAAAGTGTACGAATGACAGTAGAACCTCTATAAACCGGACACGCATGCAGTCTTTGTATCATTAATTAATCTTATGTGTTTCATTGGTGTATATTTATGATGATACTGACTGTTCCCAAGGTTGCAACGCAGAGCCGCATACATTAGCATAGTCCAATGTCTGATTTACAGTGGAACATATCTAAGCCGGAAATCCTGGGGACCTCACATGGTGTCCGGTTTAGAGAGTTTCCACTGTACCAAGATACTGGTTCAAAAGGCAACTGGACCTACAGCAAATATTTGTTGAAGGTTTCCCAAAGAAAACGAATGGAAAACGCAGTGAAAAAGACCGGTGTGTACACCAATATGTAGAGATACGAGCTTCATTGTTTGTACTATATAAAGGTGTGTCGTTTCTTTCAACGCTCCGGTTTGACTAGTTTTCATTACCTGTTCCTGGTTCGACAAACGAACGATAGACACGAACGGCTTTCGCTTTTATAATTAGAAAACGATGATTTCGTTGGTTTACACATTTTCCATTTAAAAACAACGAAAACGATGCGAGAACGATGCGCTGAAAGAAACGACAGGCGTTCAAATAATGGAAATATCGTTTATATAACCTGTGAAGTTTATTAGCGTGAAATAATACACGAGATATTGGGTCCTTACGCATAGCGAACCGAGTTTGCTTATCGATAGGATCCAATCACGTGGGCATTATTTCAAGATAATCAGCTTACCTGGTTCAATAAACGTTTTCTTATATTTCAAACACGATACTTTATAATAAAAAAAAAAGAAGCAAATCAAGCCAATATGACCAAGAAGTTTGCGAATTAATTTCTGGAGGCGGATCATAGTGAAGGCGACTGTCACGCGATTCAGGAGGTGTGTCTGAGAAATTGATTGGTCAAAGGAAACACGTCATTTCTCAATATATGGTAAGCACGAGAGTGGTGTAAACTACTGATGTCGAGTGGTGTAATATTTCTGTAAACTACTGGCTGAAATTTAAGAAAGCCGGATATTTAAACGAAAATATCGTTTTCACGTACAATACCGACAAACGATAACAGTTTATATACACTATGATCTTTTTCACTTCGTTTTCCATTCGTTTTTATTTATTTTTGTTTGGGAAACTTCAACAAATGTTTACTGTATGTACATGTAATAACCTCTACATTTCTGACATAACATGTAAGAACAATATATATTTTAAAGAACAAGAAAACCAACATACAGAAAATTGCTGAGTTTGTCGGTAAAACGTTAACGGAAGACCAACTTAACAAGATAGACGAGCACACGGATATCGATAACATGAAAGGAAATGCCGCCGTCAACTACTCGTGGCACGAAGCGGAGTTTAAAACGAACAAGGATTACGGTGGATTTATTAACAATGGTTTGTATTGATTCAATGCATAGCCAATGTGTATGATCACGTGGTTACAACAACAACAACAAGTACTGAAACTTCCAGAAGCCCTCCAATTATAAGTACGTATTCTTTTATTTTGTCCTTATTATGTAACGGATTTTTATGAAATATGGCGCATCAAAAGCATCCTGTTAGCTGCATTTGATGGTCTCCGTACTTTGGACCAAACTTCTGTCGTTTTTGCGAAGAATCGATTTCTGTGTCAAAAACAACATATGTATGTGCCGAACTCCATTGATCACCACATACAGCTCATGAAGACGCGTTTGCTGCGCTTTTATTCATCAAAATCCGTTTCCTATTAAATAAAATATCAAATATTACTTACTTTGGAGTGGGTGCGCTTTCAACACTTTCAGCCATCGTTGTTGTTGTTGTAACCACGTGACCATGCACCTGGATATCTTGTGTGACCGAAACCATAAAGAACGGAATATGAGACGAGTCATGTAATTGTGTACCGAAGACGATGTGCGGTTTTTCAAAACAACTATTTACATAAACTGTTGCATTTATGTAAATGACGTACATTGTATAAGTGACGAAATTGTCTATTCCGCATTGGTTCTAAACAGTTCGCTACATGTAACTTTCAACATCATAATGTTAGAAAATATTTTCTTCGTAGGAGACGATAATCCTCGAGCGCTATAGCGAACTAATTAAGAAATAAAACCATCGGCTGTTTAGTTTACTGGGGTATCCACAACATTTGGTATGTTTAAAGTGCGTGGAGTCCGCCGCAAATTTCAAACATAACAAACGTATTGTCCATCACAGTAAACGCAACAGCACATGGTTTTATTATTTATATTTACACTGCATTTTCTGATAGTTTCAAAAATATAAATAACCTAATATGGCACTAAAATTAAGAATACTATGGATTTACGTCAGTTTGTCGCAATTCATGGAACAGCGACGTTGCCGGTCAATAGCGTGCAGTGGTTGACAACCTCGATGGAAATTAATGAAGTCAAACGGACTTTAGCTAATCAACAACATGGCGCGACGTCACGTGGGTCTAATGTATTGTACTGGGATATAAACGCAATACGTTGAATGGGCGTTGCCATTATGTATTTATGGACAGTGTAAATATCGTGATGTAATTCACTTAGCCCATCATATACGGAGTCCCGCAGGGACGTATAATTCTTTTTTTTATTAATTCGTTCCCACGAAGTAACAATTCGTTCCCTCAATTTAACAATTCCTTCCCACGAATTAACAATATGTTCCCTCAATTTAACAATTCGTTCCCACGAAATAACAATTCGTTCCCACGTGGGAACAAATTGTTAATTCGATGAAACAAATTGTTAAATTGATGGAACGAATTGTCGTTAAATTCGAGGGAACGTATTGTTATATCGTGGGAACGAATTGTTAATTCGAGGGAACGAATTGTTAAATTGTGGGAACGAATTGTTATTTCGTGGGAACAAATTAATAAAAAAAATCCATATCCCCTGTGAGGCTCCGTAATCATCAACATTTCCCATGTACATGTACTCTGTAAACGCAGCTGTGTCTGATGACATGGGGCTTACGGGATTTACGACCCGTGTAGATCCTAATCAAGTAACGTCTTCCTGTCGACTGTTCACGATATACATTGTATATTTCTTGTTAGAAGCATGATATGAGTTTCATTGATGGAATGGCGAACAGTGCAGATCCTATTTATATTAATCAGACTGTGCGGATGCACATGCTGATCCCGATCTACACTGCTCGCAAAACCGATACGCCCAATCCCCAGTCACAGCCACATATACATAGGCACAGCTCGCCAACGTGTCAATGGAAAAATACAGGACGTTATCAGGTAACCTGCCCTGTATTGACCGAATATGTACTGACTGATAACATATTGTTGTATCAGGCACAAACATCCGGGTTACAGCGAAGTGAAAAATTACTTTCCATTGATCGGATGACGTCACGTGACGTTACCGAATGACGTCAGTATAATTTTTGATATCAAGTTTAATAGGCTCGGCAAGCCTCAGAATTCCTACGTGTTTCCTAGCCTTGCCGGATAAACTTGATATCAAAAGACGATAGCCTGGTATTCTCTATTTACGACATGTACTCCTATAGTTCTTACATTAGGATAATACCTCTTTCCATTGAATAACACATGTACACATGTACATTAGCAGTGCAATTTATGTTTCATCATTTGCCTTTCGGAGTGTTCTAACACTGCCTGTACTCTTTGAACTGTTGCATATATATTGTATTATGCTCCCCGAAAAAAAAATTCGGGGAGCATATAGTTACCGCTTTGTCCGGCGCCTGCCGTCTGAGTTTTACGTAAAAGCTTTTTCAAATTGCTATATCTCTGTGACTGCTTGGGATATCAACTTGAAACTTCATATACACATTGATCACCATCCATATTTTAATTGTATAGCCTACCCATTCTGCCCAGAAGCCCAACGTCAAGGTCAAATGACTTTAAACTTGTTGTTAAAGTTTTACGTTGCAGTTTTTCAAATCGCTATATATCTGTGACCTCTTGCGATATCAACTTGAAACTTCATTATACGCATTGATCACAATCCATTTGTTCATTGTATATCCTACACAGGAGCACAAGGTTAAATGACTTATACAATGTAATATGTGTTAAAGCTTACGTTAACGGTTTTCAAATTGCTATATCTCTGTGACTGCTTGGGATGTCAACTTGAAACTTCATATGCACTTTGATCACCATCCCTATTTTCATTGTATACCCTACCCATGCTGCACTGGAGCCCAAGGTCAAGGTCAAATGACTTTACTATTTTTTTTAAAGTTTTACGTTGCAGTTTTTAAAATTGCTATATCTCTGTGACCGCTTGTGATATCAACTTGAAACATCACAAACGCATTGATCACCATTTATTGTGCTTAATAAGCATACTACGCCAATACCCAGAATCAAGGACTTTGAATTTCAATCCAGGCGTCATCGGGGAGGATTTGTAGGATTTGTCGACCATCTAGTTAATATTGGTATTCATCCGGCGGAACATATGAATGTGTATTGCATTGTTTCCTATGTTCTATAGACTGAAGTCCTTATCTTAACAATTCCATTAGATATCAAGGTGTATGATCACGTGGTTACAACAACAACAACAAGTACGGAAACTTCCAGAAGTCCTCCGATTCAAGTACGTATTCTTTATTTTTGTCATTATTATGTAACGGATTTTTAAGAGATATGGCGTCTTGTTAAGCTGCATTTGGTTATCTCGGTACTTGGCCCAAACATCTGTCGTTTTTGCGAATAATCGATTTCCGTGTCTACTGACACGGAACTCGATTCTTCGCAAAAACGACATAACTATGTGCCGGACTGCCGGGACCACCAAAATGCAGCCCATGAAGACGCATTTCATGCGAAATATTTCATCAAAATCCGTTGCCTATTAAGGAAAATATCAAATAATACTTACTTTGCAGTGGGCGCGCTTTCAACATTTTCAGCCATTGTTGTTGTTGTTGTAACCACGTGATCATGAACCTTGCATATAGCTACCATAAAATGTTAAATATTGCTCCATAGAAATCATTTTAAAGTTGATCCCTTGTGAGACCGCTTGGTGTGCGCTGACTATAAATCTACACATATTGCGTCGGAATTGGTACATACATTAACACAATTAGCATGTGCAACAATACTTTTTCGAGAATGTTAAATGTTATCAAAATTTATTAATGAGCATATTTCGTAAAATTTGGTCAAATATTGATTTTATTTCGAAAAAAAGATTGACAATTTAATGGGAGACAAGAGGTGGCCACGGAGCAGTCGAAAAACGAACAATGTTGGAAATTGACTCTGTAACCTGGTTATGTAGCTTGGAAATGATCTAACTAAGAAAACAAAAGTTTAATTTTGAAAATTGGTCTACTATTTCTGAAATTGGAAAAATACAAATCCCCATGCTACATGTAAATACCCATATAAATCTTCATTCGGTTGGGCCAGGTATTGTCCAGAATGTCCGTTTGTTTACGGGTTCTATAGACGGTTGGATAATGTATTGTCTGGAATGTCCGTTTGTTTACAGGTTCCATTGACGGTCGGGCCAGTTATTGTCTAGAATGTCCGTTTGTTTTCAGGTTACATTGACGGTCTGGCCAGTTATTGTCTAGAATGTCCGTTTGTTTTCAGGTTACATTGACGGTTGGGCAAGGTATTGTCTAGAATGTCCGTTTGTTTACGGGATCCATTGACGGTTGGGCAAGGTATTGTCTAGAATGTCCGTTTGTTTACGGGATCCATTGACGGTTGGGCAAGGTATTGTCTAGAATGTCCGTTTGTTTACGGGATCCATTGACGGTTGGGCAAGGTATTGTCTAGAATGTCCGTTTGTTTACGGGATCCATTGACGGTTGGGCAAGGTATTGTCTAGAATATCCGTTTTTTTTCAGGTTCCAATGACGGTTGGGCCAGGTATTGTCTAGAATGTCCGTTTGTTTACAGGTTGGACATGTGGAAATCAAATCAATATTGGACCAAATTTAATGAAATAAAAAGAAGGCTCATTCTTAAATTTTGCTAAAATAATGTGTTTGCATTGTTTATATGGCCGTACAATTTGGGCACGTTTCGTGAAACAGAAAGTAGTGATAACTTATTACTTACACAAGCAAATAAATGCTCGTCTGTGCGTTCACCTAGAACATAATGTATCTGAGATACCACTTTATAATGAAAATAAATATATTTGTATTTAATGCAGATACATGTAGTGAACTATGGTAAACAAAATGCCGCCCTGTGTTCCCGGTAGTACGTTCTACGCGCCACAGCAGTGATGTTTAAAGTATGTATAACACGCCGACCGAGCCATTCATAAACTCTATATGTTACAGAACACTGGATGTCCGAAGGTACAAAATCTCATTGCCTGTCTCAATTATGGAAACGGTTGACCACGTACATGTACAGAACCTATTCTTCCATGCAACATTAAAGGTAAATGCCCACTCAGTAGGCACAAAATGTTCTTTATAGGAATTAAATAAGTGTATAATTGTTTCACTATTCCACCAGTTCTAAATATTACGAGTGGTCGCTATACAGATATAATCATTTAGTAATATGTATTTTACTGATAGTGACGCGCGTTGGTATCAGGCTATTTTCAGGCTATGTTATTTTTTAATTATTTATACTATGAGTATATATAGTAATATTCGTTAACATTTTAAAGAAATACGGTTATCGCCCCTGATATCAGTGTGGAAAGTTACGTATGATATAAAATGTATAATAATGCCAATCAATACGTGGGGTATTGATGAATGTATGTTTATTTTGCTTGAAAATGTCTGAGATGATGTCTCTGATATAAAGAACATTGTGTGCCTACTGAGTGGGTATATACCTTTAACATTTCAGAAATGGCGGACGATTTAATTTATGCGAATTTGAAAGTTTGTGAAAAAGATGAACTTGTTAAAGTCAAATAATATTAATGGAGATGATTCTGAAGTGCTGTCAAAGCATGTTGTAAAATATTATAAAGTGCTGTCAAAGCATGTTTTTGTTGATAAAAATAATTCTACGGCTATATAAATACTATTTATTTCGTGAAATTTTGTCCAATATTGATTGTATTGCGAAAAAACTATTTTTTCTAATTTCAGAAGTAGTGGACCGTTTTCAAAATGTAACTTTTGTTTTCTTAGTTAGATTATTTCTAAGCTATATAGCTAGGTTTTAGAATCAATTTCCAATATATATTTTTTTCGACTCCTCTTCTCCACGTCTTTTTTAAATTCCCATAGAGAATTAATTTTTATTATAAAATCAATATCTGACCAAATTTGATAAGATAAAAAGAAGGCTCGTTCTTAAATTTTGGATAAAATTTATTATTATTGAAAACAATATTGTTTTTGCATTGTTTATGTGACCGTACAATTTGGGCAGGTTTCGTGAAACAGACAGTAGTGAATGTAGTCGTCTGTGACAGCGGGTTTGTTTTCTAGTCTTTATGTAATGAAACCGATCGCGTGGGCCGCGTAAGCATAACAAACGACGATTAAATGATGAAAATGTGATTATCATACAATTTAATATATATTTTTATGTAGTAAAACTATTATTTAATATATCACAATATTCCGTGTCCGGTATATTCTGATAAAATAGTTAGCACAATAGGAAACCAGCTCCAATGCATAATTTCCAGCTAACAACACAAACACCCCTTTTCGGGTGCTTAAAATACTGTATCATCATTATTTAAACTATATGCGATGCAACAATGTACAAAAATACGAGAACCTAGCCCGAGCCATTCTCATTTCCGGATGCGTTTCGGATTGACCTAGTTACAGCCCGCGGCTGGATATTAGACAGGGCCGGTTATATCTGGCTTCTTGAATGTCATCCAACCTGGCAGTTATTGTTAAAAAGGAGGATTTGCCTACTGACATTACAGCCACAGGCCGGAATTGAATTGGCCATAAATAAAGTCAAAAGTTGACAAAAGTTTCAGATTCCGCATGTACTCTGAAAATTGTGTTAACTTCTGACGTCATTTACGGAAAATATTGTAAATATTGTAAACGTATTTCATGAAATTACGCAGATGTCCGAAGGTACAGATGCGTGTCTAAATAGAGTGTCAAGTCTCACGATTTGCGTGCATCAAACGAGAACAGTGTAGGTTGTTCGGGATACATGACATACGTGGTTATTTCTCTGCAGATAATTGGGAAGCCTCATTAATGCCAAGCTGACATATTTCTTGCATTGCAACAGTATGTGTTGATGTAAAAGATATGGTCAGTTGGCAAGTATGAAGAGTACAGTATCCATAAACTGACGATGATGCATTCCCTGGCGTGTATTCTATCAAACATAATGAGAACGTACTGGCACCGGAATGTCTACGACACGTCTTTCCCAGTTGCCGGGAAAACATAACTACTTCAAGAAAATGATTTTTATTCGTGGTATTCCTCTTTAGATTCTGCTGGTTGTAAACATAAATTATATTACTTGGAAACTTGTTTTCAGTAGTAATGTACATACATGTATCTACATGTCGATGTGTGTTGTTGTTGTTGTTGTTGTTGTTGTTATTTTGTTTTTTGAAATCGTGGTTCGAGCCCAGTAGCAGATTTCACCAAAATTGCAATGTATACTTATCTTGCTAAGTACACTTTGAGGGAGAAATTTTCAATTACAGGATAAATTTAATATTTTTTATTATATTGAATGTACTAAATTATCACAGCCATTGTGGCTGTGATAATGTAATACATTCAGTATAATAATTGCGAATACCTTTACTCATCAAATATAATTATGCAGTCGTTGGTCCTATATGAACTAATGCATTTCGGGAGAAATAAATGATTACTCCCTCAAAGAATGTTTAGCTGTGTTTCTTGGTCATTTATCTCAGGTGATAATGTTTGTTTGTGGTCGTATGTAGCACACAACTATGGCTCAGAATGATTAAATAACTGATTTACAGTGAAACCTCTCTAAGCTGGACCTCCCAGGGTGTCCGGTTTATAGAGGTTTCACTGTATCATGGATCTCTTGATCGTATCTTGTGGTATGATGTTGGGAAACATGTGTGTAGCGAATGAATGTCACATACCTACAGCGGAGATTTGTTGTAGGTTCCCAGACAACAAAACGCGAAAAATAATGGAAAACGAAGTGAACACTATCGTTTTGTATAACGATATGCATAGGAACGGTTATCGTTTGTTTGTATTGTACATACATGTGAAAACGATTGTTTCGTTTAAATACCGGGCTATTTGAACGCATGTCATTTCTTTCAAAGCATCATTTTGACATCGTTTACGTTGTGATATGCAAAAGTTCATTTGTGGAACCAGGAACAAATCATGTGCTGCAGTGTTGAAGGCATTTCGTTGAACAAACCGATCGTTTTCCATTCGTTTTCGTGTTGTCCGTTTGGGAAAATTCTAAAAATCTTCGCTGCACATTTAAATGTGGCCGTCACTGGAGACATATGGCGTATGGGTTTTGCGACCAGTGTATATACAGATCCGCCAGTGCATCTACACAGTCTGATCAGAATCTACACTTTTCATCAGTCTATCAATGAAACACCCATTATTGTAACAAGAACAATAGACCAGACTGCAAGAGTGTGCCATTTGACCAGGAGCTACACTGGTCACAAATCCCATAAGCCCCGGTTCTACATTCACAGCCAAAAATGATGGGTGCACTCACTGCGTTCTTCATAGTCCGTTATCAACGCCACACGCCGCAACTAACCTAGTACTGCCGAAGGCACACACCACAACTAACCTAGTACTGCCAACATCACACGCCACAACTAACCTAGTACTGCAAGCATCAAACGCCACGACTAACCTAGTGCTGCAAACATCACACGCCACTACTAACCTAGTACTGCCAATATCACACGCCACAACTAACCTAGTACTGCCAACATCACTCCACAACTAACCTAGTACTGCCAACATCAAACGCCACAAATAACCTAGTACTGCCAACATCACACGCCACAACAAACGTAGAATTGTCAACATCACACGCCACAACTAACCTAGTACCGCCAACATGATACGCCACAACTAACCTAGTACTGCCAACATCACACACCACAACTAACCTAGTACTGACAAAGTAACACGCCACAACTAACCCAGTACTGTCAAGGTCACACGCCACAATTAACATAGTACTGTCGAAGTTACACGCCACCACTAACCTACAACTGCCAAAGCCACACGCCACAACTAACACAGTACTGCCACCCCAAGGTCACACGCCCACAATTAACATAGTACTGCCGAAGTCACGCCACAATTAAATAGTACTGTCGAAGTTACACGCCACCACTAACCTACAACTGCCAAAGCCACACGCCACAACTAACACAGTACTGCCACAAGGTCACACGCCACAATTAACATAGTACTGCCGAAGTCACACGCCACAACTAAGCTAGTACTGCCGAAGTCACACGCCACAACAAACCTAGTACTGCCAACATCACACGCCACAACTAACCTAGTACTGCCATCGTCACACGCCACAACTAACCTAGTACTGCCAAGATCACAATCCACAACTAACCTTGTACTGCCAACATCACACGCCACAAATAACCTATTACTGCCAAAGTCACACGCCACAACTAACCTAGTACTGCCAACATCACACGCCACAACTAACCTAGTACTGCCAACATCACACACCACAACTAACCTAGTACTGCCGACGTCACATGCCACAACTAAGTTAGTACTGCCAAAGCCACACGCCACAACTATCCTAGTACAGCAACAGTTACACACCACAACTAACCTAGTACGGATTAAGCTAGTACTTCCAAAGTCACACACCACTACTAGCCTAGTACTGCCAAGGTCACACGCTACAATTAACCTTGTACTGCCAAAGTCAAACGCCACAACTAACCTAGTACTGCCAATGTCACACGCCACAACTAACATTGTACTGCGAAAGTCACACGCCACAACTAACCTAGCACTACCAAAGTCACACAACACAACTAACCTAGTACTGCGAAAGTCACACGGCACAACTAATCTAGGGCTGCCAAAGTCACACGCCACAAATAATCTAGGGCTGCCAAAGTCACACGCCACAACTAACATATTACTGTCAAAGTAACACGCCACAACTAACTTAGTACTGCCAAAGTCACACACCACAACTAACCTAATACTGCCAAAGTCACACGCCACAACTAACCCAGTACTGCCAAAGTCACACGCCACAACTAAACTATTGCTGACAATGTCACACGCCACAACTAACCTAGTACTGCCAAAGTCAAACGCCATAACTAACCTAATACTGCCAAAGTCACACGCCACAACTAACCTAGTACTGCCAATATCGCACGCCACAACTAACGTAGTACTGCCACCGTCACACGCCACAACTAACATAGTAGTGTTAATATCACACGTCACAACTAACCTAATACATTCAAAGTCACACGCCACTATTAACCCAGTACTGCCAAAGTCACACGCCACAACTAACCTAGTACTGGCAAATTCACACGCCACTATTAACCCAGTACTGCCAACGTCACACGCCACAACTAACCTAGTACTGCCAAAGTCAAACGCCAGAACTAACCTTATAAAGCCAAAGTCACATATTCATCATTGTATAAGGAAGATATTAAAGGAAATCTATTGTAAGAACATACATCTAAAAAACATGACGTTACTCCGTTCTGAATTGGGAAAATATATTTTGAACCACACTGTAAATACTACTTTTCATACTACACAATCATTAGGCATGTATGCATACGTGAAATCATGATAATATTCGACAAACGCATCGTTTCTGCTTGTAAATATTTTAAATTTTAATACATGTTTAAAGAGTACACCTCAGTTTGCGTGAAAAATAAGCACGATACTTGTATTTGTCCACTGATTGTGTCTACACTAGATATGTGACTGACTGGAGATGTGGTGCTTATGGTATTTGCGATCAGTCTGATCAAGATCTGCACTGGTCGTCATTCCATCAATGAAATACTTGTCATGCTTCTAACAAGCAATACAAATCACTATCAGATTACAGGAGTGTGCTACTTGATCAGAAGCTACACAGGTCACCAATGCTATAAGCCCCATCTCTCCATTCACAGTCACATATGTGGTATCCTGTGCACGTTTCCTCGCGTACAGACCTCCTATAAATACTTGAACGATATAGCGATGCGCGCAAAATTACATGTAGGCTACCACTCATCATAGTCAACATTCAACCTGTGAAATTAGATATTTCTCCTCAGTATAATCGTCGCTACATTTAGGAATTGTCAATCATGTATTTCGTACTTCTGGGAATACTGGCGTGTGTCGCGAGTCACGTGATGGCCGCGCCGGGCGGGAACGCATTTTTGCAAGAGACGCAGTGCTCGAAATTTTGTTTCGCGGAGAAAATCCTGGAAAAAGTCATTACATTTGAAGTGACGATTGAAACAATAAAGGGACAGTTTGAGAATATGGAATCGAAACTTCGGCAGGAGCAAGCCGATCTCAGTCGCGACAAAGATATCATGCTGGAGGAGGTGCGTACTCTGAAGAATGACATTATCGGAAACTTTCAAGAAATGCGCGGCAGCCTGGAGGGACAACAGTCGACGGCCAACTCGAGGATTGACGAACTCATAAAGAAGACTGATGCCCATGTGACAAGGATGTCACGTGACGTGCACTCCTTGGTCAATACGACAATAGCTCAGATACGAGGTATGTACATACATGGGTATGTAGGATTTCACGGCAACATGCGTCTGATTGCAATACATGTATTGGATAATATGTAGCCTGTCTAGGTCATCTTATAATGTGCCACACGCTTGCAGTCTCATGGTACATGTAGCAACTTGCGTGTATCTAGATATCGTCGATGAAGACACGTCGGGTTTTTTCGGCACATTTAAAACGGATAGTAGTTCGCTTGGTTTGTTCCATTCATTATGCAATGATTGACGAGTGAGTCATAGAATATGATCTGATATTCACTGGCAGAAACGTCATATTGACCGAGGCAAATTGTTTTATTATATGATAACAGTATCATTGATCAATAAGTATGATACTTGTTTTGATCATTTACACTCCATATTCTGTACCTCTTTACTGTCTGTTCCACGGTTTGCTGCCGACAGACTTTTGGTTATTAAACATATTAAATATAAATCATATTTAAATATAATTACTTTTTCATCAATTTCGTCACCCTAATATTTATTGTATTACGAAAAAACAATTGTCTTATGATAATTTAACATGGGGCAAAAAGGAGGTGAGGAGTGAGGAGGAAGGTCTAAAAACGAAACATTTTGGAAACATGGCGAGATTGCTTGGTAATAATGTAACAACAGTTATAACTTTAAAATCGGTCCACAAAGAACAAAAAGTAACAACAATGTATTTTTAGCCTCCATGTTAAATTCCCATTATAAAATCAAATTTTTCGCAATAAAATCGATATGGGGAGGGTGTTATTTAGAGCTTTGATGTGTTTAATAGGTTTTCTACAGTGAATATAGTCTGGGGAAAACCCAAGCCCATTAAATATGATGTTATAGTTTGCTTCGCAGATAGCAGTCTGGACCAATCATGCACTGTTTATTTATAGATCATATAATAAATTGTTATATTTCCATTCTGTTGATTGCTTCACATTATAAAGACGTTGATGTAATATATCAGTAAATCGTTTTATACCGTGCATCGTTAACATGGTATTACAAACAGTGAGATAAACACAAACTATGAAAGATATTTTAATTTTCTTTTCAGAATATTTATTTCGAAAATATAAAATAAGGAAATCGAAAATTGTGTTATTATGTCTGGTTTTCCTGCAGCGTGCCCATATGAGACACTCTATCAATAAAGTCGAAAGTTGACAACATTTTCAGAGTACATGAGGAATTTACTCTGAAAATGTTGTCAACGTTTGACGCCATTTACGGAAAATGTTGTAAATTTTGTAAACGTTTTTCATGAAATTACGCCGATGTCCGAAGGTACAAAATCACACGGCGACCCTCATATGTTTAGTTAAAACATTGCGTTTCACTGGCAGAATATGCAAAGCTGAGGTCATGTAGCTTTGAATTACTGACTGTTTTACACACCACGTCGACTGTTCGAACAATTCAACATTTACGCTTTGGAAAAGTGAAAGTGAATGTGTTTAACGTCCTACCAACAGCTAAGGTTATATAGAGACGGGTTACGCTTCGGAAAGTTGTACCAAAATACCGCGATATCATCGGCGGAATCCGGATGAATGTGCTTGACTTAATTATCGCCAATCCTGATATACACCGAGGTGTGGCTGTGACTGGAGAAATGGGGCTTATGTGATTTATGACCAGTGTAGCTCCTGATCATATAGCAGAGGCCTGATGCATGTTAGCAGTCTATATTGCTTGTTAGATGCATGACAGGGTTGAATTGGTGGAATGGCGAACAGTGCAGATCCTGATCAGACTGTGCGGATGCACATGCTGATCTGGATGTATACTGGTCGCAAAACCCATAAGCCCCATTTCTGGTCTATACCTGTGCTAGGGACCAATACACGTCTTTATTGCACTCGAATAAGCGCGGATGTGTCTGCGTTACGTCATGACACTGACGTCATATCGAGCAGTTTTAGTGGTAACCCGGTCAATGTATCATTCGTTATTTTTTATTTCATATAGAACGGACGACTCCTTATAGTTAACGATTATAAGTATGCAGAATTATTATACTGAATTTAGTAGAGCCATTATTTTGGTTAGAAAATAGTTTATTTCATTAAATAAAAAAATGATGTATGCATAAATTCAAAATTTCTCCCTCATAGTACACTTACCGAGATAAGTGTGCTTAGAGATTTTGATGAAATCGGCTACAGTATATGTGTCTCCATAAAGCACAATTTATTCCACGTGCCATGTTCACTTCCCTTTCTGTCCGTGTAGATGAGGCGACGTCTCCGGTCGTGGCGTTCAGCGCCAGGACGCTGTCGGACTTGGTACCAGTGCGGGGCGACATACTCGTGTTTACAGAGTCCGACTTGAACCTCGGTGACGGGTACGACGTCGGCACGGGCCGCTTCACCGTCCCAGTGACTGGCGTCTACTTGTTCGGCATACAAATATGTCTGCCAAGCAACCGATATAAGGTAGTTCAGCTTGTGACGGACGATGGGGCGACGTTGCACACTGCGATGATAACAACGGGAAGATTTCCGACTTCAGCAGGGTGCGTGGCAGAGACAGCTGTTGTCACCCTTGTCAAGGGTGACGTCATTTCCGTCGTATGCAGCACCACAGGCACCGGCAACATGCGTCAGACCGCTAACTTCTATTATAATATTTTCAGCGGTGCCTTGATTCAGAAGTTGTAAACATGTTGGACGTGAATTTCTTGCCATAAGCACGTTGTCTCATTATTATTATTATATACGGACGATGGGGCGACATTGTACACTACGGTGATAACAATGGGACAACCTTCGTTTGGAGCAGCGTGCATGGCAGCTGTTGTCTCCCTGGTCAAGGGTGACGTCATTTCCGTCAAATGTAGCGACACAGGCACCGGCAACATGTACCAGGAAATTAACTACCATAATATGTTCAAGCACGGTGTCTCATTATCCTGTCATATCGGCTAATTCTGCGAATCGGCTAATTTAGCTTTGCGTACGTCATAATAAAATATGTGGATTTTGGAATACACAAGCTGATTGATTGCTACACTGTGGCACAATTCTATCACATTCCGATAGTTTGGTAACAAGTTATTCCGAAGATAGTAAAATTGTGTCAATCCTTAGACCCTGCTGATGGAAAAGCTGTCTTATTTACTAAATTAACTATTCAACTAATAAACTAACCTGTCATGATGTCGCTGGATAGTTATGCTTCAAGTTTTGATCCAGTATGCTGTTCACCGTCTTCTTTACACTACCAGATGCGCAACATTAACATTTTAATTAAAATTTGACATTTTACCTGCACAGACGACTTTGAACTGTTGAAAATTCAGGAAATTTTGACTCAATATGGGGATGATAGTCACATTTAAATATGTTTGGAAAGCCTTAGGTGCGCAGAAGTAGCCGACACCATTGTACGTACTTTCGTTTC
Source organism: Conchocele bisecta (assembly GCA_029237695.1). Lineage (NCBI taxonomy): Eukaryota > Metazoa > Mollusca > Bivalvia > Lucinida > Thyasiridae > Conchocele > Conchocele bisecta. Next base: position 78,679,098 of record CM055271.1, read on the forward strand.
CCATTGAACACAACACACTACGTTTCACCACCTCGTAAAATAGTTCCTAATAATATCATCACTTATTTGTATACGTATGTTATAGTTATATGTTTTCGAAGTGTTTATACAATGGGGTCACCGTGTAAGTGTATTGTTTCCACGCACGCGTGTCGTGTGCGTCCAGTAATCGTCTCGTGCCGTTTTTTAATGAGGACACGAAGTTCGTTTCGTTTTACTAATTTGCATATCGTGTTGGTGTGAATCATGCCGTGTAAAACGATAAGAATTAGAAGATAGGTGGTGCCGTCTTACACGACATTCGTGCCGTGCCACACGGGACGATTTGGATTAACCAATGAGATTGTCAGAATCGTGCGGTTAAAATATACCGATGCACCGGTTCATTTCGCATGTAAACATCCGGTTTTCATTTCGACTTTCGGCCACGATTTAATTTTTTTCAAAATGAATAAATTTTATGTTTTACGATACAGAATCAATTTAAGACTGAGGATTGTGAAGTATCACAATGCATCTTATACATCTTATACAAGTAAGTCATCAGTAAATCATCATTGTACTCCGCACCACCGACGGGGATACAAAACAATGATCCCCCACACACACCGGCCATCTACATTGGCGTCCTAGAAGTTCCGGTCCATATCCCACAGTGGGAACAATGTGTATCACCATCACCACAGTTATTGTCAATGACTACAGTACACCCCCGACCCCCACTTCTGTCTGTAACGCAGGACGACTTGCATAACTTCAATTACAGGCAGACTACTAGTCATGATTCAGTCGCCTACTGATAAAGTGCTAAACTAGTCCTGGTGCGATGGCCGACTGATAAAGTGCTACATGTATACTAGTCCTGGTGCGATGGCCGACTGATCAAATTCTAAACTAGTCCTGGTGCGATGGCCGACTGATCGAGTGCTATACTAGTCCTGGTGCCATGGCTGTCTGATCAAGTGCTAAACTAGTCCTGGTGCGATGGCCGACTTATCTAGTGCGAAACTAATCATGGTGCGATAACTGATTGACCAATTACTATAATAGGCAATGTGTGATGATCGACTGATCAAGTGCTATACTATTAAATAAGTGTATAATTGTGTCACTATTCCAGCAGTTCTAAAACTTACGAGTGCCGGCTGTACAGATATAATCATTTAGTAATATTTATTTTACTGATAGTGACGCGCGGTGGTATCAGGCTATTTTCATATGCAAATGAGGCATGATATTTTTTAATTATGTATACTAATTAAATGCGTCGCCTGAAAAAATAATATTTTCGACAGATTATAAAGTATGATAATTGCACATCAACAAATAAATACAGAGAATAAATAGCAATGTCTGTTGATATGGTAAGAAACCACGGTTATCGCCCCTGATATCAATGTGAAAATTTATTATATAAAATGTATAATAATGCCAATCAATACGTGGGGTAATGGTGAATCAATGTTTATTTTTCCAGAAAATGTCTCCGATGATGTCTCTGATATAAAGAACATTTTGTGCCTACTGTGTGGGCATGTAACTTTAACGCTAGCTTCGCACTGTCTCGTGAGACCTATGCATGCGTTAAGTTTCATAAAAATATTGCAAAGGGTGTTCGAGTTATGCTCCGGACAAATCAGTGCGCAAACAAAGGGACATAAGTAAACTAGAAAATGTGTTTATCGAACACGGATACCCCACATATCGCTTTGATAGTAAACAAGTACAAAGGGGGAGATAACCCATGACGCGGGGTTCGAATCCAAAATAAAAATAAACTTTGCGCATCTACTCATCATAAGGAAGCTACATATCAAGTTTCAGGGCTGTAGCTATCACAAAAGTTTTACGAGTTACAAGGCAAATTTACCAAATTCTAAGTCAAAATGAGGAAGATAAACCATGTCTCGGGGATCGAATAAAAATAAACTTTGCAAATCTACTCACCATAACGAAGCTACATACCAAGTTTCAGGTGAGTAGCTATTAGGGTTTAAAAGTTTTACGAGCTACAAGCCAAAATTGGAAAATTCTAAGTTGAAAATGGGGAGATAATCCATGACCATGGGGTCGAATCAAACATACATACCAAGTTTTAGGTCTGTAGCTATTAAGGGCTGGACTCTACTTTTCGAAAACTTTAAACATAATATGGACGGACATTCGCACACCTGGACGTCATTGTGATCACTGTTGAGTTATCTGCAAGCGGGTTCCACTAAAACAATACTGGTATGCCCCGGCATATACAGGTAACTTACCTTAATTCATCAGTTACACATCAGACGCCAAATGAACTTTCATTCTCACCACACCACTTGTAGAATATTAAAGTTATTCATTATGTTCAATAGTGCTGCTTTGACACGACGTGAAATTAAAGCATGCATGACATGATCTGGAAGAATAACTACAGACCAAGCACACATATTCATAATCATGTCTGTCGGTTCTTATCCAGCTCCAACTTCCGTCACCTGTGCGCCAAATCCAGAATCCAACATTGTCGCAAATGTAATCCTCTATGTTAGTGTATGAAAAAAATGTCACTTAGTATATTATCCAATGCGGGTTGTAATCTATTGTTTCTCTAAATAAATGTGTCGAACAATCCCTGTAGCTGCTATCGTGATCAAAAATGTTAAAGGCTCTGTCAGCGCCTCACATATTCATCTTACTCTCCACCATTTTGATTCCAAATACCAGAATAATGATGTTTTCCATGCGCCATCGTAGTGTTATCTCTTAGATTCCGTTGTTTATTTGATCAAATTGATGGACAAATTTGTGTCCGCTAATGTCGCCAAGAGCATAATCTGTGACGTCGACTTTAATAATTTGGCATAACTTCTAGCTTGTGAATTTTTGGTTGAATGAAGTGATCACTATGGTGAAGAAGTGTGTATATGTGCTCGGTTTGCTCAGTAGGTAGAGCGATGGTGTGGTAAACCAGTGGTCCCCGGTTCAATTCCGGGCTGGTGTGCATCTTTCTCACCCTGTGACATTTAGCGCCCAACATAGTTGCGGGAAGTAACTCTGCAGAATTCTTCCGTATCGTCCGTACCAAGAATTATGGTGCTCTCCGTAGGTTTCCCATGCAAAGTACCAAATCACCTGATTCGCACTTCAGCTGTTAATTGCGACATATTTTCTGTATTTTTCAATTGAAAGAAATGTCAGTATTATACCGACATTCATTTGTGTGGAATAAGTACAGAAAAATATGTCACAATTAACAGCTAAATTCCGATTCGGTACTCTGCAGGAGAAACCTATGGAGCACCGTAACTCTGGATACGGACGATAACTGAGTAGTCTGCAGAGTTACTTGCCGCAACTACTCCAAACGTGGAGTCGTGACTGATGAAGATTCTCCAAAATGTTCCACAAATATGGAATTCAGGGTGAACATTTTTCTCCCCAGTGACAATTGGTGCCGAACGAAGGAGTGTGACTGATAAATACTCCCAAAATTGTACCCAAACAATTGGAATTCGGAGACAAAATTAAGATGGAATTTGATGACGAATTTCAATTTGACGGGGAAGAATGTCACGGTGCACAACTGACTATGGGGAGGAAGTGTGTATGATCTGTGCCTGGTTAGCTTGGTTGGTAGAGCCATGGGCATAGCTAACGGTAAACATGAGGTCCCCGGTTCGATTCCGGGCCGGTATGCATCTTTCTCACTTTGTGACACAAGTAAACCGTTTTGTTTTTAAAGAAATGGCTATCACCGGTATAAATATCATCTTCACAAAATTTGATTCGGGCCAATAGAAATCAACAGCCGGAGCGGAATGCTTGCAGTAATCATGGTAATAGAAATCTAATTCCAAAATGAATTTTATCACGTTTCAAAAATAAATTATATTTTTCTAATAAAATTAATATCAATATGTTCACCATTTTATTATGGTTAATATGCAATTCACAGTCTCCTTTCAGCTTGAAATTGAAAGACATTATGAAAAGTTGTGTTGATCTCAGAAATTATCATGTCGACTATAGGATCGCGTCGAAATAATGTTAACATAATAGAAAAAACGTAATTTGATACCGACGCAAAAGGAAACAAAACGCTAAATTGGTGCTTCGTTTTGCCATATTATACCGTAGATCAAACAGTACAATTTGATTGTATGAGAAAATAAATATATTGTGAGCATGGTGGTGTCTATTAATTGTTCTTGATATTCGGAACGGCAACATTCTTTTTGTCCAAGAAATTGTCAATGTGAAGGTTTGGCTGTTTGTCTCGCAATAACCCGCTGATTTATATTTGCGCACCATAATATGTGGAGAATAAAAACAGATCACCAATACAGCTGACTTTCTAGTCACTTTGAATTAAATAGATGGGATAGAATTGTGAAAATTTTGGATTTAAACACGGATACATTGTTGCAGTTGTTTTATTTATTGACACCGGTTTATTGTTGCTGGTGTGTTGCTGGTGTGATGCGGCACCATATTAATGTCGTGTAACACCACCTTAATATCGTTTAAAACTGTACCAATGCCGTGTAACAGCACACGACACTACGTTAGTGTAGTGTAATACCATAATCGTCAATTGGTCAAGGCAATCGTGCGTCAAAATTATTGCATATCGTGTGGAATTTGGTGTCGTGTGCGTGCCGTGTGGAGACGGTGTCGTGTTCGTTCGTGTGTTCACTTACACGCTGACCCCACTGTAAATTGTGAGTGAGTGATTTACGTATATAATGAAAAGGTTACTTAATTTGCAAGTGGATATATGCCAATCGTTCCACAGTGCAACGATATTGCGCTCCTACAGTCGCGTAATATCGCACTCTACGGAACGCGTGCATATATTCACATGGAAATGAAATAACATATAAATACACCGTGTCATGAGAACCTGCTGATAACGCCACCTGGGACCCGTTTCACTAAACAAGTTCGTAAGTGCTGACTTTGCCTGTAGAATAACATTTACACTGACGGCCGATGCTGGAAACTCTTATTGATATGTTCACGTGTACTGATGTGCGTCTGTACGTGCAAAATGGTAACGTTCATTAACCAAGTAACCATGTTAGTAGAAATATTCGTATGAACATTTGTATCGCAAAGAGTTTAGTGAAACGGGTCCCTGGTTGTCATCCCTTAAATACTAATACAGCCCATGTCAGGTTTAAACCAACAAACACATGTATAAACAATAGGCAATCGTTTGTTTGTGGACCTGCAGCCTATTTCACCAACATTGCAAAATATACTTTTCTAGCAAAGTATACTTTAAGGGAGAAATCTTCAATTTTAGGATAAATTTATTAATTGTTATTATACTGAATGTATTACATTATCACAGCCATTTTCGGACCATTGTATTCTGGCGGGCAATAACTTCCGTGCACTACACTTCATTCTTCAGCACCATAGGCATTCGGCGTGTTTCGGCTTTCATCGGAATAGATATATATATGAACAAGGCTTATAGCGAAATGTGCACGTGTTCATTTGAGAATTATTGTTATCTTGTTGAAATATCACAATTAGAACATGATTATGCAAATAATATTGAATTATAATTGGTTTTCCTGGGTCGGACATGACCTCGCATCATAATGAATGAAATAATGTCTTTAATGTTCTAACGTCAATATTGTAGTGGTAAGTTCATATGTTCATTTGCGAATTATCGTTATCCTGCAGAAATACATAATACTGCTTTGGATCTAGGCTGAAAAAAAATTAACTTAGAATTTGAATCTGCGTGTTAAAATTGCGAAAACCGCGGCCGAATATCGACTTTTTCCTGATTTCCATGGCAACCGTTAACTTAACAAGAAAGTACAAATATTTATAATGTCGGCCAGAATGTAACTGTCCGTTCAGCTATTCGTGTTGAAAGCAAACTTTCGCATTTTCGCACTTTCGCATTTTTCTGCACCTTTATGTTGCAGAGAAATAAAAAAAATAGTCTGGTGTAAGTTTTTATAAACCAAGATGGCCGCCAATTCCAAGACGATCACCGTGTCTGAAAATGACAGAACCCACATTATATCACTTTCTTTCACTTGTTTAGAGCTCATTACTTATGCACTTTCAGCAGATAAAGACATGTACTGAAGCCAGGAAACATGAGCAGAGAAATCTAAAACAGATTCGTCATTTTTTTGTTTCAAAATGGCCACCATGAAACATAACGTAACTCTCAGTCGACAGATACTATCTTGCAACAACCGGATTATCCATATTTCAACACAGCATGATACCAATAATTATCACAAATGTAAACATGTTATTGATAATAATATCCAATAAGCAATAACCCATGTAATTCAGTCATTTTACTTTTAAAAATGGCTGCCGTGAATCACCTTGCCAGTTCTATTTGATATATATGTTAGCGTTCAGTAGCGGCAAAGTATCTTCATTCCTAACAAATGAATTGCGGACTGAAGCCATCAATATGTGACTATTTTAATTTCATACATATACGAGCAACACAATCCGTTCGTCAAGCAATTTTATTTTAAAATGGCCGCTATAAAGCAAATTGTAACAGCTCTTCGATAAATCATACGTTGAAAATGCCGTATGTAGCAGCTCTTCGATAAACGTTGAAACTCCCGTCTTATTTGAATTAAAATACAGCATGTTATACAGATTTATGTTTGTGTGATGTCGATAACTATGTTTAAGTGTTACATTGGTCACGGCCTGGGAAATTCGACCAGCAGACTCTGATCAGGGCATACACTGGCCACGATTTAACCAAATTGACGCTGTTTATTTCCCTGAACAACAAGTTATTACCAATCTAACCATTGCACGATTCCTAATGATGATTTACACACAACAGATGTATGTTACACACTTCTTTACCAACCGGCTCAATATGTAACTTGGCTTTTTGTTTTATTTTCAATATACACATGGTGGAACAGTCATGTAGCTTTTAATTGTCGGAAGATTCTATTTTAAAGCATCTAAATCATGAGCGCAATGTGAGAACCTGTTCGATATAGCATTATTATATCATCTGTATAATGCCTTAATTTGTGGGATCCGTTGTAATCAATAAACAATGCTACCGTATGATAGAATGGGATATAAATTAATAGTTTGCCGAAAATAATCATGGCTAATGCACAATTTATGCATCATGTAGTTTTCCCGTAGGTACTGGATGTGCCTATAAGACATCAATATTTAAATAACAATAATACAATGATTGTCACTTTAATCGATTGGATACAATCCAAACATTTGTTTTGATTGAAAACACATTTTACAATGACATACAACATGCTACATGTAGGGAGAGCCGTGTTTAAACATAATCAACTCATAACATATGGAACAGTATACAGACTGAGTAGTTAGACATGTTGACCATATGATAACGAACCTGATGGCAATGACACAGCTATGGAAATGCCCGTGGATAGTACTCAACTAACTTACATGGTACCATAAAACATTCATTAATACTGTTGCAAAGACAGGAACTATGAGTGTGGTTACATGTCATTAGCAAACATATCGGTAGGTCTGTTGGTGATAAATGCGATTGTTTTGTTATTACATAATACAATCCAATACATGTATCATTATGTGTTTATCATATAAAACTTATTGTGTGTGGCAGAAACATTCTGCATGCCAATCGATTATATTTCCACAGAACTATTTTCGAATACACTGTGATATGTTCAGGAATAATTATATTTTGCTTGTTGGTCTATGCATGTGAGTATAAATTATAGTATAACAGCACATCGTATCCGTTGTTGTTGGTGGTTAAAGACATCTTTATGTCATTCCTAATATTTTAAACATATATGTCATAAATGGGCCAAGTAAGTAGTTGTGTATTTTTTTTTTTATAAGTGGAACACGTTAAATTACGAAGCCAGAATAGTAGATCATCAGGTTGTTTTCTCCATGACATAATCTCACAGGGTGCAATGTACACATCCGAGATATGCCGATTGAACCAGGAAGTGATGGATTGTTTTCGCACTTTCGGTTTTACTTTGGTTTTGAAACCTAGGGCGACCAACTGTCCGGGGGGAGGTAATTTTCTAGAATTATTTAGCACGATTATTTAATACTATAGTGTGTTTGTTGGGTAATTGTGGGTAGGGTCTTGTGGGGCTTTTGTTGTATTTTTACTTTTCTTGTAGTGTTTATTGAGTTCTCTTGGGAATCGTACACCGCTGGTCGGGGAGTGCGTGTTTTCACGCTTTTAAAGGCTCTGAGACCACCGCTGTACGCGTGCCATGTATTTGATGCAAAGTGTTCGGTTTCTGGTTTTCCCTGGATCTCTGATCTCCTTTGGGTATATACCACTTTCTATCTTAAGTATTCAGTCTATTGTTTTAGGTACGAGGAGAACAGGGGTAACAGGGGTAACAGGGGAGTAATGGTGAATGGGAAGAGGGACCGGCCCTGGCTGGAGCTCACAACAGAGGATCACATCACCGTGGACTATTATAAATATAAACATATTAAATTGTACATTTAATTTTGTGTCACTCGTCCATCTCTGCCAGTGTAGATACGCCCTTTAATCGCATATTTCACTAAATTCAGTCATACCTTTTTTGGGCTACCAACTTTTCATTTGGGCTAGTGAAATATGGGATTCCAAAATTTTTACTAGCCCAAATATTTTTATTTGGGCTACCATGCCGATTCGGCGAGTGTCAAGCACTGTATGATATAAAAAAAAAGTAATCGGTGATGTAGATAGGTCGTTAAACAATTGTACATATAGAGGTGCATTGCTGAAAGCTGCCAATAGTACACATGTGCCAATGGGATTTCTAGGAGAAGAATTCACATAAGTGTAAAACGTGTTTTCTATGGAATAAAGTAGTATTTTACATATGTAAATATGGTCATTACTTGTCACGTAGTCTGTAAGACACACATTAATAGACATTAATGATCGAGTTGTGGTAATATAAACAGTTATAAATGTACGGTATGTTCAGCATATTTATTATTTATACACAAATGTTTTCGAAAACACATTTAGTCACATTAAATATAACAATAGTGTACATCGTATGCTATCTTTGGAAGTGGTATGTGACGGTACCATTGTACAATGCAGTATGTTTTGATAAACGACAGTGTGCTGGTGAGCTACATGGAGAGGTGCGACTTATAATGGGACCATACACGGACATCGATTGAGCCGCGATTACAAGATTTGCACTGCTATTATTTGTTTATTTGTGTGTTCATTATATTTTATGGTACTAAAGGTAATAAATGGTTTTAGTACATACATTATATTTATTATGACATTTCATATGAGTGATCATTATTAATGGAAGTGAACAACATTAATCGGTGGCATATTATTATCCACCACCAGGCTAACGCAATAACTGCGCTTTTCTCATAGCTGTTAGGAACTACAGCTTATCTTGCATATTAAATCAATGTATTGAATTTGTGCATGCGAAATGAATAGTAATCATATACAGGTAACACGTGTACACAGTTACATATTTGATACACTCGTGAAATAATTTGAAGCAAAAAAACGTCACTATATAAAATGTGCCAGTCTACTCCATGCTGACATTATTTGTTTGTACATATATAATATTAATATTAAGTTTTGTGCTTCTTGTAGAGTGAAATCCGTTACACAAGATGTACTTTTATATAGAAAAATACGAGATTTTTAATATGTAAACTGATAAAAGTAGTATTTCATTGTAAACATTTGTGAATGAACAAATGAATTTGCATAATTGCGTAATTAATTGTCGATAACTGTTAAATGATGTAAATAGGACAAATAGCAGAACACATGAACATGCAATATTCTCAACATATGGGAGCCATTTTTAATCTCTCTAATATGTAAGCGGAACGATGAACAACAGGGGAACATAGCACATGATAAATACTATGAATCTATGAACAGACACATATGACAATAAAACAAAATACATATGCAGTCAGATGTTTAGCTCGGATATTGATAGAACAATCATTTGGTGGCCATTTTGTTTTACTTAGTTCCGTTGTTAATTACCGAATCAGCATATAATAGTTGCACTGGTTGCTACTTATGTGTTACCACATTATGAAACCCCATTATTTAAGATAGGCGCAAGTTTCAGGTTTGTAAATGCATATGTGATGATGTGTCTTGTATACCAATTCAATTCAAAGTGGAGTAAGTCATTAAGTACTATGTGCACATTGTAAACATTGTAAGGTTCTGAACGCCAATAGCATACACATTCTTATTTTAAATATCATTATTTAGGTAGATACGTGTTTTAAATAAAGAAGAATACCGTAAAAGAAAGTAATGGAATATCTATTAATTAGCGAACTGTTGTTGATTGGTTACATTATCGGCTGCTATGGTTACGCCAGATTTTGTGTAATTTATGACATTAACTTATAAATATAAGCCCGAGTCAAATATATATGCATCCTATTAATGAAATCATACTTCACAAGTTTATTGACAGTAATCACTGTAACAACTGTTCACATTGTGTCTGTATTTATTCCACAGAGAATTCACGGTTACCATGGAAATGTCCAAAATTGTGGCACTCGGCCGCGGTTTACGTAATTGTAACACGCGGATTCGGTTTCTATGATTAATTTTACATAGAAATAGATGCATTTCATGAAGTTCTACTCTGTGTATGGGGTAAATCGCAAAATATACGTCGTAAAGAAGGCTGTCCAGTGAACTAGTTACTGATTTGTTAGAATATCGGTTGCTATGGTTACCACAATCTTTCGTTTAATTTTGAAATTTACGTATAAATATAAGCCCGAGTCAAGTATAAGTGTAACCTGATAATAAACTTATATTATCACATGTTCATTGACAGTAATGACTACAGCAAAATTTACGGTTACCATGGAAATGTCCAAAATTACGGCATTCGGCCGCGGTTTACGCAATTTTAACACGCGGATTCGGTTTCTACGATGAATTTCACATACAGATAGATGTAGTTCATAAAGTTCTACTCTGGGTAGGGGTAACTCGAAAAATAAGCGTCGTACAGAAGGCTGTCCAATAGGGTATATAATACATAGAAAAATACAATTTTATTATATCATTTTGTTACAATACGAGCTTGTGTCCGACCAGAAGTTTGTCACACCAGGGTGACACCGGGCTAGTCTACTGAAGGGACGGAACACCAAGCACGTTGTGGACAGAGACAACAAGGTATATCTTTACAAGTATGATAAGCACAAACAATAGATGAATATGTCAGTACGGAAAACGACCCTAGCAGCCACCGCCACAGGCCCTTGCACAACCAAGGCACATCCTCGATTCTGGAACAGGTAGGTAGTCAAAAGTAAACGTCATCATAATCTGGATAAATATCCAATGTTAGAGATCATCTAAACAACTCCGGCTTCCGCCCTGATGGGAGTGACGTTATAATAACGTCGTAAAGTTACTGGTTCTTAGGAGATACTGAGCCTACTCGGGCGGATGGGGTCCATAACGCATCGGTGAACGTCCCTATCGATTCTTCACGTCCTTTGACGGAATGACGGAATATGCCCCACTCGATTACGCCCTTGGTCCACGCGGAGCAGAGTCCCCGCTAACACACGGTGTCGTGTCGTGGACTCCAGAATAAGTAAATAACTCTGTGTTGCGTACTGAATTACGCAGACACAAAGTAGGGAAGTGCCGTCGCTCGTTGCTGACTGGCTGGCTGCCTGGCTGGTGTACTGGCCATGGACTACAAAACACCAACGGTGTTGTTACCAGAATGAAACATGATTATAGTCTCAATAATAATCACAGTAGTGCACATGAAATCAATATCCTGATTGCATGGCAATACTAAACATCATCATATATTACAATGATGAAACATGATACAATGCAATGTACACAAAGATATTTTCTCTAATTGGAAGAAGGGGGCTGATGGAATTCATAAGTCGGAAAATGCGATATAATACATTAATGAACAGCCCCTATATCTAGTGTACACAACGATATACCTCTTCACAGCCGTACATGTGAATACAGACGTCATTCACAGTTATTTACCATTAGTAAACAAATATTTGATTGCGACAGGCCTTACCTTGATCAGACTGCCCGTGGCCAACTGCGCTAACTTAATAAAGAGCAACTGTGCCAAGTATTCTCCTGTACAGACTCACAGTATTACATTACATTACATTTACTAATCATAAACACTGTATACTCTAATCAGACTGTAGGATTCCACAGGCTGACCCAAAGCATCAGTGATTGAACCACATTATACTTCACATCATGTCCTTATTGCAGATTGCCGATGTATAAATCAGTGCACTTAGAGCAGAACTGTCTGATCGGGCCCATCTTGGTCGCAATAGCATTTACAATATCTACAACACACTGCGAACGTAATATGACTTAATACAATGAATGTACAGACGACTGGGTTAGGAGTTAACATGTGTTTCCCCATAGAGTAATGAAAGTCGTCCAGAAAATTCACGTTACAATTGTGACATGTTAAAATTGGCAATATTCTCATGTATTGTACAGGGCGCAGACTGATATTCGATTGAATTGTAACATAAAATGCATGGCTAATGTTAGTGAACATTTCAATCGAGTTCGCCCTTCGTTTTACAAATACAATAAATTGCTAATGCAATTAGTCAGTGACATGCAACAAAAACACATGAGAATAATATGCCATTACAATACTCACGGAATGCTCCCACATGCCAGTCCTGTAATCGTTATCATTTACACGTAAACACGACGAATTAATGAATCAATAATATTTGACTAAAGGAAATAATCTACATCAGCGGATACATGCCATACGGCTTTTATTGACCAAGCGTTTGGTCGAAACACGTCGAAACGAGGCCAAATAATTCAGGTAAATAAATAGTGCAGTATTATCGAGGATACGATAACACTGCGTAGAATTGCCGGTCTTGGCAAGATTCATACCTAAATGGCAGCATTAGAAAGTAACAACAACATAATTATGTACTCACCAATTCCCAGTGAAAAACTTGCACTCCAATGTCACAAGAATGAAATTGAATGTCCGACTGATAATATATGGTGCTACAACGAATATATACCCCACCCTAGTGCATGACTATCCCATGTAGTCTGCTTATCAATATAAAACTTATGTGCCCACATTTGGCTTACAATTTTACGTAAGTGGACTAATGATCTGACAGTCAGTCTAGCTCATGAGATATCTGGTGAATTAGTCTGAAATACTTCAGTCATAAATATGTACGACTTACTAGGTAATTAGGCTAGCATCTAAGTCTGCATATACAGTGTAGATCACCCAGATACGACCAGTGTAAAATCCAATACTGGTGGTCCGTGCGCGGTTTTCGGATAAAGCGCTATTCTCTCCAGCGGTGTACTCCACGGGCGATATTTCACACACCAATACCTATTCGACCGTCTTGTACTAGAATATTCGATTACTGCTCTAGACTATGTGATCCGTGTTACAATTAATAGATGATAAAGAATATAGTCGGCTACGATTCGTGACAAAGTTGCATACATGTACCTTATAATAAATACTAAAGCAAATGGCGTTATTTAATATCAAGGGAAGTAATCATTTTAATGAATTCAGTAGTACCAGCGCCGTTCAATTATAGCAGTAACGACGAAAGTCGAAACACGCCGAATGCCTGTGTTCAGCACATACGAATATATATCTGCTATAAACACTAGTGCTGCTCTCCGCGAAAGCGCAAAATCGATATAGGCGCTGGATTCCTGACGAATTCGCATTCATCTACATGCAATAGATACTGCATAAACATATTTTCGTTTGGTAAACAGCGCAAGAGATGCGTTTATGCGATAGTTTTAAGTATATGTAGAGCTGAGTGGCATCTCGTCAAGATACCGGCATGTTCCGCTGGTGCCGACTGCAGCACCTGTGACAAGTGACGCACAGCTAGTACCCATAGACATGCCAACCACGTACATGTAGTAGTAAACGGTGCAACCATATCAGATAAATATACTACAGTGAAACCTCGCTAAACCGGACATCCTGGGAGGTCCCAGGGTGTCCGGTTTAGCGAGGATTCACTGTAAATCAGGCATTCGATTATTCCGAGCCATAGTTGTGTGCTATGCGATCACGGACAGGCATTATCACCTGAGATAAATGACCAAGAAACCCATCAAAATTATGATCATATACATTTCTTGTTGTCCGGTTTAGAGGTTCCACTCTACCAAGCTTCGTGGTACGCAACCGCCTGCGTTAATCTCGTCAAGATAATCAAAGTTTATGAACATCTAATCGCATAGACAATTTGCAATCAAGCTGCAGCAATGCTCATGCTCAGTCGATCAAGTTGCTTGATTTCAAGCACAATATTCAAGTACTTTGAAATAAAGAAATTGGCAAATATTGACAAGATTGGTGCGGGCGATGACGGTGTACTGTAAGTGAGTCACACATTTCGTAGAATGTCCAGATTGTACCGTCAAACCTGTGAATAAAGGCCAACCATGGGAAGTGAAAAATATGGCCTTTGTTCAGAGGCGGTATTCGTTCACATGTTAATTTATGTCGAAATTTAGTAATTGTAAAAACAAAAGCGTGGCTGCTATGGACAGGCAATTGCTATTCGGAAATGGAATTTATCACAGGTGCGACTGTACATTATGGAATATCTGTAAAAATGCCTTTGGAACAGTGTTTTCTTTATTTACAGTATGAGGCTAGTAGTACATACTGCGGAGATAAAGTATACATGACATATAACAATGGAACAATTCCTCTTCAGCTTGCCAAGTACACACACCACCGCCTTCGTTAATCTTGCCAGGATTATCAACGTTTCTGAACATATATTCACACCGCCAATTCACAATCGAGCTGCTTGTTTTCAATCACAATGTAGTTACATCTTCTATAAATCCATAATGCAAACGATAATTCGACGTAATACTATAATACATTAGACCCACGTGACGTTGCGCGATGTTGTTGATTGGTTAAAGTTCGATTGACGTCATTAATTTCCACTAGGCTGTCAATAATTGTATGCTATTGACCGGCAACGTCGCTGTTCCAGGAATTGCGACAACATGACGTAAAACAAGAGTAATTTTAATTTTAACACGATATTTGGTTATTTTTCATTTTTGGAATATATCAGCAAATTCAGTGTAAATATAAATAATAACACCATGGGCTGTAGCGCTTACTGGAGTGTACAATACATGTTGTCTGTTTAAAGTTTGCGCGGAGTCCTTCACTCGAAACAGACTAAATGTATTGTGCACCCCGGAAAGATTATCGCTGGCGGTTGTTTAGTCTTCAGAGTGTATATATTTGTAACGTTAGCAAACGACGCTTGCCGAGCTCGCAAACGCAAAACAACTGTGACAAAGTGGTGTATTCACTGTCTGTATAAACTGTACAGTGAAACGTCGCAAAACCCGACATCCTAGAAGGTCCCCTGGGTGTCAGGTTTAGCGAGATTTCACTGTAAATTACATACCAGGGTGTACGGT
This sequence comes from Conchocele bisecta, assembly GCA_029237695.1. Classification (NCBI taxonomy): domain Eukaryota; kingdom Metazoa; phylum Mollusca; class Bivalvia; order Lucinida; family Thyasiridae; genus Conchocele; species Conchocele bisecta. Next base: position 78,694,630 of record CM055271.1, read on the forward strand.
TTAGCGAGGTTTCACTGCAAAGCAGGCATTTGATCATTCCGAGCCATAGTTGTGTGCTATACGATCACAACAGGCATTATCACCTCAGATAAATGACCAAGAAACCCAACAATATTATGATCACATATATTTCTTGTTGTCCGGCTTAGAGAGGTTCCACTGTATAAATTCAAGGACAACACTGGAGTTATTCAGTTATTCTTCTGCCAACAGATCATAGCGGCTACATGAGATATCATATTACTTCACCTGTAAAAATCGCGGCCGCTGCTATCAGAGAGAGAGAGAGAGAGAGAGAGAGAGATAGAGAGAGAGAGGAGAGAGAGAGAGAGAGAGAGAGTTATGCTTCTGCCTCTGAGATAATCACATGACTGTCTAGTTTAGTCGTTTGCTGTGTTATAAAATAAATGGAGTGTTAGCGCTCGAAATGATTTTAATTTACTGGGCCCCGGGACAATGCTATAAAACGAGTGGGATACATTTTATATTTTCTAAACTCTATGCTTTTCTTTCTTTACACCAATGGGCGGTTGGTTGGGAGGATGAGAAGGGTACATTTAACGATGAGTTTAATCCCGGAATCCCGACATCCCTGGTTTGACCCTCGTGTACATTTTTGACGCGACAGTTGAATCCGGTTATGCCCAATACATGTATAAAAGCAATAATATTAGTACTAATACTATCTCACTCACTTGATCGGCGACCTTGGATTGAGCAGGTCGTGTGTTTTTACAGGCCGGCAATTAGCTGAAGGTTACCGGCGGCGGCCATTTTAACTGTTGGAAATTAACTAAAATTTCATCGTGTTTATATTTATTCACTGGATTGTTACTTCTGGATTTACGAAAAGGTAGGTCGGGGCTTGGGTGGGCTTGTGGTGTGCGATTTTTCGGCTGGAATTGAGCTAATTTAGACTAGTTGCTAGGACATTTGTTGTATTTATTCTTTCTATCTCTGTGTTCTGGGTAGTTGATTGTGGCACCTTGTGAATCTGCCTGGCCTCACGGTAGGGCAGTTGACTACTTGGTGCATCTGACTGCCATTTATAGAACACAACCCATGCGTGTAGCCCTTCTGGGACTCGGACTGGTTTGTGGTGACACCCGCGTGGTTCTGTCTGGCTGCCGATATAGCGGATAAGCCGGGCGGTTTGACCTATCTGGTTGTATCCCACGGCCAATACCGGGTTCTGGATTGAATATGCTAGATATTATTATTATTATTATTATTATCTGGTGTGTAGTCGTACTGCGACCAGTTCGCATCAGTGGGACAGGCGACTTGTTAACACATGGGGTACGTAGACAACACGGGGAGCCGAGGTGTTCTAAGTCTAAAGAAATCAGCCAGTTAGCTCAAACTCAACCGAATTTTCTGCCTGTCCTTGCCTGCTTCTGGCCCCGGCCTGCCTTGGAGCATCAACTCTGTGGACGAAAATAGCACGTGTTTTTACCGACTGTATGGCACCAATTTGTGTGTCGAGTGCCGCCAGGGGTGGATTGGTTCTACCTGGTACCCGTTTTTCTCTGCATCACCGGTGCCAGGTTTTACTCAGTTACCCCCTCTCTAATTCCCGCCTCCCGTGCACCGGGACACTGCGCGGAATTACAGGACTGTATTGGACATAAGCAGTGTTCCATTTCGGTGCACAATTACAATGTATACACATCTGTGCTCCTTGCACCAACATATATCACATATAACACTTCAAAATTCGGCCTTTTTGGACTTATATATCCGGGTAAGGAAGGTCTTCGAGCCAATTCCCACCCTTAAATATAAGCTAAAAAACATACTAATACTATCACTTTTGGGTAGTGGGGCTAAGTGACTGTGGTGTGGTGAGAACCTGGCACCAGATCAGGTTATTCTAATTTCAGGTCACAATATATGTTTTTTCTTGCAAATATTCAGTTCTGATTTTGGTATTTCACAGATTACAGATTCCGACGTCACATATTACATCACGTCGGAAAATTGTCTCTCCGACATGATATAATTTGTGAAGTAAAAAATTTCCGAACAAAAAGGACGGATTTTGGTGATATATAGCGCACCAAAAGACGATTACATATCCGTTGTGTGGGCGCTCTATATTTATAACATTCACGAATAATCGACTACCGTTGTTTCTTGCAATCAAATGCTCTGTTTCTATTTATATTGACGGTGCCGTAATTGATTCTCATCAAAACGACAGAATTATGAGACTAAAGAAAACTCTACAAAGCAGGGCAAGCCGTTCCGCATTTCCTGTGCTATATCTGATAACAATCCGTCACTCTGTTAGAAGGATATTAATGGAAACCTACTGTAAACACCCTAACGTAATGGCACGCCGTTCTGAAACCGCGTGATCTCAAACCCTGGGGGCCGTTTCACTAAACTTCGTACGACTTAAATGTTTTCTTGTGAACAATCAGTGGATTTACATTTATTGAGCATAGGCTGCATATGCTCAAGAAATGTAAATCAATCAATTGAAATTTCCAGACGATCCTTAATTTGCACTTACGATCATTTTAGTCGTACGAAGTTTAATGAAACCGGCCCCTGATTCCTATTCGTATTATGCCTAAACGCATTATGCCTAGTCATATGGTGTAGTACGATCCCGAATGATACGCTGCCTATCCTACCTATTGTATACGTTTCTGGAAACAAAGTCTCAATTTCGGTCTCTTTCGCCATAAAGTCAATTATCATTTGTTGTAGCTGTCGAGTCAATCAAGCATTATTATTATTATTACATATTTGGCTTATTTTGTTTCGATCTCAAACCTAGTACTCATCGCCTATATTAGTATATACATTCGTTCGTCTCTCATTGAAACACATATGAACGTAAGCCGTCAATATGTATACATATTGACGTCTCGTGCTTCCATATTGGTCAGTGCCGGAATTACGTTTCACCTCGTAAAATAATTCCCGCTAATCATCACTAATTTGACTACTTAATTTACAGTCTGGAGGAATTGTGGTATAACACAAACATATCTGTTAAAGTTTATTTCTTTATTGATTATTGTTTGTTAGGGCATTCTTAATAAAACTCTGTGAGATGTGAAGTTATCACTCTTGCGAAATTTGAGAAATCCAAAGTGACCGCCATATATTAATAATATTGCGGAAGCGTATTAATTTATAGTACATATAATGTAAATATTGTTATGTAAATTGATATATTATCATGGTATGTTCACGGTTAAGAATATATAAGGACAATATATGTGCATATTTTCAAAATCCAATTGCGAGTGACTTACGTACATAATACAAAGGTTATTTGATGTCTAAGTGGATGTATGCCACTCGTTCCACCGCGCAACGATATTGCGCTCCTACAGTCGCGCAATATCTCACACTGCGGAACTCGTGCATATGTCCACATACAAATCAAATAACCTATACTTATTGGGCATACACTGACGTACGCCTGCACATAGTTTTTCAGTTGCAGCTGTACATATGTTTATGTCTATATTATAGAGGGGCATATCATTGTAAAAAAACAGCCACTACATACAATATATAACAAGTTGTGTTACGCGCATCATAATTATTTTCTGTTTTTATACCCAAAATAAACGTCATTGTTGCATATATGGAAGAACAATATGTGTATCTTTGAACATATTCTAGCGTGTTTGACTTTGCAGATATTCTCCCACACCTATGTGTATAATACATTTAACGAGTTTCTAAATGCTATCACATGTTGTAAATCGCCTCTCATATGACAATCATAGATACATGTAACTGAATGACGTATTTCTCTCCCATCACATATATACGATTACACTGACATATACTATATCACACACATCTGAAGGGTGCATACACACTGAGGTATCAAAAGTAATGTAAAACAAATATCAGCGTTCCACTAATTGTGGATTAGTTTGAATACACCTGCAAATGTGCATGGAAATAGACTCCATGGAGAGTTTTAATTAAGACTGAGGGACATGAACGTGCATTTTGTTGTCTGTGACATTGTTTCGCATAATACTGTCATAGCATAGCATTTCGGAATACTAGCATTGCATGCATGAATAGTTATTTCAGCTGTTCCAACAACGTGTACTAGTATTCATTTATCATATGCTTCCTTTGATTGTCTTTGTCTGTGTTGGTATTACAGACAATAACGCAACGAATATAAAGTATGTGCACATCTAGAGCGGTCGAAAGCAGCATACTTGGGTAGATCGGTTCAATCCTCGGATGATGAGAATCCATACAACAAGCCCTCATGGAGATGTATATGACAGGGCTTGTATTTTTACTGATGTGAACCTGATGCGGATGATCTCCCTATTACAATGTTGGTATGGTTGACGAGAAGGTGTATTTCTATCGACGTCGGGCTGGAAGAATTGTCTAATACTTGACATCGCCAATTCTGAAGCCACAATCAGTATATAAATTATGTAATTTACCTTGATGATGGTGCAGTTTTATGGGTGATCAAATGGCCCACTGAAAATGTTCAATATTAAATACTAAGATTTCGCTCATGTCTATGTACATGTAACATGAAACAATCAAATATGCAGATCGTGTTCGACAGGTTTGGAAATTGGTATAAACATATTTTATTAAATAATAATTTACATCAATTTTATGTATGTAAGAGGATTGGAATGAACGCTTTGCTTTCTTATAGAGTTCCTCTCCTTAGGAATGGAAATTGCAGTACTATGAAATATACAATAATTGTTCGAAACAAATGTCAACAGTTTCTGGTTCATGTGCCGTTGTGACTGTAAATGTAGCTAATGGACAATGCGACCAGTGTAGACCCGGACCATGCTCTGCCTTGGTAAGCGCAGTCTGGTCGGGGTCTGGACTTTTCGCCATTTAATCCGTGAAACACTAGACAATCTCCATTATGACATTCATGTTTATCTTCATATGATTACACAGGAATGCCAGCAGATCCAGAGCTAGACTGGGATCATACACCATAAGCCTATATCTCCAGTCATGACGCATAATTATAAATATGGTTTCTAATACAATAACGTCACTATCTTGCAATATACTAGAAACTAATACTGCCGCGTAACACGACCCATGCAGTAGCATACAGACTATGAATGGTAAACTCACGTTTTGTCAGAACTCGCTTACTTATGGTGTGTATGCCCATACATTGTACATGTACTGTTAACTTTGAATATCTACGTATTGACCAGTTCTCACACATTTCGTCTTTCGCCTACTCGTGTGAGAACAGGCAATATATTGTAACATGCATGGCATATAAACCCACAAACCCAAGTGATCGCCTCCATATGTATTATTATTGTTTAATTATTGCAGTCTACTTAAATATGATATCCCCACCCATAAATATTAGACATGACTGACAATCAAGGGTCTACTCTGTTTTCAACAAAGACAATGATAAACTTTGGTGGAAGAGATAACAGAAATATCACAGGGCGATGAGTGTTTTGAACCATTTGGAGGCGTGAACAGTTTGGATATTGTACGATTATAAAACAGTGAGTGTGTTTCTTGGATCTCTTGTCGCTGATGTATATGTAAACATGTGTATCCATGTAATTTCCGCACAACACTCTGTTCATATTGAAATGCATTCACATGTAAGACGTTGTTCGTGTTGGCTATATTGCATTTATATGTAAGTTTACATACTTTGATCTTAAGCTTTCGATCGTGTCTCCAAGAATTTTATTATTCGATGCATACAGATAATATGCATAAATGCGGATCGTATCTACTGTAATATTATTAACAGTAAGATAAGGTATACAAAGGGCATTATTATTTTATTATTGTATTGCAATCTGATGGAGAGTATTATACTTGACAGTCACAATGAAAAATATCCTATTTGAGTGATGTAACACAATTGGTGTTTGGTCTGCAGGTGACGGGCGAAACTCCAGGGACGAAGTTATTTGGGTGCGAGTTATAGAGGTATTCGGAGGGTTGCGCCCCTTTTCGAGTTCCACTCGCCATTTGCATACCAATAACATTAAGTTGGAAAACATTTACAATTTCATATCCCCGTCAACTGAGTAACACTTTTGAATTATTGACTGCATACGTTTGTGTAACCGGACCATTATTCAGGACTTTCAGTACTTTGCGTTACCTTCTGATTTATGTGTCGGTAGAGTTATTTCCCTTTGACCATGAATGCTAGTTTTAGTAGTTTAGGAAGTGATACTGTTGCATTCTGGGTATTGTTTGGTAGTGAGCATTGTTTAGGCAGAAATCAATGAAGACATCTTTCAAACAGCTGATGACAGATTTTATAGTTTGACGGGCGATAGTAATCATGTAAGTTGTTTGTATTGTGCCATTTTATCATGTTTGTATTGGAATCGATTCTGCATTGGGTGAGGTTGAGAAGGTCGCTCTAATTTGTCTGTTAAGCTGCATTCCCAAGACTGTGTTTGCAGTGCGCGATTTCTCCCAAAATGGCGGGTTATTTGAATTTAGCATCTCGCACATTAACTTCACAGGATTATTGCATGTTTCACTCGAATGCATTCTCATCCCTTACAGTTGTTCTACTGACATTCACCGCGAGAACGATATCGAGTGACAGCGAGTGATAGTGGCGTGTCTGAACACCCAGAACCATCCCTCTGGTAGGTGTCTAAATGTTTGTGTACATGTCTCGTCTAAATGTTTGTGTACATGTCTCGTCTAAATGTTTGTGTACATGTCTCTGCAATTGTGGGTACTCAGGGCACATATGCTGGACTGGTTCTACCCAGTGGATCCGTCAGGACAGACGCAATGTTGTCGAGAGGTTGAACTGGTTCTACCCAGTGGATCAGTTAGGTAATATGCAAGGATGTCAGGTGTTGAACTGGTTCTACCCAGTCTCTATAGGTTGGAAACGTCAGACCATGTTGGTGCGTGTTAACACGGGTACAAGCAATCCATGTATGACTACATGTAGATATGACGTTATTCCATCTGTACCTAGGTATCTATGTTCATTGCTGATGACCGCTAGAATACTGTCCATCAAATATCACTGGTCAACCACCCAACAAATCATTCAGGCTATCATGTTTTAATTGTTACTCATTTGTTGTTATATACATGTTATGTACTATGTGTGTTAATTCCGGACGTGACTGGTAGTACGGTACATAGTGATTGTTTAAGGAGACGATTCTCATGGACCCACAACTTGCCAGTCAAGTTGTGTGTCCATACCATCGTTAGGTATATATTAGTCATGCTAATAAGTAATCATGGTAACCCTTGTTATTTCAGAGTGTTTCTTCCTTCGTACGTTGTACGAGGGTTCGTACCAATATCGTACCAGACTGCCGCACTACCAGGTCACCAGTTATCCATATGAGTCCACACATTAAACATAGATGATCGAACATTTTGGCATCTCTAGTTCTCTATTTACATTATCCCATGGGTAGAGAAACGACAAGATAACAATGGAGCCCCCAGTGAGGATTTTGATGTGTGTGGTACTCGATACACGACGAAACGGACGCGTTATACATTCCGCGACAGAATAGAGGACAGCTGATGGAAATTACCATACCTAGTACCAGTGGAACTATTTACGTGCTTTTCTAGAGCAATTACGTGCTCTCCATATGCCATTTCACGTGTGCAGATTTGGACTGCAGACCGCTACGCGATATATGGCCATATGGCAGAGCTCCAGTTAAGTTCTGTAAAAGCAGAATTCTGAGGACAGTTTTCGTTGCCGGGGAGAACATCAGCGGCCATCTTGGATTGCTTCACCAAATCGTGAACAAACACACAATTGTACCCATATACATTTAGTGGCAGTTGTAGGACAGTGCCATTATTCCACCAAAGAGTGATAGGAATATACATTTAGTGACGGTGTAATAGTAGGACAGTGCCATCTTGAATTATTTCACAAAACAGTGATACCATATACGTTTAGTGATGGTATAATATGAGGGTAGGACAGTGTAAGTGTGTTCTAGTGGTCAGAGACTGATAGTGATCAGTCACGTACATCAGTCCCCAAGTAAAGTAAGAAAGATCTGTCGCAAGGGTGGTGAGTACGAACTTTGTGTGTCTGTATCATGCGTACTGCACAATAATTACAGTTATTCAAAATTTACATGTACCAATAATTAGTTTGGTATACTGTCATTTATGGTTGTTACTGTAATCAATTTGCAAATACCAGTGATACATCATGTACATGGAGCTACAAATTGTAAGTTGGAGTGAAAGACACTCACTTGCATGCTAACTAATCATACGCGATGGCCATCATGGTGGCTGGTGTTCACGTAAAAACCGCCATTTTGGGAATGAATACCTAGTTTACACGTCCAATGCAGATTTAGATTTTCGTATTAGTCGGGTGTAGTTGTGGTTGATACATTCTTTTTGGATACTTTGTGTCTTGAGCGGTGTACATGGTTTATGCTGTTTACTTGTTGTTTTTTCTCATTGCTTTGTCCACGGCGAGTTTACCTGGATTTGTCAATTTGTTTCGATGTCAACAGTCATGATTGATTTTGGTTAATATTGATTATTTGAATTTCATTCCGGCCAATGACCTTGGGTATGTTGTTTGTCCAGTTGACTTGAGACCTTGAAAGTGACCTTGACCTTTGGGCTGGGAATTCCATAACCCCTGTTGCAGTTGGGGCTACACTGTTCCACGTAGTGTCGAGTTGATAATTGAGATTCATTTAAGTGTGTGGTGTACAGAGTGATCAATTTGCGTTCATTGCTATTGAATTGGGGATTTATTGGTCGTCAGGGGCAACCGTCATGTTGTAAATGTGACCTGAGAAAAATGTCAGTTGCGTTTTTTTGCAGGAAAATTAATTGTAGAATACTGTATTACAAATTAACTTATTTTTCAGATACCAACAGTTCATAGTGGAAACTTATTACCAGACATTGTGTTTTCCGTAATTTGAAGAGAAAAATTAATTACCGTAATTACCGTATTATTTGGGACATAAATACTTCTTTATTTTGAATTTTCGAGTACAGCAAATTTATTGAAGAGAAAAATTAATTACCCTATTATTTGGGACATAAATACTTATTTATTTTGAATTTTCGAGTTCAGTAAATTTAAATTTAACTTGGATAAATTATTAATTGAAGAATTTAATTGTGAATTTAATTATATTGTGGTACATTTTTCATTCTGTTTATAATTATAAGATTTGATTCATTGCTATACAATTACTCTCAGACATTCGTTACAAAGGTAGAATTGCGATAGTTAGGAGTGCAGAGTCGTCAAGAATCACAATAGGACCCAATGAGAGTAAAAATATACGCGGATATTCTGATAGAGAGATTGATCACCAACCTACATGTGCCATATTACAAGAGTCTAAAGAATCGTCATTGCCATCGTTTATAGACATCACGCCGTCAGTCATACATTATGAGAACCGTAGGAAGACAGACATTGTAGTGAATGTGACCAATTTGACAACTAATGCAGTAACGGTGACACCAAAGTCGGTATTGTGCGAAATGCAACCTGTAACAGTTGACACGACCGTCTTCGACAAGATCCAAGAGACCAAAGAAATAGACAAGATATTTACCGAAATACACATAGAGCCAGACTTGTCGGATCAACAGAACAATACACTGAAGGAGCTACTCACAAAACATCGCGACATCTTTTCCAAAGACGATACCGACATCGGACAATGTGATCTGATTAAACACCGGATAGACCTGATCGATGATACTCCATTTAAGCAAAAGCACCGTAGAATACCTCCCCACATGGTGGATGAAGTGCGACAACATCTTGAACAACTATTGGCCAGTGGTGTCATACAGAAATCTAAAAGCCCATGGAGTTCGAATGTGGTGCTGGTGCGGAAAAAGAATGGAAAGTTGAGAATGTGTGTAGACTATCGCGTTCTAAACCAGAAGTCAGTGAAGGATGCATACGCGCTTCCTAGGATTGAAGAGGTGTTTGATGTGCTAAAGGGAGCATCAGTGTTCAGTGTGATTAACATGAAAAGTGGTTACCATCCGGTAGAATTAGAAGAGGAGCACAAGGAGAGGAGTGCATTCACAGTAGGTCCGCTTGGATTTTTTGAGTATTCCAAGATGCCGTTTGGTCTGGCAAATAGTCCTGCGACATACCAGCGCTTAATGGAGGAATGCCTCGGGGACTACAATATGAAAATTTGTGTGATTTATTTGGACGATTTAATTATTTTCAGCAAAAACGCAGAGGAACATTTTGAAAGATTAGATTTAGTTTGAACACGTCTACAAGAGTGCAACCTAAAACTTTCGGCGGACAAATGTTTTTTTATGCAGAAAAGAGTGAAGTTTCTTGGACATGTAGTGAGCGAGCATGGAATTGAGACGGACCCTGACAAAGTAGAAAAGGTAAAGAACTGGCCTACTCCTACCAACCCAGATGAAGTACGGTCCTTCGTCGCCTTCGCAGGGTACTACAGACGATTTGTTAAGGATTTTTCGAAGATCGCGAAACCCTTGACCGACCTTCTACTACCGACTACGAGCAGAAGAAATAAGAAGAAAGAACAAAAAGAATGGAGATGGACGGAGCAAGAAGAGTCGGCATTCAGAAAATTGAAGGAACACTTGACCACCGAACCTATACTTGCGTACCCAGACTTTCAAGAACCTTTTGAAGTCCATATCGATGCTAGCACCAAAGGATTGGGAGCAGTATTGTATAACATACAAGATGACCAGAAGAGAGTAGTATCCTACGCCTCTAGATGTCTTTCCAAGTCTGAAAAGAACTAATCGGCCTATAAACTTGAGTTTCTCTCATTAAAATGGGCAGTAACTGAGAAGTTCTCAGACTATCTGATGGGAACACATTTTGTAGTACTAACGGATAACAATCCGTTGACCTATGTACTTACAAGCGCAAAACTTGATGCGACAGGGCAACGCTGGGCGTCAGCTCTGGTTCACTACAATTTTGACATTATATATAGACCAGGGGTTAAGAATACCGATGCGGACGGAATGTCAAGATACCCGCATGAAAGGATGACCGAAGAGAGAGCTACGATAGAAGATCAGACTGTGAAGGCTATATGCCATTGCACATCAGGACCATACATACAAATATTACCATGTGCAGGAATAAACATAATTGAAGCGACAGAGACACCCGGCCAGACAATGGCACAAGTGGAACTTGCAGAGATAAGACGAAGCCAAAGAGAGGATCCTGTCATTGGGAATTGGATACGTGCAGTTATAGATCGACGTATACCTAACCATACATTGAGAACAAGAGACGACAACAACATGCGGAAGAACTTTTCGAGCTTAAAAGTAATCCGCGGAGTTCTGTATAGAGAGCTGAAGAACAGAGATGGACTCGTTAACCAGTTAGTGTTACCGGACTGTTACCGGAGAAGGGTACTAGAAGGACTCCATGATGACATTGGTCATCATGGTCGAGATAGAACACTGTCATTGTTACGCGAACGTTTCTTTTGGCCTGGGATGACTGCGGACGTAGATAGGTGGATTTCGACATGTGATCGCTGTTTAAGAAGGAAGACCTCCACCAACATTCGGACGCAACTCGTTAACATTGAAACTACGTATCCGCTTGAACTTGTTTGTGTAGACTATCTCACATTGAAAACTTCAAAAGGAGGATTTGGAAATGTACTCGTGATTACGGATCATTTTACAAAGTATGCGCTCGCGATACCAACGAAAAAGAAAAACCAAACAGCTAGAACCACCGCTGAAGTCATATACAACAATTTCATCCTCAATTACGGTATACCTACAAAACTACATAGCGACCAAGGAGCAAATTTTGAATCAGGAATTATTAAGGAACTCTGCCAGATATCAGGAATCACAAAGACAAGAACTACGGCCTACCATCCAATGGGGAATGGGCAGACGGAAAGGTACAATAGAACCCTACTCAACATGTTAGGTACATTGGAAAACTCACAGAAACTTGACTGGAAGAAGTACTTGCCATCATTGGTTTATGCATATAATTGCACGGCCCACGAAACTACAAAAGTATCACCATTCGAATTGATGTTCGGCAGAAAACCCAAGTTACCCATTGACTCTGTATTTGATTCCGCTTTGGTGGAAACGCGAACTCCAAAGACGACCAGAGATTACATCGATGATCTGAAAGATAGAATGGCGACCACTCAGCAAATAGTGAAGAAACATACAGAGGAATCTCAAAGAAAACAGAAAGGAAAATATGACAAGAAAGCGAAAGCTTCAGAGATCTCAGTTGGGGACAAAGTTCTGGTAAAAATCCTGGCGTACGAAGGCAAGCACAAGATCGCTGACAAGTTTGAGCAAGATATATACAGAGTCATGGAGCAACCAAGACCTGGTATACCGGTGTTCAAGGTTACGTCATCGAAAGGTGTAGAAAAGACGCTACACAGAAATCATCTATTGCCAGTAGAGCTAGATGATACCGGTGACGAAGTTGAAAACATTACTGTTGAGCATCGACCGATACCAAGAAGACGACAATCCTTGAATCAGTCGGTCCAACAAGATGAAGAAGAACAGAAGGATGCATCCAAGGATAAAGGCAATACCCCTGTAGAACCTTTAAAGAGAGATAACGTGATAGAAGAGGAGACAGACTCAGAATGGTCTGACATGGAAGCAGAAAATGAGTATGTACCAAGTACATATATCTATGGGGACGCCCATGGTTTCGCAGAAGCAGAGATAGAAGAGGTGGCAGAGATAGTTACATTAGAAGTTGAAGGTGTACAACATTCTCAGACAGAGATATTGGTAGATGAGAGCGTCACAAATGACCTTACTGAGAAAAAAAAAGCAGTAACGAATGTAGGCCAGGAATCAGAAACGGTAGAGACAGACCAGACCAGAAACCTCACTGATGATAAAGTCGATGAAGACAAAACAGAGGCGAAGACGCAAGACAGAACCGAAGATCGGACGGAGATCAGAGATCAACCGAGACCCCCACCTAGACCGCCACCGACAAGGAAATCCGAGAGGGTCCGTAAAGAACCCGTCTGGTTTGATTCTTACCAGATGAACCAGATGGTGCAGGTGCCCAGACCATTGGACAGTAAGTTACATGCTCTAGAAAAGCTTATGAGTTCCGGCTTGTTAAGTCAAGTTGATTCGGAAATAGCTCATAAGATGATCAAGAGCATAATGGACGGGTAAGTATGCTAATAGTTGTTTTTATATTTTAGATATTACAAGAAGTGATCAGACTGCTGTCAATTTCATGCATTTCTTGTCTATTAGGTCGATCAGGTTGGTGGTGTTGGTGATTCACCGACAGACAGATGATGCAGTAATTCATATTTTTTTATATTTTTAGATATTAGAAGAAGTGCCCACACAGCTGTTGATTTCATGCATTTCTTCTCTATTAGGTTGATCAGGTTGGTGATGTTAGCGATTCACCGATAGCGACAGATGCGACAGTAACACATTTGTTTACTTGGATAGGTTGTTCCAGAGGATGCAGCCATGTATTGTGGATAGTGAGAGAGATAGTACAGTAAAATGTGCGGGACGTACATTTTTTCTCAGGTCAGGGGGAGTGAAGCGATACTGACAGTACCATACTAGATTATTTTTCGATATGATTCGAGTTTGGTTAATATTTTTATTCGGACATGATTATTTTCTAAGAGGGTGAATGACGGGACGTCATTTATCAGGCTAGGGGAGTGTGTAACCGGACCATTATTCAGGACTTTCAGTACTTTGCGTTAACTGATTTATGTGTCGGTAGAGTTATTTCCCTTTGACCATGAATGCTAGTTTTAGTAGTTTAGGAAGTGATACTGTTGCATTCTGGGTATTGTTTGGTAGTGAGCATTGTTTAGGCAGAAATCAATGAAGACATCTTTCAAACAGCTGATGACAGATTGTATAGTTTGACGGGCGATAGTAATCATGTAAGTTGTTTGTATTGTGCCATTTTATCATGTTTGTATTGGAATCGATTCTGCATTGGGTGAGGTTGACAAGGTCGCTCTAATTTGTCTGTTAAGCTGCATTCCCAAGACTGCGTTTGCAGTGCGCGATTTCTCCCAAAATGGCGGGTTATTTGAATTTAGCATCTCGCACATTAACTTCACAGGATTATTGCATGTTTCACTCGAATGCATTCTCATCCCTTACAGTTGTTCTACTGACATTCACCGCGAGAACGATATCGAGTGACAGCGAGTGATAGTGGCGTGTCTGAACACCCAGAACCATCCCTCTGGTAGGTGTCTAAATGTTTGTGTACATGTCTCGTCTAAATGTTTGTGTACATGTCTCGTCTAAATGTTTGTGTACATGTCTCTGCAATTGTGGGTACTCAGGGCACATATGCTGGCTGGTTCTACCCAGTGGATCCGTCAGGACAGACGCAATGTTTGTCGAGAGGTTGAACTGGTTCTACCCAGTGGATCAGTTAGGTAATATGCAAGGATGTCAGGTGTTGAACTGGTTCTACCCAGTCTCTATAGGTTGGAAACGTCAGACCATGTTGGTGCGTGTTAACACGGGTACAAGCAATCCATGTATGACTACATGTAGATATGACGTTATTCCATCTGTACCTAGGTATCTATGTTCATTGCTGATGACCGCTAGAATACTGTCCATCAAATATCACTGGTCAACCACCCAACAAATCATTCAGGCTATCATGTTTTAATTGTTACTCATTTGTTGTTATATACATGTTATGTACTATGTGTGTTAATTCCGGACGTGACTGGTAGTACGGTACATAGTGATTGTTTAAGGAGACGATTCTCATGGACCCACAACTTGCCAGTCAAGTTGTGTGTCCATACCATCGTTAGGTATATATTAGTCATGCTAATAAGTAATCATGGTAACCCTTGTTATTTCAGAGTGTTTCTTCCTTCGTACGTTGTACGAGGGTTCGTACCAATATCGTACCAGACTGCCGCACTACCAGGTCACCAGTTATCCATATGAGTCCACACATTAAACATAGATGATCGAACATTTTGGCATCTCTAGTTCTCTATTTACATTATCCCATGGGTAGAGAAACGACAATATAACATTTGTATTACTAATAGTGAGGCTATACAACTGACTACATTTATTTAGTGTATGTTACACAGCTTAAATAATTACAGACTAGCTATTTTGTGTTGTAACGTTGTCGGTGTCGCTGTAGTGTTCAGTGTGGTGTTGAGACATGATCGCCCGGTTAGCTCATTTGGTAAGAGCGCCGTGCTAGTGTTACCGGGGTCGTGGGTTCAAACCCCACATCGGGCGACACTTTTTCCCCTTATAAATACTTAAATGGTGTCAGAAGTAAACAGGATTGTGCCTGGGTGTACTTTGGGTTGCAGGCTATACTCCTCATGAAGCTGTGAGGTTGATGCCTGTCTCCTAAATATAAGAAGGGGAGGAGTGTAGTGTTCGGTGTGGTGTTGAGACATGTCGCCCGGTTAGCTCAGTTGGTAAGAGCGCCGTGGTAGTGTTACGGGGGTCGTGGGTTCAAACCCCACATCGGGCGACACTTTTTCCCCTTAGAAATACTTCATCGCGTTTGCAGGTGGCGTACGAGATATTTGGGACGAAACTATTTGGGTACGAGTTGTATAGTAGTAATGACGGTTGTCTCGCTTGATGATATTCTGGAACGAAGCTATTTGGGTGCGAGTTTTATGCCTATATTAATCATGAGGGTTGATTTTCGTTCGCCACTTGCAGTCTCACCGATCATTGACTGAGCGTAAACATTATAATGTGCATGTGTTGCAAACTGATTGATATATAGTATTATGTGGTAATCACTGTAACAACATCGTCATAATTATATCATTCATACTATTCGGCGAGGGTGTCATTTGAGGGACCTCGTCAGCTACAAAATCAGTTCTCTCATCTTCAATGAAATTATACTGGTAGGCTACCCAATTTTCGTCCGTACCCATTTTCCCGGACACCCTCGTAAACGCTTAGTTCTGCATTTTCACACGAGCATTTTGTTCCTGGTCATTCATGTGGTAATTTCCAGTTGTCAGGTGCGAAGATTTCCAAGAAAAAATAGTAAAACTATTAAATTGAAATGTTTTCATACCTGCCAACTTCTGTTGACACCTGTATGACGTGGGGGAAAACCCGATGTCGGTGCGCATGCGCGTG
The DNA here is from genome assembly GCA_029237695.1 of Conchocele bisecta. Taxonomy (NCBI): domain Eukaryota; kingdom Metazoa; phylum Mollusca; class Bivalvia; order Lucinida; family Thyasiridae; genus Conchocele; species Conchocele bisecta. The sequence goes on from CM055271.1 coordinate 78,710,803, forward strand.
TGACATATATATCTGAGGCGCTTACGGGGGGAAATTTGTTAAATCGTCTGATGGAATACACAGACAAACAAAATAGAATAAGCATTTCAGTAAAACATGTTAATAAACGTTACAAATACTAGGAAACAATCAAATGAACTTTGCGTTATTCACTGAAGATAGCTAAAAACGCGAAGTAAGAAAAAATCGATTTCCCCGGGGACCCTATCACACGTTTTTTTCTAATCCAAGCGAGACAGTCTCTTCGAAGTAATACATGCAATAATTTGTACCATTTGATCAATACCATACAGTATTAATTACGCGGAAAATACTAGTGTCCGGAAAAATGGGTCTCCTCCTGTATTTTAATTGGCCTTTTAATTACCCCTTTTCGGGCCCCATTGTCAGCAGTTACCTCCCACTATACTAATGAATTTTATGTTATTCTATGTAAGGAGATTCGACGTATTTGTTAATGTGAGAAAAATCACGGTCAGATGTAAACTTTTAAAAATTATTGCGAAAATATCGCGATTTTTGGCCGGAATGGGTCGCCTACCAGTATCGTGAATTAATGCCACCTGCCGAATACAAAGCTCTGGGTAGCTCAAATGACACCAACACCACTGTTTCCTTAGTGAACTCCACACTTGTTAATCATGTCCTGTTACTTCAAAATATGTCCGGATAGTATAGTATCAAACATACGTCACGTGCATGTCCATTTTATGTTTCTTGTGCAACTCTGCTAGTCACAGTGGGGGAATTTAGGGAATCTTTCGCATACCGCTGCCTCCGGGGCCCGCTATCTTCATTTCTTGTAAGTCTTGTTTTCATCTGTCCGGTATGATCGTAGCGATGTTCATAATGATGATTTCCTCAGTCACGTGACCTTAGCTAGACATCGTTCGACCATATTGAACAAATGCACTTATCGTGTGCGCAGCAGGTTTTCACTTGCAATCCATTTTCTATTTTTATCGTATCTGTTGTCCGAGTATGCATTGCCATACAGCGTACTCTATTCAGTCCGAATCAATGCAAATCTTCCATATATGGCCAAGCCCCTTCAGAACCGTCGGTATACATCATCCACATTAACAATGGAATGTAACAGGCAGTTCTCTAACATATTGTGCTTAACGATTTTCAGCATAATATGGACAACATGGTTACTTATTATTCTCTCGGGAGACGTCCATCCGGACCCCGGTCCCATAGATAGCGACGATTTGCTGGATTTGTCATTTAGTTCCATTCCGTCTACGTCATTCACCCAAGAATCGGCGTCCGAAATACTTTTATCGGATGATCTATCTCACCACTTGTCATTCGTACATTGTAACGTTCAAAGCATGTACTCAAAACTAGACATATTACGCACTGAGCTCAAATACTTTGACCAAATAGCTTTTACAGAGACATGGCTTGGCTACGAAAATAAAACAGCTGATATGCTGTTTTACAATTTTAAATCTCCAGAAAGGAAAGATACGCAAGGCGATAGGCACGGAGGTGTAATTCTATATGTTAGAGACACACTATTCCATAAGCGTAGGCGAGACCTCGAGCTTCCTAACATTGAATCAATTTGGATTGAGTTGTGTCAGATAATAAACCTTTCTTGTTTAGCGTCTTTTACAGGCACCCGAATGTTAATGCTGTATATGGTAATAGTATCGAAGACTCAATTCATATAGCAATATTTACTGGCCATAGAGATATTGTAATTGTTGGCGATTTTAACTATAATACTTTGAACTCCCAATCCAATAGAAAGGTGACTTCAATTTGCACTCAGTTTTCACTGTCGCAGTGTATTTCCTCTCCAACTCACTTCACCGAGCATTCTGAATCAATCATCGACTTATTGTTTGTATCAAATAGAGACAACATCGTTAGCAGCAGAGTAGGAGATCCATTTGTGCCACAAGAGACACGGTTTCATTGTCCTATATATGGCTTTCTAAAATTTTCGAAGCACAAATTTAAACCGTTTAAGCGCAAAATATGGCAATATGAGCTTGGAGACTACGACATGTTATGCAGAGAAATATCAACCACAAACTGGGACAACCTAAGCCTGAAAATATAAATACGCTCATAATGCAATTAATAAAGTCATGTCTCTTGCCCAAGAATATATACCTAACAAAGAAATACTTGTTCGACAATCTGATGTACCATGGATAACCACTACTATTAAGAGAATGATCAGGAAGCGGAAACGAGTATATCATAAAACAAAACTATCTAATAACCATTCACATTGGTTAAAATTTCGAAGTTTCAGGAATAACGTTATGACATTCCTTTACAATACATTCCGTCGTGCATTAGACGATGAAAAAGAGGTGAGGGTGGTATTCTGCGACATAAGCAAAGCATTTGATCGAGTTTGGCATACAGGTCTTCTTTTGAAGCTGAGAGCCGCAGGTGTTACTAATAATATTCACGACTGGTTTAAAAGTTATCTTAATAATCGCAAGCAAAGGGTTGTATTACCAGGTGTTTATTCTAACCGGAACCAAATTAAGGCTGGCGTCCCGCAAGGATCTATTCTCGGCCCTTTGTTATTTCTATTATATATAAACGATATTGTTACGGACATAAACTTTAATATTCGACTTTTCGCAGACGACACCAGTTTATATCTTATTGTTGATTCGCCCGCAACCGCATCCAGGTCTATAAACAACGATCTTGATATAATTACTAACTGGTCTAATACATGGCTTGTATCATTTAATCCAAGGAAAACCGAATCACTACTTATAACACGTAAACGTAATAGAGAAGTACATCCCCCAATCCTCATGAATAATGTTAATGTCTGAGAAGTTGATAGTCACAAGCATCTAGGTTTGTATTTTAATAACGAGGGAACATGGCACCAACACATAGACTACATAACCGGAAAGGCATGGCAATGTTATGAGAAAATTAAAATACATACTAGATAGAAAGTGCCTTGAAATAATTTATATTACTTTTATTGGACCGGTATTAGAATATGCGGATGTCGTTTGGGATAATTGTACCCAGTATGAGAAGGATGCCGTCGAAAAAAAATCAGATTGAAGCAGCACGCATCGCTACAGGTGCCACTCGGCTTGTTTCAATCGAGTCCTTTTATATAGAAATCTGCTGGGAAACATTAGGAAATAGACGTCACTCCCATAAATTGTCTCTATTTTACAAATTGAAAAAAATGGCATCTCACCCAGTTACTTGGTCGATGTGCTTCCACCGGAAACAGATACGTCCCGTTACAATTTACGAAACCCTGAGAATATACAGATTTTACGGTCCAGAACCACCCTTTATTATAACTCGTTTCTACCATCCACAATCCGGGAGTGGAACTCTCTTCCAGATGATACACGGAACGCCCCATCACTTAATTGTTTTAAAACCAAAATAAAATTAAATACCGGAGAGGTCCCAACCTACTACTACAGTGGTTCTATGTATGTCCAGATATTACACACACGTCTTCGAACGAAATTCAGTTCTCTCAATCATGATTTATATCGTAAGAACATTATTGACTCGCCCAACTGTAACTGTGGACAAGTTGAAGATGCCACCCATTTCTTTTTCCACTGCACTCAATATGGAGCACATAGAGCTCAACTAATAGACGACATACAAACTTTTTGCCAACCCACCCTCCACACTATACTCTATGGTAACAGACAACTTGACAATAACTTCAATGAAGCCATTTTCGCATCAGTTAGACTATTCATACAAAACACCGGTCGTTTTTAATGCACCATATAATGATGCCTGAGTGTGCACATACTTATCACTAATTGACTTGGGGTGGCGATAACTGGGCATGGCTTGGTGTGGGAACAAGACTCCAACTCATATTGTGGCTTGCTTCTTTCCTTTTTTTATTTCCATTTCATGTATCACGTAATTGATTATATAGAATCTATTGCCTGTACATTTGTGTCAATACTATATTTTTCGGAATTTTAAATTTAATTGCTTCAATGCAATTGCCGTGTATCAGAGGATACTGAAACCAGAACAACTTATAATCCAGAAAATATAAATTATCACAGAATATAAACTGTTCTAAAACTGATGGCAGGAATGTATTGGTTTCGGCATCCTATGATATCTAGTCACATGTAAGGGAGAGGATTTAAATAAGCTTGCTTTCAATCCAATCCCGTTTGTATAGTACTGTCCATAGTAACATTGACATTGACAATGAACTTGTAAACAATATGCAAATAAAATATGTTTAAACTAAACAAATAGACAAGCATGACTTTCACTATTATGTCGACAGTTTGACTGCCATAATGTATTCACAAATAACAGTGTGTTTACATAATAGGAAATTATAGTATGATAAGACCAGACATATTCAGCAACACGCGATCAGTCCGTACTCACTGGACAAGATCGTGTGCCAACTGAAGGCAGTGACAGTGTGCTCACAGACATAGCATTGCCAGGTCACAGCACAACGGGTGTTCCCGCCAAAGCATGCTGCATAATAGACATTAATGTAATACATACTAGGCAACATGTTATTCCATATCTTCCCCGTATGCATTGACTGGTATGGTGTGATATGGCTGTACGATGTTGCGTACTTGCGTTACACATTATGCAATTAAGCTCTTAAAAGGTGTAGCCTCAATGCAGTTTAATCATGGTTTTAACTTTGACGACATTGATTGTCACCTGTTCGTGACAGTTGGAAGTTTCCACAGAGCAGCTCAAGTTCATAGAACGATGTTGTTGGATGAACGCATCATTGCATCTACACGGTAACTGATATCACTACGTCCAACTGATGTAACATATGCCGAAAGTGTAACACATACCCATACTTATACTGCCTATCCTCTGTAGCTTGGTCGGTGTTCTCACTGGCTTTCACTGGTCATAAGAAGATGGTCTCATAATATGCAAGACGATTACAAGTGGCGCATATTGACTTCTCAAGCTAATCCCAAGTGCATGTGTGTCAAACTAGCCACGTTTTTATTTAAGAAATGTGCGTGTCATATGTTCACTTGAATGTCTGCCGTGCATGTAATTATGTTCCTGCCAGGTATTTGGAAGCTGTTTCAATGGATTTACTAAACAAAATGAGATAGATAATTTCGAACCTACTTGGCAATTTCATAGTCTTGAAAAGCTCCTCCACTGATTGATTGTCTAATGACATGGTATGCCTTTTACAACTATAGACATCTTCATTATAACAACTGTGTAGTATATTCATTGGCGGTGCCATATGTACCAATGTGGTAGAAGTCATAAATATGATATTAACATCTAATATATGCATGAAATCATGCAAACTATAGTTGACATCATATCAAATACCACTCGTATCTTAAACTGTTCGGCCTGTTTGTCAAGTATTAGAGTATTGCCCTTCAATACTGGGTTAGGGAGGATGGGTATTTTCGTATTTTAGCAAAGAATACACCATTAAGGAGTAAATTCTTAACGGTTGGGATCGCAGCTAGGGCCAAATGATCTGGCATGGTAAGAGTGCCTGGAACAAACTATTGTCTGTTCCACGAAGTGCTGCCCAAGATTTATTGCTATAAAAACACTCCAAACTGCTTCTTTTTGTTTTTATAAAACAATGTAAAACTATTTTTTAGAAATGAGCCTACTTTTTATTTTAAGAAAATCCGTCTAATAACAAAGTTATTTCGAATAAACAGTCATGGATGGGCTTTTGCCTTATAAATTAATTTCACCGAATTTTAGTTGTTGACAATAAAACAAGAAACTACTGTTGCAATAATCACTTCCGGTAAACAACAACAACAACTATTATTGCGAACTGAACACAAATTCTTAATACATTTGTTTATTAACATCATTTTCTGACATATAACTTGAACAATTTTCATTAAAATATACCAATTAATAATTTAGTCTTCATATATTTAGCGAATATCATTCATCCATAAGGTTCCAAATCGATCTGATACTATTGCTAATACGTCCTAATGTATTGTAAATTGTGAATGCTAACGAACTTGATTCGATTAAACTCGTGACCTTCACCAACCAATCAGCATTTAGTAAACCAAGGTGTCCGCCGGAAATTCGTCCGGCAAAGAAATTGGCTCACAGGAAGTGACTGTATACTTCCGCCGGAAATGACGTATATATGGTGTTCCCAAGTCATACCATTAGAGAATGTAGATTTACACCGGTGTCGATGTGCGAGGATATGTGCAATTAATTTTGCGTGGTAGGAACAGCGTGCCAACCTCAGCTTGGCGTTGTCAATAGATACGAAAGCTGTAGCAGATGATGATGACATCATGTTGTATTTTGACCAAATTCTCGGCATTTTCTTCTGGTATTCTTGTACGAACACCGAGAAATGGAGGCTCGATTCCTTTATTTTTCAACCTGGCAAGATTTGCTCTCATAAATACAAGGTTAGTGTCTGTTTCTTAATGATGAAATCCAGCAAGCAGTTCGATGCTAGAAAAATGTTGAAAATCTGACCGCTCGTGACATTTTAACATTGCAACCCTGCATTCAATTCTTGATTTATGGCTATTACTTCATTATAGGACCGAAATTCAAAAAACGAAAAGATGGCTCATTGCTAAATTTTGCTGAAAAATGATTTTATGCCAAAAAATAAGAGTTTTAGGGTGTTTAAATAGGTGTAAAAGTTGGGCAGGTTAACGTGAAACAGACAGTAGGGACACTGTATGTCAATGCTGAAAGTCTGTTGGTGCCATTTCAATGCTTATTGTATGGTACATTACTTTCAGTATATGACTTGGCTGTTGAACTGAGTTAACACCACTCAATTGATCAATGCTGGAGGTAGTGTGCTGAATTCCCTCTCGAGATACGGGTACTCTCATCTCACTTGTCTTTTCGACAAACCGCAAACCGCAAACCGCCGATCACGTAATAGTATCATTGTTGAAAACACGTTTATGGGAAGCGCTCAATTCTAATAGACAGGTTCCCGCGATGGGGCGGGGCAAACAATAAGTTAGCTATTGCTCACATATTGAATTTTTAAAAAACAAATTTATTAAAAATTAAATATGTGAACTATAACTATTACTAATGGCTTTGTATGTGGATACGTGCCAATCGTTCCACCGCGCATTATCGCACGCTGCGGAATTCGTGCATATGTAATAGTTATAGTTCATCTCTCTAATTTTAAATAAATTCATTTCGTAGTGAGAGCTAGCGAGTTAGAAATTAGTTTATTAAAAATTCAATATATGAACGATAACTAACTTATTGTTTGCCACACCCCATCGCGTGCTCATGTTAAGTTTGAACGGATCACCGCCACTACACGCTTTCAAATCCCGATACTATTACCTGATTTCCAGTTTTCGAACCAATCGATCATGTACACGCGGTGATAAATGTCGCGTCACATGAAATTACATCAACACATCTGTTTCCAAATATAACTTTTCAAGTACTGCAACATTTAATGGTTAATTTAATATATATTGACGAAAGCGTCGCCGTATGCGATTAATTGAAACGAAATGCTATGCTGTCATTGGTTGATAAACTATAACTATTACTTATTGGTTGACCGAGTTTCTCGACCAATGAATGTAGAGCATTTCGTATCAAGTACTCGCATATTGCGACGCTTTCGCCAATGTGTATTAAACTAATGATTAAATGTTGCATTAATTCAAACGTTGTATTTAGAACAAAAGGCTCTGCCTTGTTGACGCAATTTCCTATGACGTGCACAATGTGTACGATCGATTCAGTGTCAAACTGCTAATCACGTAATACACATTTAGTCTCGCAATTTGAAAACATGTTTATGGACAGCGCTCCATTTTAATAGACGCACGCGCGCAATGGGGCGGGGCAACCAATAAGTTAGTTATAGTTCACATATTGAAGTTTTAATACACTATAACTATTACATGCACATCAAATAACCTATACATATTGTACAGATGTCTAACTGGTAGCACTAAAACTATAATAACACAATAAAAGTCCCAAACCTACATGATATTATACACTTCCGTCTGCGCTAATCTGGCCAATAATTATATTTTTTTTATTTAAAATATTTGAATATTGCTTTTGAAATCAAGCAGAATGATTGGCTGAGCCTGAGCTGTACAGACTTATCACAGGTGTGTGTGTATTCTGGGTTGCTACCCAACCACAACTAGTTTATGCCTTATTTAAATGATGCCGTAGACCTACTTGATGTGCTCCATTATGATAATACAACATTATCACAGAGGGCTTTGAAATGTCCACCATATACCAGAACCATTATACGTACGTGTATATATCAGGTAACGAGCTTTGTATTGACCGAATACGTCCGGACTGATAACAGAATATCGTATCAGGCATTAACCATTGACCTGATACGAATATCATCCGGGTTACTACAAATTGAAAAATGACGTTTTATTGGTCGAACGGCGTCACATGACGTTACCAAATTATGTCAGTGGAATGACGTAACGGAAACAAGTCCCCGATCTTTTCATCGAAAACAGCGTTGTAATGTTATCTGCCAAATAGAACACCGTGCCAGTGTCTTTTGATATCACGTTTATCAGGCTCGGTTCCGAAACGGTAAGAATTCCTCGGCAAGCCTCGGAATTCCTACGCATTTCCTAACCTTGTCTGATAAACTTGATATCAAAAGAAACTAGCCTGATATTCTCTATTTAACAGTGTCAGTTGGGGCGCGTTTCACTAAGCTTCGTACGACTAAAGAGTTCGTAAGTGAAAACGTATGATAGTCTGTCAATTTCACATTAACAATATTTTCTTGAAACAAATATTGGATTTACATTTATTGAGCATAGGCTGCATATGCAGCCTATACTCAATAAATGTAAATCAATCAATTGAAATTTCAAGACGATCCTAAATTTGCACTTACGAACATTTTAGTCGTACAAAGTTTAGTGAAACGGGCCCTGGTGTCTCATATAGCCAATGTGTGGATTTTCGCTTCATACACGGTAAATGGCATTTATATTAATAAATCAATCGCAACTTTTATTTTATCATATTTAAAAAAACATGCGTTATATTCAAGTACAAGTACATGCTGTCAGAAACACATTTACTATAAAAGAAAAACTGTTGTAATTTTTGTTGTGAAATAGCAATACCAAGGTGCATGATCACGTGTACAAGATACAAGATACAAGATACAATATTTTATTTCCAATGATGGTCCACAACAGAAAATAATTTCATACCTGGGAATGGTAGCATTAGTCAGCCACGTTAAAGGTACATGCCCACTCAGTAGGCACAAACTGTTCTTTATACCAGAGGTATCATCTGAGACAATTTCTGGCAAAATAAAAACTCATTCACCATTACCCAACGTATTGATTGGCATTCTTATACATATTATCTGACGTAAATTTCCACACATGTATCATGGGCGATAACTGTGTTTCATAAAATGTTAACGGACATTGCTATTTATTATATTATTTTTTCAGGTGACGCATTTAATTAGTATAAATAATTAAAAAATACCATGCCTCATTTAGTTTGAAAATAGCCTGATACCACCGTGCGTCACTATCAGTAAAATAAATATTACTAAATGATTATATCTGTATAGTGGGCACTCGTAATTTTTAGAACTGGTGGAATAGTGACAGACTTATGCAATTATTTAATTACTATAAATAAGTGTGTGCCTACTGAGTGAGCATGCACCTTTAATGTGAAAGTAAATTTATACAAAATATTCGTACGAACATTTATATCGTACTATTTGATCACACCGGTCACATAATATTCATTTCTCCAGTCACAGCCACAAATGAGGTAAGCCATATACAGTAGAAAGTATCCTACAGTATATATTTTTGTTATTTTCACACAAAGACATGTACAAACTAGACATATTACTACTAACATGCATGTGCATAATTACATTCCATTCCATATTTCTAAATTACTGAGTAAATATGTATGACACATGTAATTACCTGTTTGTATATGTATATGTTTGGATTTTTTATAAAGAAAATACAAAAATACAAAAAAATAAGTATCAATTAATAATAGAGAGAAAAACAAATAGAGGAAGTAAAAAAACAACATAGAAAATAAAACAGTTTAATTAGATAAGTACGTAAGTACAAAAGTACGAGCAGCATGATCATATGTTTGCATTAATTGTATTGGATTAAATATTTTAAGGGAATTAACGCTAGAAGAAATAAGTTAATATAACCATTCCATTTTCAATTGTGTATTTCGCTATTTGTCCAGTCACAGCCACAGTTATTATTTCAGGGGCCAGCGAGCCAAATTGGGAACTGAATACGGCGGTGTCGGTACACAGCACGGGACCCGTTGGCCCCGGGGATAGGATTGTCTAAACAAACTCCACCGTGTTGAAAAAGTTAGTCGCGGGAAGTAACTCTGTAAAACTCCCGTATGGGAGTTTTACAGAGTTACTGCCCGCACCTATGAAGAATCTAGCCACATCAACATGATCAATGTGCTCTTTTGATGCGAACAGGTGAACTCGTTTTCAGTTTTCGCCACATTTATCATAAAATAGAATGGTGTTTCCCTAAAACTACCGTTAATATATTTGTTTCATTATGATACTGCATGAATTTGATAACGTATGATGAAATAAAATGAAACATGTAACAAAATATATTTTAATTAAAACTTTTGTATTGGGATTTCCAAAATTTGCAGGAAAAAAATTGTATAAAATGTACAATTATGAAAACTTGCATAACTTTTGATCGGATTATAATTTTGCATGGGATTTTCTGCATGTCGTTTGTATTGAAAGTATCTACCATTTTACAAACTATATTTTAAACTTTAATTTTTATATTCATATGACCTTTAAGAACGGGAATTGGATCGGTACTGGTATCCTCACATACTGGCAGTGTTTACACTGAAACCGAGTAGATCCAGATGAGCTGTCTCATCAGGATCCGCACGGATTGCAAGTAATTTTCTCCTTTTTTTCTGAAAAATCTTTTTTTATAAATGAACTATTTGTTTTTGTGAAGATGGATCGGAGCATTAATTGGAAATCACAGACCATTACATCTACTGTCTGTTCCACGGTTTGCTGCCGACGAACGTTTTGCTATTAAACACATTAAACCTGAAAAATATTTAAATGTATGTACTCTTTTATCAATAACAAAAAAGTCACCCTCCCCAAATTTGTTTATTTTATGAAATTCTATCAAATATTGATTTTATAGCGAAAAAAACGATTTCCCTATGGGAATTTAACATGGGGACTAAAAATATTCTTTTTATCTGTGGACCAATTTTCAAAATCTAACTTTTGTTTTCTAAATTACATCATTGCCAACCTATATAACCAGGAAATTCGGAGTCAATTTCCAAAATATTTTAATTTGTTCACTCCTCCCCCATGTCCTCCACCTCCTTTTCCCCCATGTTAAATTCCCGTAGGTATTTTTTCGCAATAAAATCAATATTTTATGGAATTGTATCAAATACAATCTTTGTGGAGGGTGACCTTTTTGTTATTGATATAAAAATACTTACATTTAAATATTTTCTTTAGGGTTGAAAGCGTTACATAGAGTTCACAGTGGGCATTACAGACATGCTATACCGTTTCTTTTTTTAAAAAGGTGTTGCAATTCTGAAGGATTGATATTGAAGCCAGAGCACCCAGCACGTGCAATTGATGCCCAAATCCTAAAGGCAAGTTTATACTGTTCTGCCAGTATGTCTATGGTGCATGCACATGCATTGGTCAGGATCTGACAAAATCGGGCTTGGTCCATGTCCAGGTTGACCGCACCGATGACCGGTCGCTTCCGATAATGACTCATCATTCTTTTTAATACACCGTGTTAACCCTTTGAACCCAAAAGCCCGCTATAGCGGTTTATTTGAACATACTTTAACAGTGTACATCCAGATGAGCCGACTCGAAACGAGCCGTTTCATCAGGATCTGCACGTTTTGAAAGTAATTTTCATATTTTTTGATAACAAAAAATATCCCCTTTTCATAAATGGACTAAGCTGAAAATCATTTTGTGACGGTTGGATTGGTTGCAAAATTAACATATCGAAAGCCATTGCAGTTACTTAGGGGTGAAAGGATTAATACAATGCGAGCGCCAATTTTGTGCAATAATGAGCGATATCTCATGAAAAACATTTTTACGTAAGTGACGTCGACAGTTGGCGAAATGTTCAGAACGAACGCGGAATACCACATGTGCTATGATATAGAGAATAGTAGGTTAGTGCCGTGAATGGGAAAAAATATCTGGCAAGGCTCAGGAAACGGGATGGGCGAGGCTTTGCCGAGCACATCCCGTTTCCGTGCCGCGCCAGATATTTGTTCCCATTCACGGCACTAACCTACTATTCTATTTATCCCGTCAACACCTACAAATTGCTGTAAAATGCAAAAATAGTATTGACTGGATATCAAACATGTTTCACGGCACCGTGTTTCACGGCACATACGCACTGTGTTGACGGGATAAAATGTTTTATCCCGTCAACACAGTGTGTATATATGTGCCGTGAAACACGGTGCCGTAAAACATTTTTGATATCATGTCAATACGACCTAATCACTGCGTATGAATATGTGCGGTTGCTGGGGTTATTTGTTTGCATTTCAAAGCCATTTGCATGTGTTGACGGGAAAAATAGAATAGTAGGCTAGTGCCGTGAATTTGAGAAAATATCTGGCGCGGCACGGAAACGGGATATGCTCGGCAGGGCCTCGCCCATCCCGTTTCCTGAGCCATGCCAGATATGTTTTCCCATTCACGGCACTAACCTACTATTCTCTATTTATAAATTATACATTCTCTATGTCACCTTTCGACGTCATTTACAGGAAATGTCACAGTTTGCTTTAAATATCTTTCATGAACAATGGCACATGTACATGTAGGTACAAAAGCACGTGTCTCATTTGAAATGTGTGTGAAAACCTGAGCCCAAGCGTTAATACTGATACATGTAACACGTCTATATATTTGAATGATTTAGATACGGAGCCTCGCAGGGGACGTAGAATGTTTTTTCTTTATTATTATTTATTAATTCGTTCCCACGAAATAACAATTCGTTCCCTGAATTTAACACAGCAACGAATTGTTAATTCAAGGGAACGAATTGTTAGATCGTGGGAACAAATTGTTAATTCGAGGGAACCAATTGTTATATCGTGGGAACGAATTGTCATTTCGTGGGAACGAATTGTTAATTCGAGGGGACGAATTATTATATTGTGGAAACGAATTGTTAATTCGAGGCGATTCGAGGGAATGAATTGTTAAATTGAGGAAACGAATTGTTATTTCGTGGGAACGAATTAAGAAAAAAATATCCATATCCCCCGCGGGGCTCCGTACACAGAAACTACATGCACATGTAATCTAATCCCCGAATGTTTAGTCTGTACCACGGGGAAACTTGCAAGTCACCCTGCGTTACAAACAGAACATTCGGGTTACCTGAAAGTGTAACAACCCATATATCTAGTTCATAGATACGGAGCCCCGCAGGTGACATGGATTTCTTTTTATTAATTCGCTCACACGAAATAACAGTGCGTTCTCTCAATTTAACAATTCGTTCAATCGAATTGACATTGCGTTCCCTCAATTTAACAATTCGTAACCTATAATTAACATTTTGTTCCCACGATATAACAATTCGTTCCCACTACTACGTACTTTGTTTTTACTTGTTGCATACGCGGAAGCCGACGCACACCCGTGTATTATTTCCGGCTCTTCAAAAATGTACGAGGGAATATATATCCTCTATTTATGGGGCCCGTTTGGCTAAACTTCGTACGACTAAAATGTTCGTAAGCGCAAATTTAGAATCGTCTGGAAATTCCAAGTGATGTATTTACATTTATTGAGCATAGGCTGCATATGCAGCCTATGCTCAATAAATGTAAATCCAATAATTGTTTACAAGAAAACATTGTTAATATGAAATTTACAGACTATCATAATTTTGCATTTACGAACATTTTAGTCGTACGAAGTTTAGTGAAACGGACCCCTGCTCTGCAAGCGGCGCACATGCGATTGCGAGAAGTATACAGTGGGGCCTCTCTAAACCATTCAACAAGAACCATATGTGATCATAATTTTGATTGGTTTCTTGGTCACTTTTCTCAGGTGATAATGCCGGTTCGTGATCGCATAGCACACAACTATGGTTCAGAATGATCAAATACCCGATTTACCGTGAAACCGCGCTAAACAGGACACCATGGGGACCTCACAGGGTGTCCGGTTTAGCGAGGTTTCACTGTAGAGTATTAGATTTGTATGTGTATATATGCACGGGTTCCGCAGCGTATGATATTGCGCAACTTTAGGAGAAAGCTTTTTTACTATATACATGTACGTACATCACTCGCAATGTAATTGTGACTCAAGAATCTACATGTAGATTAAATAAACAAATTAACCCTTACACCGCTATCTTATTTTTTGTCGTCTGCTGTTTATTTATATTTTCCATTTCTATCATCAAAAAAATGCTTTGACAGCACTTTAGAATAATTTACAACATGCTTTGACAGCACTTCAGAATCATTTCCATTGGAAACTATTGGAAATGATTCTGAAGTGCTGTCAAACCAAGTTTTCATTGAGAAATAAGGCAATATATAAAAGCAACAGCAGACGACAATTGTTGTGAGTAGCGGTCTAAGGGTTAATATTGATTTGTAACGAACTATTGTACTGTGTTGACAGAGCGCATTCCCCGGTATGGACGGACCGGACGGTGAGGTGTGGATGTCGTACACGGATATATCCTGACTGAGGTTCGCCACCATTCTGGCTCTGGACCTCAACGGAACGTCCTACACTATCTACCCGCAGGACACGGGACTGTTTGATAACGTAAGCCAAAGAGGAACGCCTCAAAACCGGACACCAAGAAAACACATGTGGTCGTATTTTTGATGAGTTTCTTGGTCATTTATCTCGGATGATAATGTCTGTTCATGATCGCATAGCACACAACTATGGCTCAGAATGATAAAATGCCTGATCAAAACACGACATCACATACGTTCAAGCAATTAAGTTCACGACGCGGTATACATTAAAACTTACTATATACATGGATGGTGCCTTCGAATATAAAATACATTCGACGACACTAACCATGTATTTACGAATATACATTGGAACCTTTCCAAACCGGACACCCTGGGAGGTCCCCAGGGTGTCCGGCTTAGAGAGGTTTCACGGTAAGTCATTCGTGACCGCTGGCTAAACAGGGTTCCCCGTCCTCCAAATCACATGCCGTGTCTCGTATGCAATAATAACAGTGGAATCCCACTCAACCGAACGCCCTGAGGATCTCCCAGGGTGTCCGGCTTGGAGAGTTTACACTGCATACGACTGATGTGTATACAGGCTACTGACGGCAACATGTTCGTGGTGCCATACGATGAGCCTTTAGGCTGGGGTGGTTGGACCACATTTGGCGGACTCGAGTTAGACGGAAGTACCAGACCGTCGAAGATTGCCGTTTACCACGTGTCCATGGCGTTACCAAACATGTACGTTGGATTTCTACATGGTTGATCAAATTGAATGTACAGTGAAACCTCTCTAAACCGGCGACCACGTGGATCTCAGTTTGTTTATTAATTTGGATGGGTTTCTCTGTAAGTTCTTTCATTCTCGTGTCTGTTCATGATTGAAAATTACGAAATTTATTCGTCGAATGCTAATTACAGTGGTGTCCGGTTTCGAGTGGTTCCACTGTATGTGCGTTATATTTACATTGTCTCTGCGTTTTACATGTTAAATCCATATTCCGTCAATTGCGTCTATTAAGTTTATTATATGAATGAATGGCCTTTTTGTGGAATTTATCGGGGTATAAACTTGGAAAAGTCGCGGGAATACTGGACGAAGGCCGGAAGGCCTCGTCCAGTATTCCCGCGACTTTTCCAAGTTTATATCCCCGATAAATTCAACAGAAAGGCCATTCATTCCTTATAATTCCAGCATTTTAAATAAATTCATCAAGAAGATGTGTTTATTTTCCGTTTTCTTAAGTATTATTTTAACTGCGCCTCACGGTTACGGAAAGTAGTTCGGTGTGGGAGTTTACTGGGATATAAACTTTGGACAGAGACTTGCTAAGGGCCAATCAAATGTTAGGGAATTGTGTAAATATTTTTATGCTGGAATTATATACACATATGAAACGCAGGTGCTTCTAGCGTGTCTTGGATGGTCAATTATAGTTTATATGTACAGTTTTTACAGTCGTTTCCTCAAAGTACATGTTTTAATATATCATGAAAATACTAACTTTCATTACCTCAATTTTCGCTAACTCGCAGTATTTTCCTCAGACCCGTGGACTTTTAATTGCAGCCTGTAACTCTGTGACCATCCCGTGCGGTACGGGGGTCACAGAGTTACAACTGCAACTACTGGATTTTGAGCAAACGAGTGCTGACTGTACATGAAACCACAGGTTAAATATACCTATACACTTTGTTTTACTCCCTGTTATAACTAAATAATTCCAGCACACAAATATTTACAAAATTCCCTAACATTTGATTGGCCCGTAGCAAGTCTCTGTCCAAAATGTATATCCCATTAAACTCCCACGCCGAACTACTTCCGTAACCTTGAGGCGCAGTTAAAATAATTATTAAGAAAACGGAAAATAAACACATTTTCTTGATGAATTTATTTCAAATGCTGGAATTATATGGAATGAATGGCCTTTTTGTTGAATTTATCGGGGATATAAACTTGGAAAAGTCGCGGGAATACTGGACGAGGCCTTAAAAAATTACAATTTTCGAAAAAAAAAAAAAAAAAAAAAAAAAAAAAAAAAATTGTAATTTTTTATCGCTTCGTCCAGTATTCCCGCGACTTTTCCAAGTTTATACCCCGATAAATTCCACAAAAAGGCCATTCATTCCTATATTGTATTGTGTACTGCATGTAACAGGGAGTAAACATTTATATTTTCAACTGATTTTTCCCCACTTATTGATACTTTTAGGTACATTTAATGCATTTATAGACCTTGGTATGTTACTTCAACCTGTGATATGACACACATTGAATGAAGTGATCACTATGGTGAATAAGTGTGTATTTGTGCAAGAGATTACAAGAGATTACAATGGATTGGATAATATACTAAGTGACATTTTGTTCTAACGTACACCAACATAGAGGATTAAATTTGCGACAATGTTGGATTCTGGATTTTGTGGACAGGTGACAGAAATCGGAGCTGGATAAGAACCGACAGACGTGATTCTGAATATGCGTGCTTGGTCTGTGGTTTTTCTTCCAGATCATGTCATGCATGTTTTAATTTCACGTCATGTCAAAGCAGCACTATTGAATATAATGAATAACTTTAATATTCTACACCAGAATTAAAGTTCATTCATCGTCTGATGTGTAACTGATAAATTAAGGTAAGTTACTTGTATATGACAACTTTTGCCTCACCACGATAGTGGAGGGGACATTTAGTGTTACCCTTGACCTTGTCCGTTCTTCCGTCCGTCACCAACCTAGTAACTCGAAAAACTTTTAAACCGTAATAGCTCCATACCTGAAACTTGGTACATGTGTGTTTGATTCGACCCCATGGTCATGGTTTATCTCCCCCTTTTCAAGTTAGAATTTTCCAATTTTGTCTTGTAGCTCGTAAAACTTTTAAACCCTAATAGCTACGCACCTGAAACTTGGTATGTCCTTATGATGAGTAGATTTGCAAAGTTTATTTTCATTCGACCACTGAGTCATGGATTATCTCCCTCTTTTTGAATTAGAATTTGAAAATTTTGCCTTGTAACTCGTAAAACTTTTGTAATAGCTACAGCACTGAAATTTGATATGTAGCTTCCTTCTGATGAGTAGATGCGGAAAGTTTATTTCGATTTTTGATTCGAACCCCGTGTCATGGATTATCTCTCCCTTTTGGACACTGGAATTTTGCCTTGTTACTATCAAAGCGATATGTGGGGTATCCGTGTTCTATGAACACATTTTCTAGTTTAATTATCTCCCTTTGTTTTTTCGCACACTGATTTGTCCGGGGCATAACGCGAACACCCTTTGCAATATTTTTTATGAAACTTAACACATGCATAGGTCTCACTGGACAGGGCGGAGCTAGCGTTAAAGGTACATGCCCATTCAGTAGGCACAAAATGTTCTTTATGTCAGAGACATCATCGGAGACATTTTCTGGCCAGATAAACAATCATTTACCATTACCCACGTATTGTTTGGCATTATTATACATTTTATATCAGAAGAAAATTTCCACATTGATATCAGGGACGATAACCGTGTTTCCTTAAAATGTTAACGGACATTACTATTTATTCTCTGTATTTATTTTTTGATGTGCAATGATCATACTTTATAATCTGTCAATTTTTTTTTCAGTTGATGCATTTAATTTAATAGTATAAATAATTATAAAATATCATGCCCCATTTGCACATGAAAATACCGATACCATCGCGCGTCACTATCAGTAAAATAAATATTACCAAATGATTATAGCTGTATAGCGGGCACTCGTAATGTTTATAACTAGTGGAATAGTGACAATTACACACTTATTTAATTCCCATAAAGAGCATTTTTAGCCTACTGAGTGGGCTTGCACCTTTAAAAAGGGGTTGGACAATTGTTGTCGCGACCGCCTGCGGACAGTGCGATATAGTCTGCACATTGATGTCCATCTGTATTTTTTTTGCCGAGCCTGCTTGCGGAAAGAGAGACTTAGTGATCACAATGACGTCCGTGTGTCAGTCCGTCCGAAATCGGTGTATGTTTTTAAATACCATATCCTAAGTCACATTGACTTGAAACATCAAATGCTTATTAGTCATAATCCATATATTCATTCTGTGTCCCACTCATGCGGCCCTTGTGCCCCAAGGTCAAGGTCAAATGACTTTGAAATTTTTGTTAAAGTTTTTGCGTACCTTATCTCCACAACACTTACCCAGATTTGCTTCAAACTTCAGATAATTCTTTATTATCATCCATATTTTCATATTATAGCCCACGCATGCGACCCACATGCCCAAGATCAAGGTCAAATGACTTTCAAATTTGCGTTAAAGCTTTTACATACGTTAATTCAAACTTCAAATAAATATACTCGGACACCATCAAATGCCTCGATCGGTGGGCTCAACATGCGGGTCATGGCCATCTGGTTTTTATTTACCGTAGGTTAAAGTTTTTAAGAACACTATATCTCAGAAACAGCTTCGCCAATTCACTCGAAGCTTCACATGTGTGTTTATCATCATCCTTATTTTCATTCTATGCTCAACCCCTGCAACCCCTGTGCCCAATATCAAGGTAAAATTACTTTCAAATTTACCTCAAAGTTTTTGACATGCCTGCATGTGGACAGTGCGAAATAGTTGTCACATTGGCCTACATACGTACGTACGTACATCCGTCCGGTTAAATTTTTTTGATTTAAGGTTAAAGTTTTTAAAGGTACATGCCCACTCAGTAGGCACAAACTGTTCTTTATAGCAATTAAATAAGTGTATAATTGTGTCACTATTCCACCAGTTCTAAAAATTATGTGTGCCCGCTATCCATATATAATCAGTTAGTAATATTTATTTTACTGATAATGACTAGCAGTGGTATCAAGCTATTTTCATATTCAAATGAGACATGATATTTTTATGCCACCGGGTTTCGAAGAAACGGGTGGCATATAGTGTTTGGACCGTCCTTCCGTCCGTCTGTCCGTCCGTCACACTTTTCGGTTAACCACTTTGTCACAGTTTCTCAAATATGCTGCAGGTGGCATCCGCGTTCGACAGACGCATTTCTTGTTTTTAATAATTTATGCTAATTAAAGGTACATACCCACTCAATAGGCACAACAATTAAAGTTATGTGTATTCTCAGTTATTTGTAGGAATTAAATAAGTGTATAATTTTGTCACTATTCCACCAGTTCTAAACATTACGAGTGCCCGTTATATGGATATAATCATTTAGTAATGTTTATTTCACTGATAGTGACACGCGTGATATCAGGCTATTTTCATAGGCAAATGGGGCATGATATTTTGTAATTACTTATACTAATTAAATGTGTTTCCCTGAAAAAATAATGTTTTCGACAGATTATAAAGTATGATCATTGCACATCAAAAAATAAATAGTAATGTATTGGTAACATTTTAAGGAAACACGGTTATCGCCCCTGATAGCAGTGTGGAAATTTACGTCTGATATAAAAATAAAAATATAATAATGCCAATAAATATGTGTATTAATGCTGAATTAATGTTTATTTTGCCAGAAAATGTCTCAGATGATGTCTCTGATATAAAAAACATTTTGTGCCTACTGAGTGGGCATGTACCTTTAAGAACACTATATCTCTGAAACCGCTTCACCAATTCACTCAAAACTTCACATACAGTGTATTTGTCACCCACATTTTCATTATTATTTATATGTGCCCAATGTCACGGTCAAATTACTTTGAAATTTCCCTTAAAGTTTTTGTTGGGCCCGCTTGCAGACAGAGCGATATAGTTGGCACATTGGTGTGCATTCAGGATAAAGTTTTTGGTTAAAGTGTTTTTTAGTTAAAGTTTTTGGGTATACTATCAAAGCCTCGGCGGGTGCGGCATGTTTTTACGTCAACGGGCTAAAGCTTTGTTGCAATAAAAAAAATTGTTTATACTATCAAATGCCTCGGCGGGCACGACATGCAGGCCATGGCCATCTAGTTATTATGGCATGCGATTTGATCAGTCGGCCATCGCACCATGACTAGTTTAGCACTTGATCAGTCGACCATCGCACCAGGACTAGTTTAGCACTTGATCAGTAGGCCATCACACCAGGACTAGTTTAGCACTTGATCAGTCAGCCATCACACCAGGACTAGTTTAGCACTTGATCAGTCGAACATCGCTCCAGGACTAGTTTAGAACTTGATCAGTCGGCCATCGCACCAGGACTAGTTTAAAACTTGATCAGTTTCCCATCTCACCAGGACTAGTATAGCACTTGATCAGTCGGCCATCGCACCAGGACTAGTTTAGAACTTGTTCAGTCGGCCATCGCACCAGGACTAGTATCGCACTTGATCAGTCGGTTATCACACCGGGACTAGTTTAGCCCTTGATCAGTCGGCCATCGCACCAGGACAAGTATAGCACTCGATCAGTCGGCCATCGCACCAGGACTAGTTTAGAACTTGATCAGTCGGCCATCGCTCCAGGACTAGTGTAGAACTTGATCAGTCGGCCATTGCTCCAAGACTAGTTTAGAACTTGATCAGTCGGCCATCGCACCAGCCACCAGGACTAGTTTAGCACTTGATCAGTCGGCAATCTCACCATGACTAGTATAGAACTAGATCAGTCGGCCATCGTTCCAGGACTGGTTTAGCCCTTGGTCAGTCGGCCATCGCACCAGGACTAGTGTAGCCCTTGATCAGTCGGCCATCGCACCAGGACTAGTATAGAACTTGATCAGTCGGCCATCGCACCTGGACTAGTTTAGCCCTTGATCAGTCGGTCATCGCACCATAAGTAGTATAGCGCTTGATTAGTCGCCCATTGCACCATGCCCAGTATAGCACTTGATCAGTTGGCCATCTCACCACGCCCAGTATAGCACGTGATCAGTCGGCCATGCCGAGTATAGCACTTGATCAGTCGGCCATCGCACCAGGACTAGTAGAGCACTTGATCAGTCTGCCATCGCACCATAACTAGTATAGCGCTTGATCAGTCGCCCATTGCACCATGCCCAGCATAGCACTTGATCAATTGGCCATCGCACCGAGACTAGTTTAGCCCTTGATCAATCGGCCATCGCACCAGGACTAGTATAGCACTCGATCAGTCGGTCATCGCACCATGACTAGTTTAGAACTTGATCAGTCGGCCATCGCACCACGACTAGTTTAGAACTTGATCAGTCGGCCATCGCACCAAGACTAGTTTAGAACTTTATCAGTCGGCCATCGCACCAAGACTAGTATAGCACTTGATCAGTCGGCCATCGCACCAGGACTAGTTTAGCACTTGATTAGTCGGCCACGTCATCCTGCGTTACAGACAGAAGTGGTGGTCGGGGTGTAGTGTAGTCATAGACAAAAACTGGTGGTGGTGGCGATACACATTGTTCCCACTGTGGGATATACACCGGAACTTTTTGGACGCCAAATGTAGATGGCGGGTGTGTGTGGGAGATCATTGTTTTGTGTCCCCGGCGGTGGTGCGGAGTACAATGATGAATTACTGATGAATTAATGAATTATTGTATTGAACACACATGTATATGCACTGTGATACCGTACTTCACAATCCTCAAGTTTTAAATTGTTTCTGTATCGTAAAACTGAACATTTATTCATTTTGAAAAACTTAAAATTGTGGCAGATGATCGAAATGAAAACCGGATGTTTACATGCGAAATGAACCGGTGCATCGGTATATTTTAACCGCACGATGACCCACTGTATATTCATACCATATCCGTACGGATATATCGTATATACGAACGGATATCGTATGTTTTTGTATAATATTCGTATAGTACCTTTGTATAATGTAAACAAACTGTACTATACGATGATACGGTAAGTTTTTAACAGAAATAGCGAAAGAATGACCTCACAAACGGTATCGCGAAAGAATGACCGGAACAACGGGACCGCGATTGGACTGCAATTAGACTGCAATTTCAGAGCGGACGAATTGCAATTCAACGACCGCTGGATTGCAATTCTTGGTAAGTGAATCGCAGGCGGGAGTGTAGTATAGCGCTTAATTAGTCGCCCATTGCACCATGCCCAGTACGTATAGCACTTGATTAGTTAGCCATCTCACCATGCCCAGTATAGCACGTGATCAGTCGGCCATGCCGAGTATAGCACTTGATCAGTCGGCCATCGCACCAGGACTAGTAGAGCACTTGAACAGTCTGCCATCGCACCATAACTAGTATAGCGCTTGATCAGTCGCCCATTGCACCATGCCCAGTATAGCACTTGATCAGTTGGCCATCTCACCATGCCCAGTATAGCACGTGATCAGTCGGCCATGCCGAGTATAGCACTAGATCATTCGGCCATCACACCAGGACTACTTTAGCACTTGATCAGTCGGCCATCGCACCAGGACTAGTATAGCACTCAATCAGTCGGCCATCACACCAGGATTAGTTTAGAACTTGATCAGTCGGCCATCACACCAGTACTACTTTAGCACTTGATCAGTCGGCCATCGCACCAGGACTAGTATAGCACTCAATCAGTCGGCCATCACACCAGGATTAGTTTAGAACTTGATCAGTCGGCCATCACACCAGTACTACTTTAGCACTTGATCAGTCGGCCATCGCACCAGGACTAGTATAGCACTCGATCAGTCGGCCATCGCACCAGGACTAGTTTATATAACTCGATCAGTCGGCCATCGCACCAGGACTAGTTTAGAACTTGATCAGTCGACCATCGCACCACGAATAGTTTAGCCCTTGATCAGTCGGCCATCGCACTGAGACTAGTAGTTAGCACCTGTAGTCAGTCGGCCATCGCACCAGGACAGTTTTAGACTTGATCAGTCGGCCATCGCACCACGATAGTTTAGAACTTATCAGTCGGCCACGCACCACGACGAGTTTAGAACTTGATCAGTCGGCCATCGCACCAAGACTAGTTTAGAACTTGATCAGTCGGTGCCATCGCCCACGAATTAGTTTAGAACTTGATCAGTCGGCCATCGACCACGACTGTTTAGAACTTGATCGTCGGCCATCGCACCAGGACTAGTTTATATAACTCGATCAGGTCGCCATCGCACAGGACTAGTTTAGAACTTGATCAGTCGACCATCGCACCACGAATAGTTTAGCCCTTGATCAGTCGGCCATCGCACTGGGACTAGTTTAGCCCTTGATTAGTCGGCCATCGCACCAGGACTAGTATAGCACTCGATCAGTCGGCCATCGCACCAGGACTAGTTTAGAACTTGATCAGTCGGCCATCGCACCACGACTAGTTTAGAACTTGATCAGTCGGCCATCGCACCACGACTAGTTTAGAACTTGATCAGTCGGCCATCGCACCAAGACTAGTTTAGCCTTTGATCAGTCGGGGGGAGGGGGGTGGGGGGGGGTGTAGTGTAGTCATAGACAAAAACTGGTGGTGGTGGTGATACACATTGTTCCCACTGTGGGATATAGACCGGAACTTTTAGGACGCCAAATGTAGATGGCTGGTGTGCGTGGGGGATCATTGTTTTGTGTCCCCGACGGTGGTGCGGAGTACAGTGATGAATTACTGTATATTGAACACACATGTATATGTACTGTGATACAGTACTTCACAATCCTCAGTTTTAAATATTGTTTCTGTATCGTAAAACTGAAAAATTTATTCATTTTGAAAAACTTAAAATTGTGGCAGATGATCGAAATGAAAACCGGATGTTTACATTCGAAATGAACCGGTGCATCGGTATATTTTAACCACAGGATGACCCACTTTATATTCATACCATATCCGTACGGATATATCGTATATACGAACGGATATCGTATGTTTGTATAATATTCGTATAGTACGTTTGTATAATCACTGATAATGTAAACAAACTGTACTATACGATGATACGGTAAGTTTTTACCGCAAATAGCGAAAGAATGACCGCACAAACGGTATCGCGAAAGAATGACCGCACAAACTGGACCGCGAAAGAATGACCGCACAAACGGTATCGCGAAAGAATGACCGCAAAAACGGGACCGCGTTTGGACCGCAATTAGACTGCAATTCCAGAGGGGAAGAATTGCAATTCAAGGACCGCTGGATTGCAATTCTTGGTAAGCGAATCGCAGGCGGGAGTGTACATGAAGTGTTGACACCGCTCTCGTTTTATAATTAGAAAACGATGGTTTCGTTGGTCTATCGCTTTTGTCTATCATTGTCTAATTACAACACAGAAAACGATGCCAAAACGATGCGTTGAAAAAACGACATGCGTTAAATAGTCACGGTTGAAAGGCGGGTATTTGAATGAAAGTGTCGTTTTCACGTACAGAACAAACAGACGATATTCATCGTTTTCCCTTTGTTTTCCCTTCGTTTTCCATTCATTTTTATTTATTTTCCCTTCTTTTGCCCTGCGTTTTCCATTTTTCCTACGTTTTCCACTCATTTTCCCTTCGTTATCCAATCGTTTTACATAAAAGAAATACACTAGCCTGGTTTTCTCTATTACTATTCTATTAAAGGTACATGCCCACTCAGTAGGCACAAACTGTTGTTAAGTGTTTAAGTGTATAATTGTCTCACTATTACACCAGTTCTAAAAATTACAAATGTCTGCTATACTGATATACTCATTTAGTAATAGTTATGATTGTGACTCGCCGTGGTGTCAGGCTATTTTCATATGCAAATGAGGCATGCTTTTTTTCTTCATATTTATACTAATTAAATGCGTCACATGAACAAAATAATATTTTCGACAAATTAATAAAGTATGATCATTGCACATAAAAAATAAATACGCGGTTATCGCCCCTGATATCAGTGTGGAAAATTACGTCTGATATAATATGTATATTGTTACATGACACAGCCGTGTTCAAACGTAAAGCACGTGCTATTTGACCATGGCTGTAGACAATACTCATTTGGAACCAAGACAACACCTACGTACATGTAGTGCCTGTGCCATGACGTTACTAGAACGCGCCATTACGTCGCCAGACCTGTTCACAACGGTCGCACTGAAATTTGAAATTGATGCGGCTGCATCACGCGACGTGTACTGCGGCCCCCTAATATGTATGAGTAAATCAGCTGTTTGAATGGAGCAGATTATCAAAGTACCTAAAGTACTGCATACATACTCAAATTGCACGATATTTCCGACAGAAATGTAACAATAACGTTCAAACATGTCCAGCCGTGGGTAAACGTTTGCCGTGGCACTCGGGAACTGTTTGAACCCGCGGCCTACAGCGTTGGGCGTCAAACAATTCCCTCGTTCCACTGCAAACGTTTACAATGTCATATCTACATAATATACAAAACTATATGTCTCCCTATATCATAACCTGGCATGTGGAACCCCAGCTTTAACATGGTTACTATTCTATTTCATTATTTAATCCAGGTTCCAGACCTTGATCTTCGGTCAATTAGATAAATGGGTTCCAATGTCACCGCAACGGGTCAAGGCCATTCGTTATACAAATACCACTGTGGAAGCTGACCTTGACGGGGTCAAAGGTGAATCGTTTGACTTCTGGTACATCCAGATCACGAAGTTGGGATCGGTCACGTGTCGAATGCCAGACAACGGGGAGATGACGTTTATTATTAGCAACGCCCAGGGCTATGTCGAATGCGTCCCTAGAAAGACCAGAGCAATGGACTAAGTATACACAACCGCCTGCGTTAATCTTGCCAGGATTATCAACGTTTCTCAACATATATTGACAATGCCAATACGCAATCCAGCAAATTGATTGTCTGAGCCTGAGCTGTAGCACAGCTCAGGCTCCGTCAATCAATTTGCTTCATTTCAAGCACAATGTTCAAGTATTATTTTGAAGGCAAGACATTGACAAACATTGGCAGGATTAGCGCATGGGTAGTGGACATGTTCGGGACACGCCATCTGCCGAGCGTTTCACTAAACTTCGTACGACTAAAATGTTTGTAAGCGTAACATTATGATATTCTGTAAATTTCACATTCACAATGTTTACTTGTAAACAATTATTGGATTTACGTTTATTGAGCATAGGCTGCATGTGCAGCCTTTGCTCAATAAATGTAAATCCATCATTGAAATTTCCGGAAGATCCTAAATTTACAATTACGAACGTTTTAGTCGTACGAAGTTTAGTGAAACGGGCCCCTGGTTTTATACCTAAGAAGATGTTTTCATGAAAACTATTTAGGGCAACTGATATTTTGTGTAAACGAGTCGAAAGTTGATAAAATGTTCATACATGTAGCACATGGCATGTTTGTTTCTTCTTGTTGTATGTATTGTTTACCATATTTTCTCAACCAATGAAAGCACAGCATTTCGTCTCAATTAAACGCATACTTCGACGCTTTCGTCAATATCTCTTAAATTAATAATCATTACTTGTTTCACTAGTGTTACATGTCCAAACGCTCACTACGCAAATGTGCGCAGAGTCGTCCGACAATGCGGGATTGGTTAGCAATTGGGAGGAACCCATTGCCATCTGAGAGAAAATTATTATATGCAGCCCATGCTCAATAAATGTAAATCCATCAATTGAAATTGCAAGACGATCCTAAATTTTAACTTACGAACATTTTAGTCGTACGAAGTTTAGTGAAACGGGCCCCAGATATGTATATTTTACATGCAAATCTCATATTACTGTAATTATATCTCGCTTAAACGTGGCTGTTACTGGAGTAATGCGGATTATGGGTTTTGCGAACAGTGTACATACATATTAGACTGTACATCCGCACAATCTGCTCAGGATCTGTACCGTTCGCCATTCCACCAATGAAACATCCGTCATGCTTCTAACACGCAATATAGATTATTATCCGGCTCCATGAGCGTGCTATTTGATCAGGAGCTACACTGGTCACACGTCCCATAAACCCCACTTCTCAATTAATGAGATAAATACTCGAAGCAGTGTTTGCTTTTTGCAACTCAAATAAGTGAATTTTTAAATTTGTTATATTGTTTTTATCATTTGTTCCCTATTTAGTAATGAAGAAAATCAATAATCCATTTGTGATAGTAAAATACGCAATGATTTTGAAATCAGGGGGTATAGTACGCTTTAGACACACAGCTTATCTGCAGCTCTGTTCAGTACCCGAAGCACTGTTAATGCTCTCATTACTTCAATCGGCGAACACGGCATCCACCTCAATGACGTGACTAACGGTTGGAACAGCTATTACGTAGTCATATTTATCTGGCTCAGTCATCTCTACGTAATCGCCATCCATGTGGGTGTCGATTGCAGCATGCTTGTCAGATATACCATCACTGCATGGGCATTTCTCTTTATTGCTGAAAGAAAATATCATCATTAAATGTCTGCCCCCACCTCTGTAGTTGCAGTCTGTAACTCTGTGACCCTCCCGTACCGCACGTACCGTCTGGTACGTACGGTCTGGTACGTACGGTACGGGAGGTCGCAGAGTTACATGCTGTAACTACCACATCTACAGTGAAGATTTGTTGAAGGTTCCCAAACGGGTATGCATAGGCACGATTATCGTTCGTTTGATTTGTACGTGAAAACGACTTAAGCTTAAATTCCCGGAGGCTTTCAACTACATGTATTTACAAAACACAGAATAAGTTATTAACCCTTAGAATGCTGACAACTAAAATTGTCGTCTGCTGTTGTTTCATATTTTTGTCTTATTTCTCAATAAAAACATGGTTTGACAGCACTTTAGAATCATTTCCATTGGAAATGATTCTAAAGTGCTGTAAAAGCATGTTTTTGACCCAAACAAAAAATAAACAGCAGACGAAAAATTTTAAATCAGCACTGTAAGGGTTAAGCATTAAACATACGAGGATGCTTTTCGCTTTACATGATGATATTTTACGTAAACGAGTGAAATAATAAAGTGTGATTTACAAAGGATCATAGTGTAAATCAAACCGCAAGAGATCGGACTTACGGTTTGTTTTTGTTTCATGATGGCTTATGGAGAGTCAATGGAAATGTTTATTCATGTAACTATCCAATTTATTATCTGAGTGTTATTCTACAACAATATTATGACGGGTACTGGTTACACTCATGTGAGGACTACTGGTCAATGACAAGAATACGCCACATGTTATATTTTGCTCTTATGAGCTGAACCAACGATCCTAGCCAATTGTGTTGTATTTATCCCGTCAACACAGTGTGTATGTGCCGTGAAACAGGGTGACGTGAAACATTTTTGATATCCTGTCAATACGACCTAATCACTGCGTATGAATATGTGCTGTGGCTGGGGTTATATTTTTGCATTTTACAGCCATTTGTAGGTGTTGAAGGGATAAATAGAATAGTAGGTTAGAGCCGTGAATGGGAACAAATATCTGGCGCGGCACGGAAACGGGATGTGCTCGGCAGAACCTCGCCCATCCCGTTTCCTAAGCCTTGCCAGATATTTTTTCCATTCACGGCACTAACATACTATTCTCTATATAGGTTGGTTCTGAAAATATACCATGAAGTCATTTGACTAATGATGAGGCTCTTTTGAGGCTCTGTTGTCGGGCAAAACTGAAAAAAATGTCAGCCATCTTGCCAGATTTGCGAGATCAACAGAAATGACGTCATCACGATGAGACCTTTGACAATTTCACAAATTAAAACAGCTCAAAACCTATCTGGCACATCCCACATATGTAGTTAAGACATTTAATTTTGTATTTACACAGGTAATCAAGAGTGGTTTGGTGATTTAATAACTTTATTTGATAGTGTTGGTGCGCAGACGCTGACGTTTTTGCATTCAAAATTGAGCGCCACTTCAAGTTGTTTTTATTCTTAAAGTCAACCAAAACAGTCTGAAAAGTTGTGTAAATGTTTGTTTTACAGATTAATTAGGATTTGCAAACCAAACCCTCTTGAATATCTGATTATATAGCCTTAATTTATCAATTATAATGTGCTGCCCAATATCTGTCATGTCAGATCTTCCAGATTTGCCAAACATGGCCGCCGTCAGGAATGAATCATTAACTTGTCAACTTGCCAGACTTGGAATGTAAACAAATATAGGACACATAGGCATGCCGCATGTGGGTCAAGACTGTCATAAAATATTGTTCTTTGCAAGAAAGAGTGAATTAGTCACTGAAATACTTCCATCAGCCTACAAATAAGGCTGTCAGACACTGCCAGCAAGGTTGCCAGACATGTTTGGTTTTGGTAGTCTTTCCACAATTCTGTGAAGTTGCCAGATTTTTTCCCATGACCGTTGGTTTAAACGCAAACATCGTTTTCAAATAATAAAAGCGAAAACGGTGATAACACCTATGTATCAACCATAGACAATCGTTCGTTTGTGGACCAAGGAACAGATGCTGGCTGTATATACTATGTTTTTATGTAGCCCGAAAGAAATGTTGGGATGAATAGAATAGTAGGTTAGTGCCGTGAATGGGAAAAAATATCCGGCAAGGCTCAATAATTTCTTTATTTCTCATCAGAAGTATATGTTGTGACCACTCATTTGAACCGTCTCGCCGAGACTTTGGTTCAGAAATAAGGAAAATAGATAGAGAATAGTAGGTTAGTGCCGTGAATGGGAAAAAATATCTGGCAAGGCTCAGGAAACGGGATGGGCGAGGCTCTGTAATTGCATCATATCTACGGAATATGCATGCAGCGGAATATATACTAGGCATATTGGGAATGTTGAAACCACAACAGGAGATCACAAGCCCCATACAACACACGGAGTATGTGGACAGCGGTAGTCGCAGAACGGCCTGCGTTAATCATACCCAGATTCTCAACGTTTGGCAATACCAACACTCAATCAAGCAATTTAATTGTCTGAGTCTGAGCGGTATTACAGCTCAGGCTCAGACAGTCAAGTTACTTGATTTCAAGCACAAGTACGTTTACATAAATAGTTTTTAAATGTAATTTGTTTAGTATTAAAAAGTAGGTGATATTTTCTCAGAGGCATTTTGAAAACACAAACTACAATGTAAACAACGTTTTCACAGGAGAAAATACGACAAAGACAGTCATGCATAATCAACATTGTATGGTCATCGCTGAACAGGACTAATTTACATATCACGGTACATGATCACGTGGTTACAACAGCAGCAGCAATGGCTGAAAGTGTTGAAAGCACGCCCACTCTAAAGTAAGTATTATTTTATATTTCCTTAATATGCAACGGATTTTGATGAGATATGGCGCAGCAAACACGTCTTCATGAGCTGCATTTGGTGGTCTCGGGAGTTCGACATATACTTATGTCGTTTGGAAATCGATTCTTCGCAAAAATGACAGAAGTTTGGGCCAAAGCACCGAGACCACCACATGCAGCTCAACAAGACACGTTTGATGGGCCATATTTCATCAAAATCCGTTTCATAATAATTACAAAATAAAAGAATCCGAGCTTTGAATCGGATGGCTTCTGGAAGTTTCAGTACTTGTTGTTGTTTGTTGTTGTTGTTGTAACCACGTGATCGTACACGTTGAATATATGTGCGGTGTTATTGCACTGGCTCATATACGTCAATGGGTGTCGACAGACATTTACGATAGTTTGCCAGTACTGTTTATTACGTGTGGGTATTGAGGCTATAGAGGATGAGGTACATGTATTATTTGATTGTAAATTATATGCAGACCTCCGTGATCAATAGTTGGAAACAGCTGCAGTAAATTAACACAATGGAATCGACAGGTTGTCCGGTTTAGAGAGGTTCTACTGTATATCATTTAATAAAACTACTGACATCAGTTACATACATGTACATATTACATTTAACAGTGATCATGTAAGCCAGTGTCTGGCGGAAAAGAGATTTTACACCACACACGAGCTTCTATGGTCGGTCCCAACCCGTCATACATGTGCTGGCATCATACACTACGTACATTGGAGCTGTTAACATAATTGCATATATATTTTGCGTGTAATTGGCCGGTGGCATACACTACTAAATTAACAAGTGTATTTTATTGCATAAAATGGGCACTCACAGTGTCATAAAAATTATATTACAATGGTGTAATAAATATGCAAATTAACGTATTATATAAAACAGGTTTGGTGATCAGTACAGCTTCAATGTATGTGCTTATGCAATGGCGTGCTTACGAAATAAATATAATCTAACATTTGTGATGATTTAATATGATATTTATTAAACTCATTGACCGATATCATAAGAAACTCACAGTCACAGCCACGTTTCTTATGAAATCAGTAAACTCGTTTAATAAATATCATATTAAATCATCACTCATATAAGATCCTCTATATATTGTATTATAAAGTCACTGATCCAGTATGGTAATAGTCAATAACACAAACAGAGCTCACATCAGCCTAATTGAGACTCAAATGTGGCTGTGACTGGAGGCAGGTGGCTTACATGTATGTATTTTGCGACCAATGTAGATCCAGATCAGCCTGTGCAGCTGTATGATTCGTCAGTTCATCAGTGAAATACACGTCGTGATTCAGTATAATAAGCTATATCAAGCCACACTAGTTTTATTTTGATCAGCAGCTACACTGGTCACACATCTCATACATGTCAGCCCAATTTGTCCAGTCACAGTCGGCAGGTCCGTACGCAGGAATTAATTTAGGGTGTGCATTATCGACGGCACGAAGGGTCAAACATAGTTTTGCACATCCAAGGACAGACCTCGGCAGATTAACCCGTTCACCTATTTCAAATAACTGGAATGGAATTTGATATGTTAATTTTGCAAACAATCCAAGCGTCACAAAAAGATTTTCAGCCTAGTCCATTTATGAACCTCTGGTGTTTTTGTTCTCAAAATTAAGAAAATTGCTTGCAAAAAGTGCAGATCCTGATGAGCCGGCTCGTCACAGCTGGGTCTACACTTTTTGCCAATACCACTATACAGGCCTGTGGTGTTGAAAGGGTTACGGGGGTGGAGGGGTGAGTACGCACCCGTCGCACCCCCTCTGTGTACGGGCCTGGTTGGACTTGACGAACCTGCATTTATCAGGATCAATGAAGTTGTAGATGCATGACTGACCATCATCTATGGAGTCGGTGACGTCACGGGGGCTAGGTAGTGGAGCGCGTCGTCTCATCCCCAAATACAGTTTGTAATCGCTGTACATCTGCGGATTATACAATGTATAGCTACCGCCATGTGTGTGTACTTCCCGTCTACTATCTATCCAACTATATATCTCGTAAGTTGTCATACCGATGGTCAAGGTGCATGATCACGTGGTTACCACAACAACAACAATGTCTGAGCGCGCCCACTCAAAAGTAAATATTATTTGAAATTCTCCTTAATATGCAACGGATTTTGATGAAATATGGCGAAATACAGCAAACGCGTCTTCATGACCTGCATTTGGTGGTCTCGGGACTTCGGCACATACTCATGTCATTTTAGCGAAGAACCGATTTCCGTGTCAGTATTGACAGTAAACACGAAAATCGATTATTCGCAGAAATGACAGATGTTTGGGCCAAAGTACCGAGACATCCAAATGCAGCTTAACAAGCCGCGTTTGATGCGCCATGTTTCGTTAAAATCCGTTACATAATAAGGTCAATATAATGCAATACGTACTTTGAATCGGAGGCGCTGCTTGAAGTTTCAGTAATTGTTGTTATTGTTGTAACCACGTGATCACACACCTTGGTGGTGCGCTTTCACCGCATATAATGTATCTCTGATCACACGTGCATGTATACTCCCACTTGCAGCATGCGTACACGGATGTTATTAATCATAACTGTAGAGACAGTTACTTTAATGTCGAATGGAAATTCAAAATTCCCACTGAATACTAGCACCGGTTGTCGGTAAGTCGATGTGTAAGTCAGTTACTGCCCTTATTGAGTTACAATGGCTTCGCGGCTCGGTGTTCCATGGGCACATGTAGGTTTTTTAAACACATGAACACCTCAATTCGCGGCTCGGTCTTCCATGGGCACATGTATGTTGTTTATGCGTTAATATGCAATATTTAATAGCACAACTTGGTTCTTCCAGCATGTTCTCATAGACAGAGTACATATAGAGAGTCGTTAAACTACGTCATTTCCGACCATGACGTCACCTTTTTAAAATATGTCGTCGCATAAGAAACATTAAATAAGAAACGTCGCTATTATTTCCCAAAGATTATTTGAACCAGATGCAAATAACACGGAAACGCCAACACATTCATATAAAAATATTCATACAAACTTACGTTACTTGTGCCGCAATCGCAAACATGACGTTGCCATAGCAACTGCAACACGAGTCAAGAACATTATTTTCGAACTTGGAGTTGGGTTATTGGGAACCAATTGGTCAGGCTACGAGGTGACCAAATTCGGTTTAAATGCGACAAAAGGTGACAAATATATATGACTTGTCCGGGTATTTTATGAACTCGCCAGGTATATCGCGATTATGTCCTCTTTACGAGGTCAGTGCAACACAATATGGAGCATAATACACAAGGACATCGATATCACTCAGCTGATCCCCTCGCTGGCAGCTTTGATACTATCTTTTTTTGCCTCACATACAAGGTGAACATAAGATAAGTCCTCAGTGACCTTGACCTTGGTCGTTCGGACGTGGTTCGTATGCAAAGTAAAACACCATCCCTAAACAAACATTGTGGCCAAATACTATCAAAATAGGTGAAGTGGATCATTTGTTATTGAAAGATGAAAGGTGTTACTAACGTACACAGATGGATAAACGGCGGCAGGGATGGTGATAGAGGATCTTTCATGATAGCTATTAAACGATTTTACTGATTTCATAAGAAACAAGTCTATGCTAAACAGTTGTTTACTGGCTCGCTGTTTTATTTCCTAAAGTAGGACTTTTGATCCAAAGTAGAAGAAATTGAAAAAGTTAATTTGCAGGATAGCATGACTC
Source organism: Conchocele bisecta (assembly GCA_029237695.1). NCBI lineage: Eukaryota > Metazoa > Mollusca > Bivalvia > Lucinida > Thyasiridae > Conchocele > Conchocele bisecta. The sequence continues at coordinate 78,745,514 of CM055271.1, forward strand.
AGAATGTATATGTATGCATATCGAAGCATGTAAATTATTTTTATTTGTACGTCTGTGATGTGATTTCACCTACATGTATATATCTGTACATTGTCTCACCTGCGTACGTTGGTGTTACCATCGTCATAACTTCTGATGTTTCAGTATTCGATAGTCAATCTCCTAAATTGAAGCGGCTGGTGAGAGAAAAGGGGTAGCTCCATCATGGATCTACTGTCTGTTTCACTCTGTGAAGATGTCTATGGGGATTTAACATGGGGAAATTGTTTTTTCGCAATAAAATCAATATTTGACCAAATTTCACGAAATAAAAAGAAGGCACATTCTTAAATTTTCCTTTATTTTAATATTATCAAAACAAATATTGTTTTTGAATTGTTTATAATGCCGTAACATTTGTGAAACAGACGGTAAGTGTACCTGCTCTGAAATGGGAGAACGGTGCTTCTGTTTCATCCTGAAGATATAGCAAACAAGACCGATGATGACGACAACCAGGACAAGTCCGACGGCTCCAACTGGCCACAACGTCCTCAAGTCTACAAATTAACATCTGAATTATTATTGGTAATGATACATGGAATGGCTGTATACAGTAAGCAAACATTATTTAACAATACTGCCTTCATCTTGTCTTATCAATATTCCCTAAATGACTATATGTTACCATGTAAGCGAGTGTTCATACCTTCCGATATAAATATACCCCTATGCAATAATCCAATGACCTATGTATAGACCTCTTATAGGAATGAATGTCCTTTTTGTGGAATTTATCGGGGTATAAACATGGAAAAGTCGCGGGAATACTGGACGAAGCGATAACAAATTACAATTTTCGTTAAAAAATCAAAAACAAAATTCTTTTTTTTTTTTCTTTTTTTTTTCGAAAATTGTAATTTTGTAAGGCCTCGTCCAGTATTCCCGCGACTTTCCAAGTTTATATCCCCGATAAATTCCACAAAAAGGCCATTCATTCCTTATAATTCCAGCATTTGAAATAAATTGATCAAGAAAATGTGTTTATTTTCCGTTTCCTTAAGCATTATTTTAACTGCGCTTCACGGTTACGGAAAGTAGGAATTGTGTAAATATTTTTGTGCTGGAATTATATGCAAATTAAAACCCATTGTTACATGCACAGTTGTACAATTAATGCGACCAGTCTCTGACAAATTGATTTGTTTCTGTTTTTCAGATCACGATTTTTTTATGTATAACATGTATTATTTTGAATATGTAAGGCATGTGTATGCATGTATGTTGTGTATTATATACATTTACGTGTAATAAAGAGAATTAACCATTAATAAAACAGATGATACAATAAAGCTAAACAACTACGTGTCTTTAGTTTGTACGGTGAGTAAAATATGTGGACACTTTTCAGACCTCGCTGCCTTAATCATTACAGTGTTACAAAAATAACAATAGTGATAGTACAGTTTTCAAAGTAAATACCTCATGTGACAATATATATTTCCTTGGATTAAACATTTAAACCATCGAAGACATCATAATCTAATTAAAAACAACGAAACCAATATTAACAAGAAATGCGTCTGTCGAACGCGGATGCCACCTGCAGCATATTTGAGAAACTGTGACAAATTGGTTAACCGAAAAGTGTGACGGACGGACGGACGGAAGGACGGACACGGACGGACGGACGGACGGACGGACACGGACGGACGGACGGACGGACGGACGGACCAAACACTGTATGCCACCCGTTTCTTCGAAACCCGGTGGCATAAAAAGATGCGTTGAAAGAAATGACAGGCGTTTAAATAGTTGAAAGATCAGGTATATCTTATCACGTACAAAACAAACATATCGTTGTACGAAACGATCGTTTTCACGTTGTTTTCCATTGGTTTTCGTGTTTCAGTTCGCTTGGGAAGCTTCAACAAATCTACATTGTAGTAACAATAAAGTGCATTAAAATCACCATGCTCTAGACTGCGAGTAATATATAGAGGATCTCAAACGAGTTTTCATTTGATATTAGATTTATGAAACGAGTCACGGCTACGTGTAGTCCTGTAGCCTAGTTCACCAACATTGCAAAGTAGACGTATCTAGCAAAGTATACTTTGAGGGAGAAATTTTCAATTTAATTTTTATTATGCTGAATTTATTACATTATCACAGCTATTTTGGCTGTGATAATGTAATAAATTCGGTATAATAATTCTGCATACTTTTAATCATCAAATATATGCAGTCGTTAGTTCTATATAAAATAATGCATTTCAGGAAGAATAAAATGTATTTAATGACTACTCCCTCAAAGAATACTTTGCTAGATAAGTATGCTTTGTAATTTTGATTAAATCGGCTACATGGCTCCAGATAAGGTGCGTATTAGTGTATTTTACGCATTTACTTTTAGCAGAATACGCATTAATTATCAAAAGTTGGTGTACAAACTGTTTAAGAAGGAAGAAAAGCAATACTTCATTGGTAAAAGTAAAATACGCCAAAATGGCTGTGATAATGTAATACATTTCTCCCTCAAAGTGTACTTAGCAAAATAAGTATACTTTTCAATTTTGGTGAAATATTCTACAGGAAAAGTATATTCAGTATAAACATATGTGTTTAAATTACAATTTACATCAACATTGTTTATTCGAACAACATGGAAGAACAATAATGAAATATTGCATTATTACACAGTGTCTCTCCTATTATGCTACCTACTGTCTGTTCCACGTTTTTCTGCCGACGAACTTTTGGCTATTAAACATATTAAATCTAAAAAATATTTAAATGTAAGTACATTTTCACCAATAACAAAAAACTTCACCCTCCCCAAAAGTTTTTGTTTGATGTAATTCCATCAAATATTGATTTTATAGAGAAAAACGATTTACCTCTGGGAATTTAACGTGGGGGAAAACTTGGTAGAGCTGGGTGAGGAGCAAATTGTTTTAATTGAATCCGAAACCTTGCTAGATAGCTTGTAAATGATGTAACTAAGAAAACAAAAGTTGGATTTTGAAAATCTGTCACAAAATTAAAATTTATTTGAAAAAAAATCTATGTTTACACCCTATGTTAAATTACCATAGGAAAATAGCTTATTTGCAATTAAATAAATCTTTGACGGAATTTCATCCAATAAACAAAATTGGGGATGGTGACTTTTTTTGTTATTGATGAAAAAGTTCTTACATTTAAATATTGTTAAGATGTAACGTGTTTAATGGCCAAAAGATCGTCGGCAGCACAACGTGGAACGGACAGTAGTGCATTTGAGGAATGTGTGACTGTGGCTGGAGAAATGTGGCTTATGGGTTTTGTGACCAGTGTAGATCAGTAGCCGATTTCATCAACATTGCAAAGTATACTTTAGTAGCAAAGTATACTTTGAGGGAGAAATTTTCAATTTTATGATAAATTTATTAATTTTTATTATACTGAATTTTTACATTATCACAGCCAATTTGGCTGTGATAATGTAATAAATTCGGTATAATAATACTGTATACTTTTAATCATCAAATATATGCAGTTGTTAGTTTTATATGAAATAATGCATTTCAGGAAAAATAAATGATTACTCCCTCAAAGTATACTTTGCTAGTAAAGTATACTTTGCAATGTTGATGAAATAGGCTACTGATCAGCCGATTTCATCGACATTGCAAAGTATACTTTTCTAGCAAAGTATACTTTGAGGGAGAAATTTTCAATTATAGGATAAATTTATCAATTTTGATTATACTGAATTTATTACATTATCACAGACATTTTGGCTGTTATAATGTAATACATTCAGTATAATAATTCTGCATACTTTTAATCATCAAATATATGCAGTCGTCAGTTCTATATAAAAATGCATTTCGGGAAAAATAAATGATTTCTCCCTCAAATTATACTTTGTTAGAAAAGTATACTTTGTAATATTGATGAAATAGGCTACTGATCAGCCTATGCATCAGCACACTCTGATCGGAATACACAGTCTGATCGGTATCTACATTGTTCGCCATTCCGTCAAGGAGGCACGCGTCATGCTTCTATCACGCAATAACAAAATAACAGGCTACATGGATGTGCTACTTGCTCAGGATCTACACGGGTTAAAAAATATCATAAGCCCAATTTATCCAGTCACAGCCACAGATAAGCACCATACCTACATCCATATGTTCTACATTCGCCTTTCCTGTAGATACAGAGGGTATTTCAGATTTCAGTTCATGGTTCTTCCATATCGGATTGTGTGTTTCCTGAATCCGCTGTTTATCCGCTACGCCAATCTTACGTATCATCGGAGTCGTGAGTCCTATTGTAATAGGTTCGGCTTGGTGTAATATGCTGCCGCCCTCGGTTTGCCGTTCCGTATCGTTCATATTGTCATTTTGATGTACATATGTCGCAGGAATAATCGTGGTTTTATTAGCTTCTCCTTTTGTTGTTTCACTGAATCGGGCAGCCGAATGGTTTCCGTTGTTGACATCTAAGGAATCTGTAGATCTACTATGCACGTGTGTGCGACGTGATTCACCGCGGGCGCGTTCACGTACTTCATTCCAATTGGAATAACCACTGACGATTTCTGCCGTTGACACATCTTTGTCTGTTTCTTCCAAGTGTTTCTTGGCATCGATGCCAGCAGTGACATGTGCGGCACGAAGTTTGGTAATCTTCTCGCGTCTATGCTGCAGTGTCTTGACCACCTTACTTTCGTGGTTTCTCATCTCTCCGCTCGATCTCTTATCACTGTCCGTTGGTTTATCAGCTTTGTAATACGGCTTTACTTTCTTGTGTATGCCATCCAATGCGATATCTTCTTCTTTCCGATCTGTGTATTCTTTCTCCCAAGATGTATAATCTGGTAATTCCTTACGGCCGAAAACATTATCTAAATCAAACGCAGTCATGATTTCACAAACCGTGGTTATGTATCCATATCGAGTGATGTTGTGCGAAAATTAATGTGTATGTGTACAAGTTATATTTATGATGATTACCAACTAAAGTGGTGGTCCCAGTGTATTAATACAGTTGTTTTCTGTGTTTTTATTTTGCTGATTACATGTCCGTTTAATATTGTTACTCACAGCAAATCACTCCAACTCACCGGGGGCCCGTTTCACTAAGCTTCGTACGACTAAAAAGTGCAAATTTAGAATCTTCTGGAAATTTCATTTGATGGATTTACATTTATTGAGCATATGCAGCATATGCAGCCTTGCCTGATAAACTTGATATCAAAATACACTAACCTACTATTCTCTATGTACGATACACCGTCGCATGCGCTAATCGTGCCAATATGTGGTAATTTCTTTATTTCAAAATACCATAATGAATCGTGCTTGAAAGCAAACAGTTTGATTGGCTGAGTCTGAGCTGTGCTACTGTTCAGGCTCAGTCAATCACACTGCTTGATTGCGAGTTGGCATGGCCACTGGTATTAGTACAGTTGTATTGACGCAGAACTGATATTCATAATCGTATAAATTGATATTTTGTAGCGTACTTTCTTTAATAATCAAGTATCACTATATAACGGAACCTCTCTAAAACGGACACCAAGGAAACATCTGTGACCTTCTGTTTGAAAACATCTGTGACCTTACTATTCTCTATCTATTTTCCTTATTTCTGAACCAAAGTATATGTTGTGACCACTCATTTGAACCGTCTCGGCGAGACGGTTCAAATGGGTGGTCACAACATATACTTCTGATGAGAAATAAAGAAATTCTTGAGCCTTGCCGGATATTTTTTCCCATTCACGGCACTAACCTACTATTCTCTATATAACGGAACCTCTCTAAAACGGACACCAAGGAAAGATATTATATTTGATGAGTTTTTTAGTCAATTGTCTCCTGTGATAATGCCTGTTCATGATCGCACAGCACACAACTATGGCTCAGATTGATCAAATGTCTGATTGACAGTGAAACTTCTCTAAACCGGACACCATGGGGATCTCCCAGGGTGTCCGGTCTGGAAAGGGTTCCTTGTATAAATATTACACTTTAGTCCTTTGTTACAATAAATAGAAACGTACCATTATGAACATGGACTGTTAATGAATATTCCTGTATGTTTTTGTTTGTATATAAACGAACCACATATTTCGCGTGCAATACTCGCACACAGGCGAATGTCTATAAATGCATACCTCATTATAGTCAACCCATTCACCTATAAATGAGACACGCCATGCTGTTTTGTACCTTCGGATATCTGAGTAATTTCATTAATTACGTTTACAAAATTAACAATATTTTCATTATATAAAGTCAAAAGTTGATAATATTTTGTTAACTTTCGACGCCATTTACGGAAAATATTATAACTTTTGTAGACGTATTTCATGAAATTACGCAGATGTCCGAAGGTACAAAATCAAATGGCCTGTCTCAATTCCGGACTAGTCCATTAAACCGACAATGGATCTGCATTTAATATGTAATGGACTTGTACAATGTATCTGAAAAATACTGACAAATACTGCAGATCCTGATGAAACTGGCTGTAACGTGTGTGCAAATGTTGCTTTATGATATGTAGGTTAGAACGTGTTAAAGTACAATAAATTAAATGCTGTTCCGAATGTATTCATACCGTGTAAAGAAATATTCACTACTGCAACAGAAATATCGGCAATACCAACAGGGTTAGTTTTCACAGTCATCTTTGTACGCCCATTATGCACAATCATACGGAGCCCTGCAGGGGACATGGACTTTTTTAATCACTTCGTTCCCACGAAATAACAATTCGTTCCCTCGAATTAACAATTCGATCCCTCGAATTAACAATTTGTTCCCATGAAACGACAATTCGTTCCCTCAATTAAACAATTCGTTCCCTCGAATTAACAATTCTTTCCCACGATATAACAATTCGTTCCCACGATATAACAATTCGTTCCCTCGAATTAACAATTCGTTCCCACGAAATGACAATTCGTTCCATTAATTTAACAATTCGTTCCATCGAATTAACAATTCGTTCCCACGATATAACAATTCGTTCCCACGAATTAACAATTCGTTCCCGTGAGAACGAATTCATAATTCGTGAGAACGAATTCATAATTCGTGGGAACGAATTGTTCAAATGAGGGAACGAATTGTTATTTCGTGGGAACGAATTAATAAAAAACAAAATTATAAGTCCCCTGCGGGGCTCCGTACAATCAAGTACGTAATTCAGCGTCTATACTATACTTAACATTCACCAAGCACTCAGAGAGACGAGTGGGCCGTCCATAACGTGAAGTAGTCTATGCAGCTTATCTGCTGATTGCCAGTATCCGTTACATGTATACACCCCCGCCTGCGTTAATTTAATTAAAGTTATCAGCGTTTCTGTGCATCTATTGACAATGTCAACTCGCAATCAATCAGTTCTGTAGCACAGCTCTGGCTCATCCAATCAATCAGTTTGATTTGCTGAGCCAGAGCTGTAGCACATCTCTGGCTCACCCAAACAATCTGCTTGACTTCTCGAAAACACAGTATTGAAGTATTTTGAAATAAATAAATGTCAAATATTGGCAAGATTAGCGCAGCCGGTTGCTCATAAAAGACGGACGACAGAGGTCGCTACTTGATCTACACACGCTGTGACAAACAAAAGGTAGCGTCATTTTGGTACTGGGTAGAGTAACCGTGAAAGAGAAATACAAGTACAATGTAATTTACACTTGGTCCGTAAACTTTTTTTATTTTACGTTCTGTTTATTTTTTTTACTTTTTTTTATTTTTTTTATTTTATTTTTTTATTATTTTTTTTTGTATGGATATTCTTCCTTTATTTATTTAATTTTTGTATTTGTTATCATTTTATTTTCATCATACCCACATAATACATATACCTTGTACAATTGTCTTTAAGTATAGTGAATGCATAGTATTAGCCATGTATGTAAAAACTTTAATCTCTAAATCTCACATTAGTAACCCTTATTAATTCTCGAATTAGAGAAATGATGATCTATTGTACTGTATTGTAGCTGACATTTTCCAACACTGATGTATAAAACTAATTATCAGAAAAGATCTGTTGTCTGTCCATCATGTTTTTTAAAAATTGAATGGATTTATAGCTCTGCTGTGTATTTTGGTCTTACATGTACCATGTTTATAAACACTTGATACCAAATCATCTTGGTGCAATCAAACTAGACTGACAGATATTCATTTGTTTTGGGAATGTAAGGCAACGAATAAGTATGCAATCAAAATAGACTGACAGATATTCATTTGTTTTGGGAATGTAAGGCAACGAAGAAGTATGCAATTAAAATATACTGACAGATATTTATTTGTTTTGGGAATGTAAGGCAACGAAGAAGTATGCAATCAAAATAGACTGACAGATATTCATTTGTTTTGGGAATGTAAGGCAACGAAGAAGTAAAATAGACTGACAGATATTCATTTGTTTTGGGAATGTAAGGCAACGAAGAAGTATACTTCTTCGTTGCCTTACATTCCCAAAACAAATGAATATCTGTCAGTCTATTTTGATTGCACCAATGGCATATAGGAATATTCTTAATTATTTTTATCTTCCGGTGTCTTCAAAACGTTGTGTGTAAACTTATACGCAGTTTATTTAATATACATTTGTTTTCCTTATGTAAATTTGCCCATATCTCATTATAATTAATATTAATGAATTTTGTTTGTATTGTAGGTTGAAAATTCTCCCCACATATCGCTTTGATAGTAAACGAGGCAAACTTCCCAGTCCAAAGGGGAGATAATCCATGACGCAGGTGTCGAATCAAACGACGTTGCACATCTACTCATCATAAGGAAGCGACATACCAAGTTTCGGGTCAGTTGCTATTACGGTTTAAACGTTGTACGAGTTACAAGGCAAAATGCCAAATTCCAAGACGAAAAGGGGGAGATAATCCACAATCCCGGGGTCGAATCACAAATAAAAATATACTTTGCGCATCTACTAATCATAAGGAAGCTACATACCGAGTTTCAGGTATGTAGCTAATACGGTTTAAACGTTTTACGACTTACAAAGTTAGTGACGGACGGACGGACGGACGGACACGGGTAGCACTAAATGCCCCGTCCACTACATGTATCGTCGTGGGGCATAACAAACTTTATCCCGTCAACACAGTGCATATGTGCCGTGAAACACGGTGCCGTGAAACATTGTTGATATCCTGTCAATACGACCTAACCACTGCGTATGAATATGTGCGGTTGTCATACTAGTCGATTCTCCGATTGTGATGATGCGGCTGGTTTTTTTTTCTTCATTCTAAAACTATTTGTAGGTGTTAAATGGATAAATAGAATAGTAGGTTAGTGCCGTGAATGGGAAAAAATATCTGGCGCGGCACGGAAACGGGGTGTGCTCGGCAGAGCCTCGCCCATCCCGTTTCCTAAGCCTTGCCAGATTTGTTTTCCTATTCACGGCACTAAGCTACTATTCTCTATCTATTTTCCTTATTTCTGAACCAAAGTATATGTTGTGACCACTCATTTGAACCGTCTCGGCGAGACGGTTCAAATGAGTGGTCACAACATATACTTCTGATGAGAAATAAAGAAATTATTGAGCCTTGCCGGATGTTTTTTCCCATTCACGGCACTAACCTACTATTCTCTATATACATATAAATATATCATGTATCTAGTCACTATGTTATTGAATACACTTGAGTAGATCTGCAGATTAGATAATATTATCGGCATGGACTGATAACTAGTGTCATACGCCGCATTTCCTCAATCATACGGGGCCCCGCAGGGGACATGTATGTTTTTTTTATTAATTCGTTCCCACGAAATAACAATTCGTTCCCTCAATTTAACAATTCGTTCCCTCGAATTAACAATTCGTTCCCACGAATTAACAATTCGTTCCCGTGGGAACGAATTGTTAAATTGGGGGAACGAATTTCTAATTCGTTGGAAAGAATTGTTAATTGGTGGGAACGAATTGTTATTTCGTGGGAACGAATTAATAAAAAAAATAATTCTACGTCTCCTGCGGGGCTCCGTACAATTAGGACCATATATACATGTATGTGGCTCTGACTGGAGAAATGGAGCTTATGGGATTTGTGACCGCAGTAACTCCTTATCAAATAACACACTCCTTTACCCAGATAATGATCTACAATACATGTTAGAAGCATGGGATTGCTACATTTATGAAATGGCGAACGGTGCAGTTCCTGATCAGACTGTCCGGATGCACACCTGATTTGGAATTACCTTAGTCGCAAAACACATAAGCCCGATTTCTCAAGTCACTGACACATTCAACCCACTGAGATCGTCACATATGTATGTGGTTGTATGGCACGCCGTTTTACTATTTATTCCCAAAACAAGATATCTCATAAACTTTAGTAGATATCTAATATATTATATAAGATATCTACTAAATAAATAAGATATCTTAATTAAAAAACACTTATATAAGATATCTACTAAACTTTAGTAGATATCTTATAAACTATAGTAGATATCTTATAAACTATATGAGATATCTCATAAAGTTTATAAGATATCTTATATACTTTAGTAGATATCTTATATGAAATGTTATATCAGATATCTACTAAAGTATATAAGATATCTCATAAACATTAGTAGATATATATATTTAATTTAGATATCTTAATAATATATAAAGATATCTACTAAAGTTTATAAGATATCTCATATACAATTTTATATAAGATATCTACTAAAATATATAAGATATCTACTAAACTTTAGTAGATATCTTATATATTTTAGTAGATATCTTATATAGTATATAAGCTATCTTACATAGTTTAGTAGATATCTACATTAATTATTTAAATATGATATCTACTAAACTATATAAGATATCTTATATATTTTTAGGAAAGTTTAATTAAATTACAAAATAATGCATTCTCCCCAATAATTTAGCGCCGCAGCAATTTTCTACACTGTTCATACATATACCCTTGCTAGGGTCTACACTCACCATTCAGGGTATACGATGGTCGCCTGGGACGGCGGTCTGAGAATCCGCTTGATCATGATCTACACTGTTTACTGTTTCCCACCCTCCACCCTCCTCCGCCCTCCATTAATAAACGTACTCCCACCTTATATAAGGGTGGAGGGTGGGAAACAGTAAACAGTGTAGATCATGATCAACCGGATGCTCAAACCGCCGTCCCAGGCGACCATCGTATACCCTGAATGGTGAGTGCAGACCCTAGCAAGGGTGTATGTATGAACGGTGTAGATCGAGACTGGTGCGATAGTGTAAACCCTGATCATCATAGGTAACGCCAGCAGGTACGAACAGCGTATACCCTGTCCTTCTATGGGTGTATACCGTTTGTCCGTCTATGTGAATGACCAGCATAGATCCGAATAAGCAGGTACGACAGCAGGTACGATCATTGCATGTACATGTGACCCGTGTAGACCCTGATCATATATATATATGTGTGTGTGCGTGCGTGCGTGCGTGCGTGTGTGTGTGGACACTATCCTGGCTATATCTGCGAATTTTTTCTGTAGAGTTGTCATTGGTTGAAATTCAAATTTTAATCAATTAGTCAATTTCGTGCGGCATCAAAGGGAGCACTCAGTATTTCCTACTTTTTATAAGATATCTTATATAGTTTAGTAGATATCTTATATAAGTTCCTTTATAAGATATCTACTAAACTATATAAGATATCTAGTAAAATATATAAGATATCTTATATAACATATAAGATATCTCATAAAATATATAAGATATCTTACATAGTTTATAAGATATCTTATAAACAATTTTATATAAGATATCTACTAAAGTGTATACGATATCTACTAATCTTTATCAGATATCTTATATACTATGTGAGATATCTTATATAGTATATAAGATATCTTATATACTTTAGTAGATATCTTATATATATATGTTATATAATATATCTTATAAACTATATAAGATATCTTATAAACTATATAAGATATCTCATATAGTATATAAGATATCTGATAAAGTTTAGTAGGTATCTTGATTTGGAATAAATAGTAAAACGGCGTGTCATATGTTTGTGACTGCATACACGTGGCTATGCGGTTTGCGACAAGTGTATATCTAGGTCAGCATGTGTATCCGCACAGTCTGATCATCCAATTCAATCAATTAAACACCCGTTATGATTCTAACAAGCAATATAGATGGGATCGTTATCATCTACGGAGGCCCGCAGGGGACGTATAATTCTTTTTTTTATTAATTCGTTGCCACGAAATAAAAACTCGTTCCATCAATTTAACACTTCGTTCCCACGAATTAACAATTCATTCCCTCAATTTCACAATTCGTTCCCACGAATTAACAATTCATTCCCACAATTTAACAATTCCTTCCATCAATTTAACAATTCGTTCCCACGAAATAACAATTCGTTCCCACGGGAACGAATTGTTAATTCATGGGAACGAATTGTTATATCGTGGGAACGAATTGTTAATTCGAGGGAACTAATCGTTAAATTGAGGGAATGAATTGTTATTTCGTGGGAACGAATTAATAACAAAAATCCATGTCCCTGCTGGCCTCCGTAATCATCCGACATGAGTATGCTATTAGATCAGGAGCTACACTGGTCATCATAACCATAATCCCCATTTATTCAGTCATAGCCACATATCCGTTCTGTAGTTGTAGTGTAACCTCTGTAAACCGAACACAAGAAAACATCTGTAATCTTATTTTTGATGAGTTTCTTGGTCATTTATCTCGGGGGTAATGTCTGTTCGTGATCGCATAGCTATGGCTCAGAATGGCCAAATGCACGATTAACAGTGAAACCTCTCTAAACCGGACACCCTGGGGAACTCCCAGGGTGTCCGGTTTTGAGAGGTTTTACTGTATATATTTTGCTATATTATAAACAGTAAATCATAGTGCATGTTACGGAGCCCCGCAGGGACATATCATTCTTTTTTTATGAATTCGTTCCCACGAAATAACAATTCGTTCTCTCAATTTAACAATTCGTTCCCACGAATTAACAATTCGTTCCCTCAAAATAACAATTCGTTCCCACGATAAAACAATTGCTATTTCGTGGGTACATAATTGTTATAATAGTGGGAACGAATTGTTAATTGTTAATTCGAGGGAACGAATTACTAAATTGAGGGACCGAATTGTTATTTCGTAGGAACGAATTGTCAATTTCAAGAAACGAATTGTTATATCGTGGGAACGAATTGTTAATTCGAGGGATCGAATTGTTAAATTGAGGGAACAAATTGTTAAATTGAGGGAACGAATTGTTATTTCGGAACGAATTAATAAAAAATTCCATGTCCTCTGCTAGCCTCCGTAGCATGTAGATGTTGTCGTCTGCTGTTTATGTTTTATTATCATTGGAAATGATTCTAAAGTGCTGTCAAACCATGTTTTTATTGAGAAACAGGGCAAAATATAAGGCAACAGCAGACGACTGTTTTCGCGATCAGCAGGCTAAGGGTTAATGGAACTTTGCATATTGTAACATTTCGTCGTGCCGCAGACACAATACTACGGAGCCCCGCAGGGGACATGGATTTGTTTTATTAATTCGTTCCCATGAAATAACAATTCGTTCCTTCAATTTATTAATTCGTTCCCACGAAATAACAATTCGTTCCCACGAAATAACTATTATTCGTTCGCTCGAATTGACAATTCATTCCCACAAATTAACAATTCGCTCCCACGATATATCGTGAGAACGAATTGTTAATTCGAAGGAACGAATTGTTATATCGTGAGAACGAATTACTACATCGTGGGAACGATATTGTTTCTTCGTGGGAACGAATTGTTATATCGTGGGAATGAATTGTCATTTGGTGGGAACGAATTGTTAATTCGTGGGAACGAATTGTTAAATTGAGGGAACGAATTGTTATTTCGTGGCAACGAATTGTTATTTCGTGGGAACGAATTAATAAAAAAAATATCCAATGTCCAATAATACATGTATCTCCGAATAAAGTGGGCATTATTATCTTATTGTTGCATATTCCATGTGTCGGCAAGTAGAACACAGATTAACGGTGTTCGCTATCAACGACATTAATTGTGTTTATCAGTAGGCATAACTATCACTACAGTCTACATATTTCATATTGCAGTAACTGTTCATCTTCAAAGAGGCGACCATGGCGCAAAAACATTGTCTGTGGATGGCCGTTATTCTTACAGTTTTTATATACGAAACGGCAGGTGCTACTACAAGATACGCCACTTATAGATATAAAAGTAAGTCTCGTGGTTTCATTAACTTTTGTATTTTATTTTAGCGATGTGAACCAACTGATCGCGAACTTACGGTGGCACAGAGGGGACATGGAACTATTTTTTACTTTCGCGTGCGTACGCGATAGGGTTTCTTTGACTAAGCTATCGCGTGCGCACACAATAGCTATCGCGTGCGCACGCAATAGTAAAATATATTTACATGTCCCCTCTGTGCCACCGTACAAACTTGAATATGTTTAAGACATTTAACCTTTATGAGGACCAAGCATATGTTACATGCACATGCACGACAATAGAATGTCACTGTGGCCGGAATAGTCCCTGATAGTATTCAATTTGAAAAATGTATACCCTGATCAGACAAACATGTTGAAATAACAGAAATGAATGAACATGATGAAACCAGCAAATTTTTACAATTAGTTTGTATTGTAATTTGTAATTGCAAAGACACATATTTAAACAATTTTTTTTTCAAAAGAAAATATAAAATTTACCTGAATGTCCTGGAGTATATCCAATAATGTCCCTATAACAATCCAATGTCACAATCCCGATATTTATCCAAGTCCTAATAAATATACACAACATGTCAATGTTTTAGCCACTTTAAGCACACTATCCACTATCAACTTTCGAATTAAGAATTATATCAAAAGCAGAACAATCATAACTATGCTTCAATGAGCTACAGTCTGTTACACGTTTTGCTGCCGACGAACCTTTAGCTATTACACACATTAAATCTAAAAAAAATATTTAAATGTAAGTACATGTACTTTAATTTCCATCAACAACACAAAATTCATCATTCCCAAAAGAAATTATTTGATGAATTTCCATCAAATATTGTTTATATTGCGAAAAAACGGGAATTTATCAAGGGGGCTAATGCCCGCCAAAATATATGTAAGAAAAACACACTTATGACAATTGATGGTTGGAAAAAATGCCACAAATAGTCTCTCAATTGTAGTTAGCTCAATGATATGTTTGCATTTCAGGAAAAATATGTCTGCCAAAATATAAACGATATATACGATATCTACTGGAGGTGGGGTATACCATTAACATGACACCGGTATTATGTTAAAATGTGTTGAGTGTTTAAACGTCAGCAAAATAATATATATACAAACAATTTCCCGGAAAGTATTTAAAGCACTGAAATAGTTTACGTTGAATGTCATTTGTTGATGTGTCATGATTATTAAATTGAGCATATACCGAAATATCGTCTTTGATAAGTGATTAAACCTGATAATTTATTAAATACAGCCTCAAAATGAACACATGGAAATCAAGTGAAAATAAATAAATGCGTCGTTATTACCAAAGCAATTCTCTCGCTGACAGCTTTGCTAATAAACTGAACATAAGTCTTCAGTGACCTTGCGTGTTCAGACGTGTATGCGAAACAAAGCATCAACCCTAGACTAGACACACACTGTGGCCAAATATTAATAATTCCAGCACAAACATATTTACACAATTCCTTAACATTTGATTGGTCCGTAGCAAGTCTCTGTCCAGAATTTATATCCCAGTAAATTCCATGCCAAACTACTTTCCGTAACCGTCGGGCGCAGTTAAAATAATTCTTAAGAAAATGGAAAATAAACACATTTTCTTCATGAATTTATTTCAAATGCTGGAATTATAAGGAATGAATGGCCTTTTTGTGGAATTTATCGGGGATATAAACTTGGAAAATTTTCGAAAATTGTAATTTGTTATCGCTTCGTCCAGTATTCCCGCGACTTTTCCAAGTTTATACCCCGATAAATTCCACAAAAAGGCGATTCATTCCTATATTAAACTCGTTGAAGTGGCTCATAAGTCATAAGGAATGAAATACGTTAATATCACATGCACGTATGCACATATGTACATGGACTATCGCTGTAATCCCCTCCTGCGTATCGGCAAGGGGATACAAACAAATAAATCAGTACTTTTATATATTAACTTTCTTAAAGTTATAGTGCTGTGGAACCTTCTTTTTTAATTAAGGCGATATTATATCACCGGTATAAAATGGCTTGAAAAGGTATAGTGTACATATATTTATCCCGTCAACACAGTGCGTATGTGCCGTGTAACACAGTGCCGTGAAACATTTTTGATATCCAGTCAATACTATTATTGCATTTTAAAGCCATTGTTAGGTGTTGATGGGATAAATAGAATAGTAGGTTAGTGCCGTGAATGGGAAACATTTCTGGCGCGGCACGAAAACGGGATGTGCTCGGCAGAGCCTCGCCCATCCCGTTTTCTAAACCTTGCCAGATATTTTTCCCATTCACGGCACTAACCTACTATTCTCTATCTATTTTCATTATTTCTGAACCAAAGTATAAGTTGTGACCACTCATTTGAACCGTCTCGGCGAGACGGTTCAAATGAGTGGTCACAACATATACTTCTGATGAGAAATAAAGAAATTATTGAGCCTTGCCTGATATTTTTTCCCATTCACGGCACTAATCTACTATTCTCTATATAACATACTAGATCTATGCAATGTAGAAGATAATGGAAAAAGACATAGGTGGTGAAAACATAAAAAGTAAAACATGGAACGTTTAATAGCTTATCTTTGTACGAGGTAAATGGTCCCAGCTTGTGTACATTAAGTATATAGAGAATAGTAGGTTAGTGCCGTGAATGGGTAAAAATATCTGGCACGGCTTAGGAAACGGGATGGGCGAGGCTCTGTCGAGCACATCCCGTTTCCGAGCCGCGCCAGATATTTTTCCCATTCACGGTACTAACCTACTATTCTATTTATCCCGTCAACACCTAGAAATGGCTTTAAAATGCAAAACAAGTAACCCCAGTCACCGCATATATACATACGCGGTGATTAGGTCGTATTGACAGGATATCAAAAATGTTTCACGGCACCGTGTTTCACGGCACATACGCACTGTGTTGACGGGATAAAATGCAATACCCATAACTGATAGAAATATCCTTTTAGAGGATCAGAATATCGAGCATTTCCATGACACCACTTGCATATTACCACAATGTTTTGGCTATCAATATTGCTTTTCCACCACCCAAATGTCGACGTCGTTCCGGCTACCTGTAGTAGCAGACACTTACCTGTTATCTCTGAGACTATTGACACTGTGTTCATCTATTTCCATTGGCATCTCTCATTTATGGCAAATACAAAACGATATACCCAATAGGAAACCGAATAGTCAAACTGAGTATTGCTACTCTAGTTAGTATCATTGTCACTGTGATAATCTAATGAATATAATGCCACCGCCTAATTCAATGAAAGAGTTGACATACTACATACGCTACGTTCGTCTTCTTCGCGATTTTGGTGGCCATTTGTAATTAATTAGAACATCATATCAAAATGACAAACTAAGTTAAGAATTAAGTTGGACAAATACGGTTGACATCGTTCATCATGGTTTGACTACTTGCTTCAATGACAGCAATCTTGATTGAGAGCTATCATACGTTTTTATGGTATGTTGTGATATTTTTATTTTATTCACGATGTATACATATCATTGATATGAAATTGCTTGAAAGAAAAATGGTCCAACAGGTTTGATACTTTTTATACATGTTGGCCGCCATCTTAGATTTTGATTAATAACACTTTCAAAAATCTAACTAAAAACAAATTTGCATTTATATTATAGACTAGATGTACATAGTATTTTACATATATATTGTTTTTATTGCAATGTCGGCCATCTTGGATGTCACTTAATTTAGGGAGTTTCCCCCATTTTTGCAGACTTAGAGAATAGTAGGTTAGTGCCGTGAATGGGAAGAAAATATCCGGCAAGGCTCAAGAATTTCTTTATTTTTCATCAGAAGTATATGTTGTGACCACGGTTCAAATGAGTGGTCACAACATATATTTTGGTTCAGAAATAAGGAAAATAGATAGAGAATAGTAGGTTAGTGCCGTGAATGGGAAAAAATATATGGCAAGGCTCAGGAAACGGGATGGGCGAGGCTCTGCCGAACACATCCCGTTTCCGTGCCGCGCCAGATATTTTTTCCCATTTACGGCACTAACCTACTATTCTATTTATCCCGTCAACACCTACAAATGGCTGTAAAATGCAAACATAGTATTGACTGGATATCAAAAATGTTTCACGGAACCGTGTTTCACGGCACATACGCACTGTGTTGACGGGATAAATATTGTTCTTGAAATGTAAATACATCATTGAGCTAAATTTAATTGATAAAATATTTGTGACATTTTTTTTGATTCACAAAAAAATATGTTTTCATCAATTGTCAAAAGCATGTTTTTTTACATATATTTTGGCGGCCATTTTTGATTCTTGGTTGCCTAGAGCGCCCATAAATATTACTCTATGATGGTTGGATTTATGTTATTCATCCCCATATAATTATACACTTATTGCATCTGATTTCGTGATTAGTTCCCATTTTATAACTTTTTGGTTTTTGCTTAATTTCAATGGCGGCCATCATGTTGTTGAGCTAGTTTCTGGTATTTCCTCAAGGTAGAATTTGGTAAACATCTTTTTTATTCAATAACTAATCAAAGACTTGAAAACAGTTGAGAAAATAAGTGTTGCAATGTTGTCCAACCTCAGTGGATTTTGAGGCTTTCTTTATCGGACTATTAGAGAGGTTCCACTGTATATGAATTACATGACTGTTTGAATAAAACTAAAGTGTTTACAAACAAACCAACACACATGACTGTTAATCAGTGTATGGAAAAATACAAAATGTACATGTCAAATATAGATACGTGTAACACCTACATGTACATGTCAAATATAGATACGTGTAACACCTACATGTACATGTACAATAGTAGTATAAAGGGAGTCAAAATGATACCACCTGCGGTGGCATTATTTATAACCCTTTATACCACCCCCACCACCCCCGAAAAATCAAAAATTGGTTAACGAGGAAATTGTCTCCCACCAACCACGAAAAATTGGTCGTGTAAATTTATGATAAAATAATTATTTCAATGTGCCCACGAGTGATAGTTTATATTCCAACACCCCATTTTTCTCCTCCAATATAGCTAATTTATTTCGACGATGTCGAATTGTAGTCCAATTATATTGGTGTCATAAATACCTTATGTTTTTTTCACGTCCAATTGAACATATAAATTTAATAGGTTATAATAAAAATATTATAACAAAATGGATAATAAAATACGCAACGAATTGGAATTGTATAATGACCTTGCTGAAGAATTTTACGCCGCTGTTTCTACAGTATTAAAACACGGTAAAATGACAATACTATGTGGTATCGAATACATGAAATATCAGCGTAATTTATTACGCTGCGATAAAAACGTTGCATTTACAATATTAAACCGGCAATTATGTCGCCGGTATAAGTCTCAAATTTATGTAATGAAGCGACTAAATAGGATCAATAGGATCGTAGAAACACTACCGAAATATTATCAAACTAATTTTATAAAACAGTTTAAAATCAAAGATTCGTTTACGGATATGCGTTTCTACAATATCGCTTTTAACGAAGAAATTGGAAAATTATTAGAAGAAATTGGAAATTGAACAGAAAAAAAACAACTATTAGAGAAAATGGATAATACAATACAATTGGAATTGAAAGTTTTTAATGTCTGTGTTGAAGAAGTTTACGAAGCTTACGGGGGTTATAATCCTGTATATAAATTCTATAAAATGAGAACACTAGGCGATATCGAATACATGAAATACCAGCGTAATTTATTACGCTCCGATAAAAACGTTACATTTACAATATTATACCGGCAATTATGTCAACTGTACAAGAGGCAAATACAAACATTAAGACGGATAATGCGTATCGGATATGAAACTAAGGTGTATTATATAAAATTGTTAAAACCCAACGATTCGTTTACGAATATACATTTCTACGATATCGCTTATAAAGATATTAATAATTTGTAAAAAATTAAAAAAAAAAATAGCAAAAGCCTCCACTCGTGCACAACACCCCAGCGACTGGGCAGATTTCTAGCCGGCACCCAGCCACTGGGGTGTTGGGACCTTTCTTAAGCCCACGCATCTGTTGGCTCACATTCTGGGTCGCCTTGAACCCCATTGCCAATTCCTCTATTAAGAGAAACCAGCGAAGTATGGCGAGCCTATGTGTGAATTTGGTTTCCGAAATTGCAAAGCTCTTAGGCAGAAATCTTTTAGGCCGGCACCTTTGAGCTACACAATTACATCGCCAAATACACACATATGCATAGACTGCTACCATTAAACAGACGAGACGGACGTCATACCGGATCAACAACATAGCACACACGAGATGAGACCAATTGTTGTAAGGTCAACAAACATATATATACTCATCAGTTTCCTATACAACATACAAATGGTGTGCATATTATAATTATTTATTAATACCTATTGGCGAAAGAAAACATGTGATGGTTCGTTATTTTGTTAATTTTATAATTAATTTTATATTTTTTTTTAATAATTTAAAGCTGAACACCCCTATTATTACATAGTAATTCATTTATGTTGTAACGACAATGTTTCAATTACACGGGTTATGGCCCATGCGTAAATTGATAACCGAGGTAAACAGAGCCGAGTGTATAAATTACACGGGTTATGAACCATGCGTAAATTGATAGCCAAGGTAAACAGAGCCGAGTGTATCAATTACACAGACGGTGTGTACAGTGTAATACTCGACTGAATTTGTAATTCTCAGTGAAAAACACATGTTGTATAGGTATGTAAATTTGTTTACTGCATCAATATAATTTTGAAAAAATTAGGAAAATTATAAAATTAAGAAAAAAATTTTTTTTTTAAAAATTATTTTATAATGGTGCTGTAACATTTCCTCCGACTTTATTTCCAAGTTTTACCCTAAATTTATCCCAATCAGTACACTCAATTTTGGGAATGGTGGCGCACGCCTTGATCCTTATATAATTTTTTAATTCTTCATATCTCCCCATTTCTTCCACCACGGATTCAAACTCTAAATTTGATATTTTCTTATCGGCCAACGCTTTGGACACCATAACGTCGATGCTATTTTTCTTAGACCTAGCGAGAACGGATATTCTATCATGTTTTCTACTTTTTTTCTCGAGTTTTCCACCCACCGCCCTAATTACCATACAAAGTGTTCTAGATAAAACGGTAATTCCACTCAAAACCCCTGCAAGTGGAATCATTACAATTGTAGATAGCGTTGCAGCAGTCCCCGCCCCACGCAACACAGAAACACTTGCCAGAACCGTACTAGATGCTTCAGCTATGTTTGCCGCGCGCTTATATTTGTTAGCGTGTCTTTTTCTATTTGCACATTCTCTAACTAAAATATATTGCATAGCGACGATATTATTCAACCTAAAATCTGAACTTCTTTCGTTAATTGGATATAGTGTTGGTGGAGTGGTATTGAGAGTTGGATACAGTGTTGGTGGAGTGGTATTGAGAGTTGGATATGGTGATTCGTTCATAGTTAAATTTATTTCAATATATTAGTATTTACACAATAAGTTCAATTAACAATGAGACAATAGTGGAAGAACTCTCTGAGTCACCGATTTTCGTAACAAAGTTAATAACACTACCTTTGGAAAGTCTAATTCGATCATTACCGGCGAACGAAACAATCGTCGAACTATCTCCAGAGATTTTAGTGACTCCAACCCCCCGTTCTTCCCAATCTACTACAATATTTATCGCGACCGCGCCCACAGGTTTACCATTAGCATTAACCGAGCAGACCGCCATTTGGATAACTTCACCTGCAGCTGTCATAGTGTATCCCCCATATTTATTACTCGCTTTGGCACCGAACGAATATTCATAGTGCCCCACAACCAATGGGCCCCGCTTCTCAGCCCAAACTGTTATGACACGTTTTGGTGTTTTCATTGTTTTCACTATTCCGGCAAGCGCCCTGTTTGCGTTATATGCCTCAGTACGAATCTCATAAGAGGCCTCCTCAAGAGCTTTGGTCGCGGCTATACGATCATGTTTCAGTTTATCAGAAACTTCGGTTATTTTTCCATCTAGTTTGGTAAGTGCCGCTTCTCTGCTGAGAGAGTCCTCTAAGCGCAACGCATCATAAGCCTCCGTAATGGTCGCCTGGTGACCTTCTAATGCTTTATCAATACCCGACCGGGCCTCTTTTTTAAATTTTTGAAATTCAGTTATTTTTTCATCTAGTTCGGTAAGTGTCGCTTCTCTGTTGATAGAGTCCTCTAAGAGCAACACCCTATAAGCTTCCGTAATATCCGTCTGGTGGTCTTCTCGGGCTTTCTCAATACCCGTTCGGACTCCATCAAGATCAAACCAGGTCTCTTTTTTAAATTCGGTTATTTTTTCGTATATGTCAGTAAGTGCCGCTTCTCTGTTGAGAGAGTCCTCTGAGCGTAACGCCCCATAAGCCTCCGCAATGGCCTCTTTGTGGTCTTCTCGGACCCCCTCAACCCCCGATCTGGTCTCTTTCAGAAATTCGGCTATTTTACCGTCTAGTTCGGTAAGTGTCGCTTCTTTACTATGAGAGTTCTCTAAGCGCAACGCATCATAAGCCTCCGCAATGGCCTCCTCAAGGTTCGACTGGTGGTCTTCTCGGACTTTATCAATACCCGACCGGGTCTCTTTTCGAAATTTGGTTATTTTTTTATCTAGTTCAGTAAGTGCCGCTTCTCTGATGAGAGAGTCTTCTGAGCGCAACACCTCATAAGCCTTCGTAAGGTCCGCCTGGTGGTCTTCTCGGGCTTTCTCAATACCCGACGTGGCCTCTTTTTCGAAAATCGATTATTTTCCCGTCTAATTCAGCAAGTGTAGCTTCTTTGCTGAGAGAGTCTTCTAAGCGCAACGCATCATAAACCGCCGTAATGTCAATCTGGCGGTCTTCTCGGGCTTTATCAATCCCCAACCGGGCCTCTTTTCTAAATTTGGTTATTTTTTTACCTAGTTCGTTTAGTTCCGTATGCGTTTCTTCACGACTTTGTGTATTCACAGCCAGGGCATATTCTCTAAGTTGTGATAGTAGACTTTTGTGAATCTTGTCCGTGGCCCTCGATATAGTTCTATTGATCAAGGCCTTTGTTTTTTGGGTAGTTAAAAATTCGCCCTCTGTCGGGATGAATCCCCCTTCTGCCGGTTCCAAATTATTTGAATTTGTCACCCAATCGGAAGAACTACCTGGTCCGTATATACTCATAATGTTGATAATATATATTACGAACATGCGTTTAATTCTAAATAATTTTCTTAAAATTAATTAATTTAAAATTTTTAATTTGAAATTTCTAGGACGACCGAAATCGGGTAATCGTTCTTCAACTCTCTCCCTTTATCATCAAGAATAGAAATCTTCAACTCGTGGATGTGTCCCGATTCCAAAACTTTCATCTCGGGGTGTGGGAAGTCTAAGGTCACAGTCTCGCCATAGAAACAGTCGCTGGCGGGCACAGTTTTCAGTAATGTGCTGGGGGATCCGTCTACCGTGTTGTACGATGTGTTCACCCGATCAAGGCGCACCCCGAGAGTTTTCGTGAAGGTGAAGTCCACCGGATTATCACCGACGTACTCACCCGGGGTAAACACTCCTTTGTTTGAGGAGTATGTCTCTCTAAAACCGAGTTGAATACCCAACCCCGGGGAGACCACTACCTTATTATCAGTGATGATGGTCATTGTTGCGAGCCCGGTAGCCTTCGATACTGTGAGGTTGATTATACCGTCAAGCTCTGATTTGACAAAATCTTTGAGCTGTCTTATTCCCCACAGTCCGTGAGGCAGCTTTACACCTAATTGTTGTCCATCATTCACATAGTAAAACCCTTCGCTCTTCCCCACATTCTGCCATCCAACCGTGAAGGTGATTGATCTAAGGCCTACCCGGCGTTTTTCCGCAGCAGTTGTCTATTAATTTTTGAAGTTCACAACTCCCTTTTTGAACATTAGTTATAGTAGCAAACATAATAATATCTTTCAATGGATACCAAAGCATTTAGCTTTAACTCTAATGTAAAGTACGCGGTCGGAGGTAAATACACACAAAAAGACGTTGTTAACCCCCTTGTACACCCAACCGTAACGGTTAGACCGGACAGCGGCTTTGCCACCAATTTCCCTAATATCTTTGAACAATATAGGCTGCCCAAGATTACTACGATGGAGGTGGTAAACGGTGGAAAGCAACACCGATGCAGTTTTGGCAGAACCAAATAAATTTTGCTGTATGGTGCGCAACAGCCGGGTGTGGAGTTTCATATAAAGACCATCTGACATCCAAGAATGTCATGCTCCAAAGTGTCTACAACTTTCACGTGTATTATACTATTAGGAGGATCTCAAAGAACTAGGTATTTCACTACCTCAAGACGACGCCTGGAATCCCATTTCCAACGCATACGACCGTATGGTGTTTGAAAGACTGTGTAACGAATTTAACGTTTCAAAAGACGCGGACTGGAGACAGAAAGCATTTCCTACCAGCACCGGCCTCGGGGACGTTCTCATTCACGGCCAGTCCGGGAATTGGACACAGACTGATTTTAGACACGATCACTCCGGTGACCACATCGTCAGTCGGAACGCCGGGAATTTTGACCCCGCGACTATGACATTCGGGCCGGAAGTGTCTGGAGGTCGGCACTGTGGCGTGTTTTCTTGTAAAATGTTACCTCCGAAACGGGCTCACGTCGATTACATACAGCAGGCTGCTGAGGTTCAGGACGCGTGGGGTACATTTATGTTAGATAAGGGTATAGGGTTCACGCAGGCCGGGGTTACTCGCGTCAACGACTCCATTCGCACGTACGTCTGGGCCATCCTCGGCGCACAGAAGCAAACTCGCAGTTCTATATGGGCTGGGCACGGAACGGCGTTTGATGCACAAAAACAATTCTTGGCACTTGTAGAGGACGCCCATCTCAGCTAGGGTGGACCTGGAGAAGGCGATCCAGAATTATCAAGACGTTTTACAGAATGCCAGCACCCCAGTAGACTATGTATTTGGAATAGGTCTTTATATGGCGCCGAGCAATATGATACTACGAGACGACCCGGTTGACGGTTACAATAATCAGATCGTAATCGCCACCGCCAATCAAAAAATCGGCCACAACGGTAACGTGAACACGGATATCATCAAGCGCACCCCCAACATGATCGGGTTCAACAGTGGAACCGATTTCATAAAACACAAAATGGATACACCTCCCCCAATTCGTAAATTGGACACACAATCGAACCCAGTACCACCAATTCGTAAATTGGATGCACCATCGAGTTCCATCAACAGACCAATCGCGATTGGAGAAACACCAATCATCAACACCAATCGCAGATTGGGTGAAATTGGAAGCACAACACACGAGGAGGAGAAATTAGGGCTCGTCATCACCCTCGTGGCGATCGGATTATTTACGCTTTGGTTGTAGGAACTCTCTGGCGAAGAATAGTAGGAGACCGGCGATTGCCACGATTAAAGCCCAGGTATTTTTGGCTAGCCATCCGGCCGTTTTTGATAATATAGATAGCAAGTAAGAAACGATACTTCCGATCAGTCCAGGTAGTGCGGCAGCCGCCTTTCCAGCTAATTTAGCTAGAAGATTGGCGAGGGCTTTTAGTTGTTTTTTTACCCACTCCTTGGCTCCACCGGATGGAGCGGGTGCTGGTGCTGGAGCGGGTGGTGGCGCCGCACCACCAGTGAAAGCTAGAACTATGGTCGATATAGTCATGCCGATAGCAACGAGGATGCTTGCTATCGTGACGCCCTGCTCTCTGAACAGAGTGCGAAGACGCTCACCGAGTGTCGTCTTCTCGTGCAGGACCCTCGAGATTGATTCGCGGATCCGACTTATTTGTGTGCGGAGAGCCTCACGGTTAACCGAGGCGGCCTCCAAGCGAGCTTCTCTTTCGTCCCGCAAAGACCGCAGTCGTTCGGCGATCCGCTCGGTAGATTCTCTATCGTCACCGGCTTCTCCAGTTTTCTTTCTTCTAGCGCGATATGTTCATCCAGCGCCGTGAGTTTTGAGAGATTAAGGACCAGTTCGCCCCGGACTGTTTGTAGAGCCTTATCGAGTCCACGGAGTTCTCGAAGAGGTA
Organism: Conchocele bisecta; assembly: GCA_029237695.1. Lineage (NCBI taxonomy): Eukaryota > Metazoa > Mollusca > Bivalvia > Lucinida > Thyasiridae > Conchocele > Conchocele bisecta. The sequence continues at coordinate 78,771,898 of CM055271.1, forward strand.
ACGGTGGGTCATCGTTGAGTATTTTCCCCAATTGTGATTGCACGCTGAACGTGGTCTCCATCGTGTTAATAACGTCGGTGGCTATTTGAGGGACCTCGCTGAGCTCAACCGTTTCTATCGCGGTGGCCGTCTTCGCTATAGTTTCGTCGGTAGACTTTAGGGCCTCTACAGCGCGGGCCGGTATAATTGTTTTACCCCTCTTCCAATCCGTGAATCCTAGTTCGTCCCTTATGAATCGGCCACCGCCCGGGTTTCCGGCAATGGTGCCAATCGCTAGGGGTTTACCGGTCCTCGTGTTGACTATTGGAATATTTGATGCTGCTTTTAGTCGCAATCTACCGTTCATATCAAATTTGAACTTGGAGTAGTCGCGACCGACAGAGGGGACCAGACCTTTTTCTGCCAAACTGTTGTAGTAGTCGTTTACAGCTCCCTCGAGTAATTCCCGACTTTGACTAGTAGTAGCGCCACCCAATTGTGATTGGATTGGAACTGGAGTCTCGAGGGAATCCTCGAAATTATCATCACCATCGAGGTAATCCGTCTTTGCCGATTTCATCCATTTCAACATCGTAATCAGCCATATTTATAATTTTCTTAAAATTAATTATGTATTAAAGACAAAACCATACGGGTTTAATAGTTTCAATAATTTTGAAAAAATTAATTATGTCTTCGAGTCAATACGGTCGCAAACTCAATCCATACCACAGACTGCGTGAGCCCCTCGGGGCAAAAGGCGTGAGACAGAGTGTCGTTATTACGAACAACCCATCGACGATCGACCAGAACCAGCAGCTCTTAGTCCGCTTCCCCAACCTCGGAGCTAACGACGTCATTGTGCCGGGTACTGTTCGCCTCGCTTTCACTATTTCGCTAACGTCGACGGACGCGGACCGAACCGTCGTTCAGAACCTGGGTCGCGCCATCGTCAAGAAGACCATGATAAAGATTTCTGGTAATGAGGTGATGTCGATCGACGACAGCGACGTCTACCATTGCTATCAGGACCTGTGGAAGACGTCACACGAGCTCGAAAACGCTGTCTATCAAGGTATTGACACCAGCAAAAATAAGAACGTAACCAAACTTAGAATCGGGGCTGCTAACAAGGTAGATAACAACGCTAGTGACAACGCGGTCGCGGGCGTTTACGGCAACCGCTTCTACATCCCGCTCGACTTTGAGTTGCTGGAGAGTCACATGCCCTACTATCAGAGCGCTTTGGCTGACCGCCTCGAATACGAACTAACGTTCAACGACTACGGCCGAGTTATCATAGCCAGCGACATGTTATCGACGTATACGATCGATAATGTTTCGCTGGAGTACGACATGGTCACGATGCCCGAACTAGCGCGATTGATCAGAACCCAGTACACCGGGCGCGTTGCCATACTTTACGACCGAGTTCTTCGCCATCGCAAGATGCCGAAAGACAAAAGCGACACATTGTGGAATATTAACGTCAACGTACCCGCCCGCTCGATGAAAGGTATACTGATGCTGTTCGAGGATGCTCGGTTCGCGTTCGGTGCTAGAAAAACCGACAGATTCTATAACCCCAAAATCACGAAGGTAGAGGTGACGATCGAGGGAGTCCCCAATCAACTCTACAGCGCGGGTCTTCGCGCGCACCAGCAGTGGGATGAAGTAAGAAAGCAGTTTGCTGCCGGCTCTAAGCGCTCTCCGGAGGTTGCAGCAGTTGCAAAAGACCTGCATCTCTCGCCGTCTCCCCTCGCGGAGTTCCTGAATACCAAATACGCGTTATGGCTAGACATGCGAGCCAGCGACGATGACCAAATACACGGTAGCGGACGCCAAGTTGAGAACGCTAGTGAGGGTGTGACGATCCAGATAACCAAAGAGGCGGACGGAGCCGGGCCATTGAACGTGTACTTATATATAATTACAGACGCACAACTCAACATCGAAGATGGTCGATACGTATCAGCGATCTACTAATTCTAAAGAATTAATTAAGAAAATTAACAATCAATACCAATTCACGATTGGAGATGCTCACTCTGCCATAATATGTGGGCAGACAGGATGTGGAAAAACGGTTTTCATCCTCGACTTACTCGAGGGATCCTACCGCGATGCCTTTCGTCACATTGTGATCCTATGTCCCACTGTGCGGCACAACGATACTTATCAGCGGTGCCCGTGGATATGGACCGACCCTGAGGTATACGTTATTGACCCTGGTGATAGGCTTCACGATTGGTTACGTGGTTTATACCAAATATTTCAGGGCGAGCCCACCCTATACGTGATTGACGATTGCTCGGCCAAAGCGGCGATGACCAAAAAGAAGGACATGCTCTCCGAGCTCGCATTTTCTGGCCGCCATGCTAGACAAAGCGTATGGATATCCACTCAAAAATACAACGCCGTCCTCAAGGATCTGCGCGAGCAAACGAAATGGGTCGCCCTCTTTCACTGCAAGGACCGAGACTCATTCGATGACTGTCTTCGAGAGAATGACGTTATCCCAACGCGCGAGGAGCGCCTGGAGGTTCGACAGATGCTTTCCGAAACTAAGCACGCCAAGCTTCTGCTAAAGACTGATCAACCAACTGCTTATAAAGTTATCAATTAATTAATAATTTTGAAAAAATTAGGAAAATTACAAAGTAATAAGCTATTGCAATGCTTAGCAATTGCTGAACAATGCTTAGCAATTGCTGAACAAATGCTGAACAATGCTGAACAATGCTGAACAAATGCTTAACAAATGGTTAACAATGTTAACAATTTGGTGCCTCCGCTGCTAGCTTTGTTGCGAGCATAATGGTGATCATAAGTATCGGGTGGTGCGCTTGGCAATATGTTAAAGTGATGAGAGTTGTTAGAATAGTTAAATTAATTTTAAGAAAAATGAACTGCGACGAACTTCTCGATCAGCTAATAGAAGAAACCTCAACTCCGACTGCCAAAGATAATGATCCGACAGAGCAATCGGGATCAACTCCAACTCCAACTCCAACTCCAACGGCAGTGGTATTGGGTTTGAGTGCAACGACTCCGAATGAAAATGCGGCGCGACGCGAGCGTCTAGCTGCGCTGGTTGCTGGGGGACAATCGGAGCATTATCTAGGTAGGCGTCTCTCAGTTTGTCAGGTGGATAAGATGTCAGATGCGGAGATCGATAAAATGTATGCGCGATACGAATCCAAATTGGGAGCAGAGATGACAAAAACTCTTGGATCGGCAGCTATTCATTTGTACGCTACCGCCGTAGTAGACTTCTCCCTATACCAAACACCGAAGGGTTGATTCACGATCTAGAGACTGACCCTTTTATAGGACACACTCTTAGAACGGCATGCTGCCTCAATTTATCACAAGTTTGGAATGTACTTAGCTCCGCTGACAACCGCGTTGACCACGGGTAAACACTGTCATTTGGACATATATGCCCACGAACTATAAGCCCTGAAAATGATGACACAAGACACACCCACGAGAGTGACGGAGTTGAACCAGATTGCTCCAACACAATCGAACCAGAGTGTTACTCCGCCACTGGATGACATACCGCATATAAAAAATCCTAAAAGACAGGCAGCTGGGAGGGCGGCGGCTGCCACCCGAAAAGTTAAACAAGATAAAATACTCGCCGAGCTTCGAGAGGCTAAACTCCAATCGAGATTGGGGTTGCAGCAAATTCCTGAATTGATGGGGACGGAGACAGCAAAACATCTGAAGACAGAGCAATCGGGTTCAACTTCACCCCAAATTCACGAATTAGAAGCACACCCAAATTCATTGAATTTGTCACCCAATACCAACTCCGTTGGAGTTGGACTGAACCCCAATTCACGAATTGGAGTTGGTTTGTTGGTGGTAGTCTGGCAGTTGTTGGTGCCCTGTGCGTGTGGAAATACCCGAAAAAACAACCAGCCAGTGTTCAGAAGAAAGTTACTAAACACCAATCATCAACAATGTTGAATTTGGATGCGCCCCCATTTAAACATTGATCGCGACCCCTTTTATATGCAATAATTATAACAATGGCTGAACAAGATGGTAAAATGTTAGTGAATGCGCTTTATCACGCCGTGGTGATATCGGGTTTCAGTATCGGGTATGCTCGACTATCAAAGATGGCCCTAGGAGGAACCGCTCCCAAATTGGACTTTAATGTGAGAGACGTAGGGCTCGCGACCTTAGATGTAGCGGCCGCAGTTTGGACCCGAGATTATCTAGTTAAAGCTGGAATTCTACCAGTTAATATATGGAAATAAATGGCTTCAATCGCAGTAATAGTAGGTGGTGCGCTTGTAAACGCATTGGCGTTCAGCGGTAGAAAAAAAAAAAAAGAAAACTTTATGTTCTCTAAAATGAAAAGCTCGAACGTGGATGAGGAGCGTAAGCGTCATGATTTAGCTGTAGAACAACTCAATAGTGCAAAGGAAGCGTGGTCAAAAAAACGAACCGCCCATCTTGACTGGGTCAACGAAGAGCTTCGCCGCGAAAATCACGCCGCACAAACTTTTCAGAAACGTTGAAGAAGCCAACCGCGAGTACGCGCTGGCATATCCGCACAAAAGTCTCGATCCAATGGATCCCGAGCCCCAACTTTCAGATTTCTATGTACCGTCAGAGGCCCAAAAGGACCGCGAGATCGCGTTCATCGTCGTGGGAATGGTGTGGTGGGTCTCGTCGGCTATTATATTCAATCGAGATTTTAAATTAATTAATTAAAACAATTTTTTTTTTATAAATATATATATATAGAACGCATGTTAGTTGACGAACTTTATGACGCTATGATCGATGTAGGCTACACTGCCCAAAAACATCGTTTACCTGGTGCAAAGAGTATGATTCGTCTGGCCGAGATTCTCTCGAGACGTGGCGCGAGGACGAAAAAGCGGCCACCCTTTTCGCAAAGCGGATGTTAGATATTCCTCCACCAATCCTGGGGGATTGGACTCCCAATCGAGATTGAATGAATTAGATTCCCCTCTCCTGTTCCAACCCAAACGCGATTGGGGCTGCAGCGAAACTTCCAACAAAGGTTTATTATTAACGACGCAGTTACCGGACGAACTGGCGAGGGCATGTTGGAGATTGTCCGATATATTAGAATACTTCGCATACGATGAACACGCGCAAACTTGATACCAAACTAACGCGCAAGCTGTCGAATACATACTATAGCCCACGCGGCTACTGGAAGGGACTCACGGCCATCAAGAACCTCGCGGCGGCGACCAAGGTTTCAGAAAACGCTGTCAAGGAATGGCTCAAGAAGCAGGCCATCTGGCAGATCTATTTACCCGCGCCTCACAATATTCCGCGGCCGAAATTCGACGTGCCGGTGCCGAACCAAGTTCACCAAGCGGACCTCCTGTTTCTACCTCACGATCGCGTCGGTCGCAAGACGTACAAGTACGCACTGACAATCGTTGACGTAGCGAGTCGTTATAAGGGGGCTGAGCCGTTGGCCACTAAAGAATCTAAGGAAGTGGCCGAGGCTCTTTCCCGAATATATAAGAGGAGTCCTCTCAAATGGCCGAATCTTCTCAAGGTCGATCCCGGCCGTGAGTTCATGGGCGCGGTCTCTCATCTATTGTCTAAGCACAAAGTTTCTATCAGACGCGGCCGCGTCAACATCCACCGGGACCAGGGGATCGTGGAACGTTTCAATCGAACCCTGGCTGAGAGACTGTTCGGACACCAATATGCCAAAGAACTTGTAGACCCTCATTCGCGATCGACCGAGTGGGTGGCCAGACTGTCCGCCGTGGTCTCCGCACTGAACGGAGAGGTGACCAGATTGATAGGTAAGAAGCCTGTAGATGCTATCAAGTTTAAAAGGGTGACGAGCGAGCCTTCTGCCGTCTCGCGCGGGCGACCCGTTGGTTTAGAGGAGCAGCGGCTTCCATCAGATATTGACGTCCGGTACCTGTATCAACCGGGAGAGCTTGAAGGTGGCAGCCGCCGCGCGACTGATCCCGTGTGGTCAATGAATGTATATCATCTGGATCGCTCTATTACCAAACCCGATGAGCCGTGCTCTATTATTTGGCTGATGGTCCATCTCGCGGTTTTGTTCGCGAAGAACTTCTTATGGTACCTTCTGACACCCAGTTACCCCCGATTACTTAAATCAATAGAGGTTCATGTATGTATTCCGTCTGGTAACACGCGTCTTTTTTTTATCGTAGTATGCCGAGAGTCCTAATTTTTGTTGACAGTACGTTTTCATAACGCCGTCTTTCATTTTAAATCCTCTATTTTGTGCTACATCTATAATGTGTTTTCCATCTTCTGTAGTTTCACTTAGTACTCGTTTATATCTATCCCAATTTAAATTGTTAGTTCTCTTGGACATTCCTTTCGCAGAGTTTTTATTAATTTTAATTTGTTCCAAATTATCTTTAGAATTAATTTTTTTCTACGAAATAAACACTTACTAGATAACGCTATCGCCCCTATCTCCGCTGAATTCCATTTTGAAAAGTCCTGGCTCTCTTTCGCTCCATTTATCCCAAGCCAACCATTTATTTTTTTCTTTTTCAAACTCGTCTAGTAAGTTAGGTCTAATCAATTCCTCTATCGTTTTTCCACTAACTCCTATATACATACTATCTGTATCCATCTGTATTTAATTCAAAGTCTTCTCTTTTTATGTATTTATCTAGAAATTCGTAGTAAAATTCCAACATTCTCAATTTAGCTAGTTGATAAACCGCTATTCCACAATGGAATGGTCTCTTTACCGCACACCTGGGTTTTTCTTGAAGATATTTCGTACGCATCTCCTATCTCTTCCAAATCGTCAAAGAATGCAGATCTTAATGCTTTGTCAACACAGGTTTCGTTTTGTGTATATGTCGTATTTAAATGTCTCTCCGTTGCCTCTATCATTTTTCCACAACACGAGTTTCCTAATAATTTCATTATGTCGGCTACTGGTTTCTTATTTGGTTCTACATCACCCGTTCGTCTTGCGGCTGTAACTTCTTTTGCGAACCATTCGAATGGTTTTCCACTAATATAATCTATAACACGATGAACTCTAGTTATTTCTAGGCCGTGTTTTAAATACCATTTCAACAGTGGCGCGTACAGCAATACTTTAGTGGCGGTCATAGATCCCACCAATTTTCTTCCATTTCCTCTAGTTCTTCCAGTATCTTCCAAATATTTTAACATGTGTGTGGGAACTTCATCAACCTCTTACCTTCTGTCTTTTATAAATTACTTGGGGACATTTCAGAAAACAACTTATGTTTTAAGTTGTGTGGAACTTCTATATCCACCTCCGCAAAAACCCAAACCAGTCTCCAGATAAAACTCTTTTTTACAAAACTTTTTAATAAATTTAGGGTTATGTGGGGTATCTATATGGTGTATAGTTTCTCTCCCACACGGCATCTCTTTATTTAACGTAGATAAATATAACGCGTTTTGCATCGTACCCCAAAACAGCCTTGCAAGGTTTGTTAATTTCATTTGAGGAATTAGATCTAATATTTGAAACACCATCTCTGCATATCGTGTAAATACTATTGATGGACCGCCAACTAGAGCGTCCTTCATCATTTCGTATGTTTCTTCTTTTGGTGCATATAGAGCATCCTCCGGTATAATCGTCTTTGAAGATTTTTGTTCTTTAATGGTTCCTCTCAATAAATATTGTATAGCTACTCCAGGTAGTGTTACCGCATCTTTGAAAATATCCACACCTCTGTGTTTATAAAATTCACACATTTTTTTCCACCGCTTCTAGGAACGGTGCTCCATCTAAATCGTTATAATATTTCAACCAATCTCTGAAAGTTTTCATATTATTTTCTTCGAAAATTCTACGACATTTACTTAATTCTGTTTCGTCTATTAACATTTTCCCAGATAGTTTGGAATACCAATTCTCTATATCCGGTAGTCCTGGGTAATCCAGTTTGTCTGGAGAATCGAACCACTCATAAGGAAAGAAAGATTTCTGTCCTTTGCATTCGTAGGCTTTTATCCAACTATCGTAACTTACACCGGGTCCGATAGTAAAGTATTACATCAAGAAATCTAAAACTCTGGAGTAAATAGAAATATTGTTTGCGTTTGCACGTTTTCCGACCATTACTTTCTTTGTTGTTGATGCCAGTTCGCCTACTAGGTATTTCTTTATTAAGTTTATATCGTACTTACTGCTGTTAAAACCTATAACCGGTACTTGCTCTATCCACTGTTCGATCTTGGCGATTTGGTTTTTACGTAAATGTTACTGTATTAAACCTATATGCTTGACCACACTTCTTCTCTTATAGCTTTTCCCCTGACTTTCAAAAAATCTTCGACGAATTTTTCTATAAGTTTTTGCGGATCTTTTATCACAAATATGAGTTACTGTTCCTGAGAAATTATCTCCATACTAACGCTTGCCGGAACGTGCTCAGCTTCGTACTCTAAACTATTACCGGTAGTTTCAACTTCTGGCTGGAGATACGCCTCAAAATCGTATACTATCTGATATGGATAAAGAGTAGTGTCACAACCGATCTTTATATCTTTACCCGTTCTTTGAAATTCGCATTCCCACATAACTACTAGGTTGAATTCTTTGCTTTTTCTAATAACTTTATCTCTTCTCATAGTGGATGCGCGTTCTTCTTTTCTATGCTTTGCATGAATCTCACACCCGTGCCAGTAAACAGCCGTGATATTGATATACGGTATTGGTTTCTGGACAGTATCCATCTACCGGAGCTCCTAAAATCCATCTTTCACCTCCGTGTCCACACTGTTCGTGGTGAATGTGAATTCCCTCCGCTTTTCCACAGAATACATCCAATCGATCGCCCATAACTGTTAGAACCTTTTGGGTAAAACGCTTTCTCGAACGACGAACGCGGGCGCTCTAAATAATTACCATCACATATTACTTTTGTCTCACCTCTCATACATGTTGGTCCGTGTCTCTTCATATTACTCGCTTTCGTGAATTTCTGCTTGCAATTATCGCAGGCATAAATTTTAGATAGGTTTTTAAGGTTTTTTATCAGAAATGCGTGATTATTAAACAGTCCTATTGTCATTGGTTTATTACCTATTGCCTTATAGTGCGCTGGTACCTTTTTCAACCACCATACATTACATTCAGTGGGTTGATATACTTCTATACCGATTTTAAAAAACTCTTCAACCTTTTTCAGATCTGAAAAAGAAATTGGTGAAACCACATTACTACCGAAATATTGCTTACTAAGTTCTTTCGCCTTTTCTGTACATCTGTCAGGTCTGATCTTTTTATCAAGGTGCATAGCTAGACACCTGAACAGACAAAGATCGTCATTATACTTATCTAAAGAATACATACCTTTTCTATTCCTCAACCATTCTGGAAGTTCTCCTCCTGCTGCTTCTTTGGATTGTAGTCCCAAATCTATTCCCCTACTACCCTGTATTAGCTTTACAAAAACCTCTACCCATCTTACAAACAAACTTCCACTTTGTATTTGGTCTGTCTATTTTATCGACATTATTCGTGTTTGCTCCTTATCTGACAGCCATTTTTTAACGGTTTTCATTGATGATAGTGGTTCGCTACCACCGAGATTTTTGTGTGATATTATAGTTTTAGGTTTTCCATTTTTAATTTCCTCCATATGTTCTAGCTTGTAAGAATATGAATATCTCAAATAAAAATTGGTTGTTAGATACGGAGCGAGTTTATCGGACATGCGTTCAGACTCGTTAATGTTAATGTTTTTACGAAAGGATAATGTAACTACCCGTCTTCCATTTTCTACCTTTTCCAATGTTTCATCGTGAGCCCCCAATATTTCTTCACCTTTTTCCACTATCGCGCTAACGATAGATTTTTTCTTATTATTATTTTGGCGTCTAATTTGGGACAAATTATTTGTGCTTGAAGGTTTGATTACACTAGCCCTTAACCCCGCAATACTTTCTTTTTGAATTCTGTTACCTACTTCCTCCGCTTTGGATATATCTTTAAAGGCTCCTCGTTTGTGGGCGCGGGTAAACCGCTTCATAAACGCCTCATTCTTTGTGGAGTTTATAAGATTTGTCAACCCCCTAACTCTCAACCGTTTACTATAAGTAATCCCTAGAGATTCGGCTTCTCTTCTCAAACTTTCGATTTCTGCTCTAGTTTCTGACGTTATCATATTTTCTGTAATATACTTTTGTATAACCTATGCAATTTATCTGTTCAATTGGTCTTGAAAACATTATGTTTTTTTTCACTTCTAATTGAATATAAACATAAACATATACATATATAATGGAGTGTGAGACTTGTTGTAAGACGTTTACGCGTAAAGAATATCTACGAAGGCATCTAGCGAGACGTAGAAAAATTCCTTGTGTCCCCCCGCAATTTCAATGCCCCAGATGCCCTTGTAAATTCATTAGTGCCCAAACTCTTTGTAGACATAAGCAATACACTGTCAGGTGGCTACAGGTGAACGTGGTAGACTAGAGCTGGTAGAATTAGTTGCTGATCTGCGAAATAAATTAGCTATATTGGAGGAGAAAAATGGGGTGTTGGAATATAAACTATCACTCGTGGGCACATTGAAATAATTATTTTATCATAAATTTACACGACCAATTTTTCGTGGTTGGTGGCAGACAATTTCCTCGTTAACCAATTTTTGATTTTTCGGGGGTGGTGGGGGTAGTATAAAGGGTGATAAATAATGCCACCGCAGGTGGTATCATTTTGACTCCCTTTATACTACTACAATAATCAATACTTCCAAACTACAGCAAACTAACACGAGACTCAAAACATGCTAACTATAGTCTGTTTCACGAAAGCTGCCCAAATTTTACGGCTATATAGACAATTCAAAAACAATATTTGTTTCGATAATATTAAATTAAAGGAAAATTTAAGAATGAGCCTTCTTTTTATTTCGTGACATTCGGTCAAATATTGATTTTATTACGAAAAATTGATTTATCTATGGGAATTTAACATGGGGGAAAAAGTGGTAAGGAAGTGTGGGAGGAGTCAAAAAAACGAAAAAATTTGGAAATTGACTCCGAAACCTGACTAGATAGCTTGGATATGATCTAACTAAGAAAACAAAAGTTAAATTTTAAAAATCGGTCCAGTATTTCAAAATAAAATTCAAAAAATTTCCCCATGTTAAATCCCCATAGACATCTTCACGGAGTGAAGATGTCTATGGGGATTTAACATGGGGAAATTGTTTTTTCGCAATAAAATCAATATTTGACCAAATTTCACGAAATAAAAAGCAGGCTCATTCTTAATTTTTCCTTTAATTTAATATTATCAACAGAAATCTTGTTTTTGAATTGTTTATATAGCCGTAAAATTTGGGCAGCTTTCGTGAAACAGACAGTAGACGAGGAGTCCGATGCTGTCAACGACATATGAAAACGGTACATACCCATTATGTTAGGCACAAAATGATCTTTATAGGAATTAAATAAGTATATACTTGTATCACTATTCCATCAGTTCTAAAACATTACGAGTGTCAATATGTGCTGATTTAAAATGTATAATAATGCCTATCAACACGCGGGGTAATCAGGTAATGGTGAATGAATGTTTATTTTGCCAGAAAATATCTCAGATGATGTATCTGATACAAAGAACATGTTGTGCCTACTGAGTGGGCATGTACCTTTAATCGTGTTAGCTGTAACTAATTCACACAACTTAAAGTTGGGGTCCCATCTATTAGGTACCACATGTTCTTTGTAGGAATTAAATAAGAGTCTAATTGTGTAACTATTCCACCAGTTTTAAGCATTGATGTCTACGGGTTATCCTACGTCCATTCAAACTTCTCATTTGGTTCAAAGTGATGGGTCCTTCACTCTTATGGTAGCATCTCACTGGGCTGCGACAGCTCGCGACTAGTTGGAGACAAGAAATTGCGAGAATTAGCGACAATTTACACTTGGAATCACACTGAATTGGTACTTACGATACGTTCGCGAATGTCGCACGAATGTTGCACGAATGTCGCACTAATTTCGCACGAATGTCGCACGAAATTTGGGCCAAAATTCGCCGGGAGTTCGCATACATGTCGCGCGACATTCGCGCAACAAAATTGCGATTTGTTTGCACTTTCGACTGTCGCGCGAGTGTCGCGCGTCATTCGCGCGAATGTCGCGCGACAGTCGCGCGACAGCTATGCGTCACAATTGGGAAATCGCAATTTATTCTAAATTTATTCGTTTTGTCGCACTCCCAAGGGTGTCCGGAATGTCCAATTCTCATTTTTGTCTCCAATCAATCACAATTTAGTTTCATAGGTCGCAAACCCCTCACAAAGTTGTCTCACATTTCTAGCACTTTCTGACTCACGGAAACTAAATTGAGAAGGGGTCGAGACGGGTTCGAGACACCCGCGACGACTCTGTGACTAGATTAAGAGAAAAAAATGTGAACATGTTCAAAATTCCAGCGACACGAGAGCGAGGCCCTGCGACTCACGCGAGGAAATTGAGAACCCCTGCGAACGTTTCGAGACATTTTGGAAACTCCCTCGCGAATGCAGTTCGCAATTTCTCGCCAACAGTAACTTACGAGTGAGCCCAGTGAGATAGCTAGCTTTAATCCTTTAACATGTCAGAGCGGCCGTACCAGTCTCATCATCAATACAGTGAAACCTTTCTACACCAGGGGCGTCGGAAGCATCATAATGTCAGTCCGGCGAGGCAATTGGGTGCCGCCCCCTACCCGCCCCCACATCAACCAAAGTGTATGTTGTTACCGCTCAGTTGAACCGTCTCGTCGAGACGGTTCAACTGAGTGGTAACAACATAAACGTTTGAATAAAAATGAGCAAAATTACAATTAGAATTGTGTGCATTGGGAGGTCCCCAGGGTGTCCGGCATACAGAGGTGTCACTGTAAATCAGGCATTTGCTCATTCTGAGCGATAGTCGTGTGCTATTCGATAACGAACAGAATTATCACCTGAGATAAATGACCAAGAAACACATCAAAAATAACATCAAGTGTGTTTTCTTGGTGTCCGGTTTAGAGAGGTTCCACTGTACCTCGTAGTTATATGTAGTTATAGTGTGGTCAGGTTGTCGATCCGTCCGTGTGTCCGTCTGTCCATCCATCACAAAACGTATCGGGTAAAGTTCTTGTAACGTCTGTTTCTCTTCAGACAACATCGTGATAGTGCATGTCAGGATGAACGTGTACATTTTGAGATATGATTTGTACCTAAGAAAATGTGCGAATTTTCATTAAAATTATATACATAAGCTCTGATGTTGTCTGTAAATGACGTCGAAAGTTAATGCAATTTTCATAACAAATGCAACAATTCCGTCAACATTGGACGTCAATTATGGAAAATATCTCGAATTTTGCAAATATAGTTCATGAAAAACGCACATGTTTACAAAATAACATAGATTGTCTCATGTGTTTATAGCTACATCTTACATGTACCCTGGAGTAACCGCGGCACCTGGAAGAACAACTGGAACTGTAGCAGCATACGCAGCAAGTAAGTTTCTTCGTATATGTTGCTGTGACCGGAGATATGGGGCTTATGATTTGTGATCAGTCTAGCCCCTGATCAAATACTGGTAGCACAATAATGTAGCCTGATAATGAGCTATATTGCTTATTATAAGCATGGCGGGTGTTAGTGATGGAATTGCGAACGGTGCAGATCCTGATCAGACTGCGCGGATGCGCAGGCTGATCTGGGGCTACACTGGTCGCAAACCCCATAAGCCCCATGTCCCCAGTCACAGCCATATATATGTTTGGGTCAGTTTCACATAGTTCCAGAACATTACATGACGGTTTTGAATAAAACTTAAGTATATGTATACAAAAACCCCACACATGACTGTTAATGAGTACATGGAAAATACAAAATGTACATGTCAAATATAGATACGTGTAACACCTACATGTACATGTACAAGAATCAATACTTCCACGATAACAAAAAACAATCTAAGACGAGAATCAAAACATGATATATAGACGAATGTCAACTATGTGTATGATTGTATGTTATGTATTACATAGTTTACATGTAACAAAGAGCATTAACGATTAATAACAAAAGATAGACGAGGGGTCCGATACTGTCAACGAGAGGTTCGACTGTACCTCGTAGTTATACGTAGTTATAGTGTGGTCAGGTTGTCGATCCGTCCGTGTGTCCGTCTGTCCGTCCATCACAAAACGTATCGGGTAAAGTTCGTGTAACGTCTGTTTCTCTTCAGACAACATCGTGATAGTGCATGTCAGGCTGAACGTGTACATTTGAAGTGTATCGATGGAAGAGGTGTATCGAATACGTGAAGCCATAAGGATGATAAACTGTATAACTCCCAATGGAAATAATTTGAGACAATATTTGAGATATGATTTTGTACCTAAGAAAATGTGCGAATTTTCACTAAAACTATTTACACAAACTCTGACATTGTCTGGAAATGACGTAGAAATTTAACGCAGTTTTCATAAACAAATTTAAAATCCTATTCCGTTAACATTGGACGCCATTTATGGACAATATCTCGAATGTTTCAAATATTTTTTCATGAAAAATCTTACATGTTTACAAAATCACATAGCTTGTCCCATGTGTTTATAGCTACCACTAGAAGAAAAACCACATCAGGATACGGAACAGGTAAGTGTCTTCGTATATGATGCTGTGACCGGAGAAATGGGGCTAATGATTTGTGATCAGTCTAGCTTCTGATCAAATACTGGTAGCACACTACTGCAGCCTGATAATGAGCTACATGTACATTGCTTATTATAAGCATGGCGGGTGTTTCATTGATGGTATGGCGAACGGTGCAGATCCTGATCAGACTGCGCGTATGCGCAGGCTGATCTGGTGCTACACTGGTCGCAAAACCCATAAGCCCTATTTCCCCTGTCACAGTCACATATATGTTTGGGTCAGTTTCACCTTGTTTCTCTACCGTATGGTGTAATGTCGCTTTTGTAGTAATATAAGCATGAAGGTGGTCCATTCAAACAAAAGACTGACCAACTACGACACAGGTGTGCATAACCCTTTCACCCCTAATGAACTTGAATGTATTTGGATATGCTACTTTTTCAACCATTCCAACCGTCACAAACTGGTTTTCTGACTAGTACATTTATGAAAAGGCCGTATTTTTTTGTTCTCAAAAATATGAAAATTACTTTCAGAATATGTAGATCCTGATGAGAACGCTTGCTAACAGCCGGCTCATCTGGATCTGCACTGTCTGCATAAACCGCTATATAGCGGGCTTTTGGGTTCAAAGGGTTAAATATAGGTGGATACGGAAAAGTCACATTTTTTTTTTTTACCTTAGGTCTAAAAAGGAGTTATCTAGTCCCAGTAACTCGACCGACCCTATCGTTTTATCCCGATTGTAATTTAAAAGTGTTTTGAGTAAGAAAATTTAAATGTCCTGGAAAGGTGTCCGTGACGCGATTTCATTCTTCATTTAAAGGTACATGCCCACTCAGAAGGCACAACATGTTCTTTATAGGAATTATATAAGTGTATAATCGTGTCACTATCCCATAAGTTCTAAAAATAACGAGTGCCCACTATACAGATACAATCATATAGTAATATTTATTTTACTGATAGTGACAGTGGTATCTGGCTATGTTCATATGCAAATATTTTTTAATTATTTATAGTAAATAAATGCGCCACCTGAAACAAATATATTTTGCACATCAAAAGATAAATGCAGATAATAAATTGTAAAATCCGTTAACAATTTAAGGATACACGGTTTTCGCCCCTGATATTAGTGTCGAATTTACGTCCGATATAAAATATTATCCCGTCAACACAGTGCGTATGTGCCGTGAAACACGGTGCCGTGAAACATTTTTGATATCCAGTCAATGCTATTTTTGCATTTTACAGCCATTTGTAGGTGTTGACGGGATAAATAGAATAGTAGGTTAGTGCCGTGAATGGGAAAAATATCTGGCGCGGCTCGGAAACGGGAATGGGGGGGGGGGGGGGTGGGCTGGGGGGGGGGGGGGGGCGGAAACGGGGATGTGCTCCGCAGAGCCTCGCCCATCCTGTTTCCTAAGCCTTGCCAGATATTGTTTTCCCATTCACGGCACTAACCTACTATTCTCTATATGTCAATCAAATGGCGAATGGATGTTTATTTTGCCAGAAAATGGCTCAGATGATATCTCTGATATAAAGCACACTTTGTGCCTACTGAGTGGACATGTACCTTTAATTCCCAATAGCTGAGACGATTGTATTTTCGCGATAATAAGATCATTGCAAATTCTTTCGAATCGGTACATTTTCTAAATATAAAACTAATCTGACAGGTGTATCAATGTTTAAATATAGTAGAATCAGACATAACCTGACAACACATAATGTTAAACACAATGAGCTATTAGTTTCAAAACAAGGCAATATATCAAGCAGATTACAGCCACCGAATGGAATAATCATTAAAGGTACATGCCCACTCTGTAAGCACAGCACGTTCTTTATATAAATTAAATAAGTGTATAATTGTGTCACAATCCCACCAGTTCTAAAAATTACGATTTCCCGCTATACAGATAAAATCATTATTAATATGTATTTTATTGATAGTGACGCGCGGTGGTATCGGGCTATTTTAATATGCAAATGAGGCATGATATTTTTTAATTATTTATACAAATTAAATGCGTCACATAAAAAAATAGAGTTTTCAACAGATTAAAATGTATGATCATTGCACATCAAAAACAAAAAAATTGAATACAGAGAATAAACAGTAATGTCCGTTAACATTTTAAGGAAACACGGTTATCGTCCCTGCTATTTACTTCTGATATACAATTTATAATAATGTCAATCAATAAGTGGGGTAATGGTGAATGAATGTATATTTTGCCAGAACATGTTTCACATGATGTCTCAGATGATGTCTCTGATATAAAGAACATTTGATGCCTACGGAGTGGGCCTGTACCTTAAACTCTTTCAACCCCACAGGCCTATGTAGTGGTATTGGCAAACAGTGCAGATCCAGATGAGCCGGCTCGTGACGAGCCGTCTCACCGGGATCTGCGCTTTTTGCAAGTGATTTTCATATTTTTGAGAACACAATCACCGCCTTTTCATAAATAGACTGGTCTGAAATCATTTCGTGACCATTTCATTGGTCAGACGTTTATCATATCAAATTCAATTCCAGTTACTTAGGGGTGAAAGCGTTGCATAAATACATAAAAACCCGTTTCCTTACTATTTACTGGGACGTTACAGGAACCAAACAACTATTTAGGCCTATATACCACACATCCAACCACCTACTGTCTGTTTCACGAAACCTGCACAAAATAGTTACGGATATATAAAAACAATGCAAAAACAATACTTTTTTCGATAATATTAAAGTTTATCAAAATTCAAGAGTGAACATTCATTTTATATCGTGAAATTTGGTTCAATATTGATTTTATTATTTTATCTGTGAAGATGTCTATGGGGATTTAACATGGGGAAATTTTCCTAATTTCAGAAATAGTGCTCAGGACTGATTTTCAACATTTAACTTTTGTTTTCTTACTTAGATCATTTCGAAGCTATTTAGCCAAATTGCGGAGTCAATTCTCAAAATTTGCATTTTTTTGGCTCATGCCCCAGCTCCTCCACATTGACAAATCAATTAAATTCGTAATAAAAATAGTTGGCCAGAATTTGCAGACGTTGTACAATATGGCACAATTACCATATACATATAGGCAATACTTTATATATATGTAGAATATTTATAATTTGTGTTTCTAGATACATTGTACTTCATTATAGCACGATGACTCTGTTTCTGTATTTTACGCAGCCACGCCGACGGCAGACAGATATCAAACGCATTATGGGATATCCGGCACGATTTCCGATTATCACAATTCTTATAGCTCTGACTATACCTACTACCACCGCATCGACAACCCCAACAACTACCCCGTCGTCCTTCACTTTACCTCCATGTCACTGGATAACTGTCCCCAGTGTTCGTGCGAGTCTGTGGAGATCTACCCGCATGATTGGCCCTACAATACGAACGTCCAGAAGTTCTGTGGCAGCAGCCTTCCTAATGGAAACGGCCACGTCTATGGTAATTATACGGATTAATTGTGTAGCCGAATGACTGGAGAAATAGAGAATAATAGGTTAGTGCCGTGAATGGGGAATATATCTGGCAAGGCTTAGGAAACGGGATGGGCGAGGCTCTGTCGAGTCCATCCCGTTTCCGTGCCGCGCCAGATATGTTTTCCCATTCACCGCACTAACATACTATTCTATTTATCCCATCAACACAACAAATAGCTTTAAAATGCAAAAAAATAACCCCAGCCGCATCCTCAAAATCGCAGAATCGACTATTATAACAACCGCACACATTCATACGCAGTGAGCAGGTCGTATTGACAGGACATCAAAAAGTTTCATGACCAGATTAGATTCTTAGAATAGCACACTTCTGTTGTCTGATAACAATATGTGTTGCTTGTTAGATGCGTGACGGGTACTTCATTGATGGAATGGCAAACAATGCACATCCTGGTGAGACTGATCTGGATCTACACTGGTCGCAAAAGCCATATGCACCATTTCTCCAGCCACAGCCACATATATGTACATTTACCTATTATTAGCACAATGTATATAGTTTGTTCTATATTACACTTGGTTTCGTTTTCGCTGGCTCTAGCGGGTGTTTGTGTCATGAAGTGTGGCAATAACTTCTGCCCGTAACACAAACGAATATGACTTGGTATAGTAAAAGACACCCGTGAATGCATAGTTTGCCGGTACATGTATAGCAGTCGAGTTCCACGATTGTCTACGACTTACTTCATTGTAAAAAACGCCATGGTATGCTAATATGGGATGTAATAATTACTGTCTATTCAATCGGCAGTTGAACACCGTGGTAATGACAGTGGATCTAAAGCAATATTCAGCATATATATTTTCAAAACTAATAGAATTCACCGTCTTTAATTATGTTTATTTTCAGAAATATATTGTGTGTATATGGGATTTTAGTAAATGGCATGCATGCTAGGTAAACATGTAATGTGTGTTGTATTGTATAAGCTTAAACGCTGAGTATCAATTTTAAAAAAATAACTTTGGCTTTCAGAGCTAAATGCTTGCCATGTTATTAAAAACATAATATAATAATTCGTTCCCACGAATTAACAATTCGTTCCGGTGGGAACGAATTGTTATTTCGTGGGAACGAATTGTTACATTGAGCCAAACTCAGGGCTACATGTCCATTTATTAGGCATAGTATTTTCTATACAAGAATTAAATAAGTGTATAACTGTATTTCACCAGTGTTAATACTGGCCATAGTCAGCTATGCAGATATGATCATTTAGTAATCTTTCATTTACTGATAGAGACGCGCTATAGTATAAGGCTATTTTGATATGTAAATGAGCAGGACATCATTACATTATTTTTATTATATACCTACCCATGAAATACATAGTTATACGATGTAAATAAAAGTCATATGTTCTCATCGATGAAATAAACAACTTCCGGTGAAAATACGACTACTTCCGCCATCTATATTCATAACGCGCATCTGCAGTGCCGGCTGCAAATACACATTCATTACCGTATACAGTCTAAAAACTGCTAATTTCCATGGATCGGTATATAATAAATATAATATTCATATTTTTTCAACGAATATGACATATATGTTCATCTCGTGGTGTGACATTTCCATATTTCACTCATGCACAAGGGCATTCGTGAAATATGGACATTTCACACCACTCGATGAACATATATGTCATATTCGTTGCAAAAATATAAATATCCTCTATATATTAAATACATGCGTCACCTGAACATATATGTGTATAGACAGACTGTACATTATGAACATTCCACATCAAAAAATAATTAGGGAGAATAAATATGTTTCCGTTTTTATTTTAAGAAAGCAAGGTTATCAGCACTGATACATGTATCAAACTGACAAGTTACGTTTTGTAAAAAATATATTAGTGTCAAAAGGTTAACACGTCCGGTAGTGGTAAATCAGTGTTTATTAATTGTGTCCGAAATTGTCATACATTATCTACATGATGGACGAAATCAATATGTCTCGTTATATTAGAAACGGGGATGTGGGAGGCCATCTTTAATATGTCATACTTGCTCTCAAGCTGCTTTCCCCGCAGGGGACATGGATTGTTTTTATTAATTCGTTCCCACGAAATAACAATTCGTTCCCTCAATTTAACAAATCGTTCCCACGAATTAACAATTCGTTCCTTCAAATTAACAATTCATTCCCACGAAATAACAATTCATTTGCTCGGATTAACAATTCGTTCTTTCAATTTAACAATTCGTTCCCTCGAATTAACAATTCGTTCCCTCAATTTAACAATTCGTTCCCTCGAATTAACAATTCATTACCACGATATAACAATTCGTTCGCACGAATTAACAATTCGTTCCCGTGGGAACGAATTGTTAATTCGTGGGAACGAACAGTTAACTTGAGGGAACGAATTGGTAATTCGTGGGAACGAATTGTTAATTCCTTAATTTGAGGGAACGAATTGATACTTTGTGGCAACGAATTAATAAAAACAAGAATTCTGCGGGTCTCCGTACATATGTACCTAATATTAGTTATCACATCTTTGACACATTTCCGGGTGTTGTTTCTGTATTAACACAGCTCGTGTGCAATGTATGTGCATGATGATGTGATAACTACGTTAGATCACGTTTGTCCGCATGTACGAGCGATTATCTCCTCGTACATGAACAATGATCTAACTTATACCTATACATTTCAGTCCCAAGCCTCGGCACAATTGCCTTCCATGCTCGAAGCTACTACAGAAGCAGCTCCTATTCTCTGCGATACGAATTGCTGTCACAGGGTTAGTACATCTACCTCCACTGCAGTAACCGATTTCACCAAAATTGCAAAGTATACATATCTAACTAAGTATACTTTGAGGGAGAAATTTTCAATTTAAGGATACATTTATTAATTTTTATTATACTGAATTCATTACATTATCACAGCCATTTTGGCTGTGATAATGTAATAAATTCAGTATAATAATCGTGCATACTTTTTATCATCAAATATATGCAACTTGCGACCAGTGTAGATCCTGAGCAGACTGATCAGGATCTGCACTGTTCGCCATTCCATCAATGATACACCCGTTATTCTTCCAACAAGCAATACAAGTCGTTATTAATATACAGGGGCCTGTTTCACTAAACTTCGTACGACTAAAATATTCGTAAGTGCAAAATTATGATAATCTGTACATTTCACGTTAACAATGTTTTCTTGCAAACAACTATTGCAAGTAAAATTAAAAAATTAAAATTAAAATATCCAGACGATTCTAAATGTGCACTTACGAACATTTTAGTCGTACGAAGTTTAGTGAAACGGGCCCCAGTAGTGTGATCGTTTACCACTAGGCGCTACACCGGTCACAAATTCAATAAGCCCCATTTATCCAGTCACATTTATGCAATTTGGACAAGATATGATAACACTGGTCTAGTTTTATTACTGATATGTAGACATGTATATGGCGTACGGATTGTGCATTTGGCTGGACAGCAATCAATTTCAAATGATGATTACATGTGACTGGGCTCCATTGGTCGAACAATCAGTAAGCCTATATCTTGTGTTAGTGCACTGGCTTCTACATATAACCGTTTACTAACTTAATACACACCGCCTGAGCTAATTTTGCCAGTATTTGTAAATATGTCTCTTGCAGAATATTTGAATATTGTGTTTGAAAGTAAGCAGCTTGATTGGCTGAGTAGTATAAAGAGAGTCAAAATGATACCACCTGTGGTGGCATCATTTATAACCCTTTATACTACCCCCACCACCCCCGAAAAATCAAAAATTGGTTAACGAGGAAATTGTCTCCCACCAACCACGAAAAATTGGTCGTGAAAAAAAAAACATAATGTTTTCCCGACAGTAAATTTATGATAAAATAATTATTTCAATGTGCCCACGAGTGATAGTTTATATTCCAACACCCCATTTTTCTCCTCCAATACAGCTAATTTATTTCGCAGATCAGAACTAACTAATTCTACCAGCTCTAGTCTACCACGTTCACCTGTAGCCACCTGACAGTGTAGTATTGCTTATGTCTACAAAGAGTTTGGGCACTAACGAATTTACAAGGGCATCTGGGGCATTGAAATTGCGGGGGGACACAAGGAATTTTTCTACGTCTCGCTAGATGCCTTCGTAGATATTCTTTACGCGTAAACGTCTTACAACAAGTCTCACACTCCATTATATATGTATATGTTTATGTTTATATTCAATTAGAAGTGAAAAAAAACATAATGTTTTCAAGACCAATTGAACAGATAAATTGCATAGGTTATACAAAAGTATATTACAGAAAATATGATAACGTCAGAAATTAGAGCAGAAATCGAAAGTTTGAGAAGAGAAGCCGAATCTCTAGGGATTACTTATAGTAAACGGTTGAGAGTTAGGGGGTTGACAAATCTTATAAACTCCACAAAGAATGAGGCGTTTATGAAGCGGTTTACCCGCGCCCACAAACGAGGAGCCTTTAAAGATATATCCAAAGCGGAGGAAGTAGGTAACAGAATTCAAAAAGAAAGTATTGCGGGGTTAAGGGCTAGTGTAATCAAACCTTCAAGCACAAATAATTTGTCCCAAATTAGACGCCAAAATAATAATAAGAAAAAATCTATCGTTAGCGCGATAGTGGAAAAAGGTGAAGAAATATTGGGGGCTCACGATGAAACATTGGAAAAGGTAGAAAATGGAAGACGGGTAGTTACATTATCCTTTCGTAAAAACATTAACATTAACGAGTCTGAACGCATGTCCGATAAACTCGCTCCGTATCTAACAACCAATTTTTATTTGAGATATTCATATTCTTACAAGCTAGAACATATGGAGGAAATTAAAAATGGAAAACCTAAAACTATAATATTTCACAAAAATCTCGGTGGTAGCGAACCACTATCATCAATGAAAACCGTTAAAAAATGGCTGTCAGATAAGGAGCAAACACGAATAATGTCCGATAAAATAGACAGACCAAATACAAAGTGGAAGTTTGTAAGATGGGTAGAGGTTTTTGTAAAGCTAATACAGGGTAGTAGGGGAATAGATTTGGGACTACAATCCAAAGAAGCAGCAGGAGGAGAACTTCCAGAATGGTTGAGGAATAGAAAAGGTATGTATTCTTTAGATAAGTATAATGACGATCTTTGTCTGTTCAGGTGTCTAGCTATGCACCTTGATAAAAAGATCAGACCTGACAGATGTACAGAAAAGGCGAAAGAACTTAGTAAGCAATATTTCGGTAGTAATTTGGTTTCACCAATTTCTTTTTCAGATCTGAAAAAGGTTGAAGAGTTTTTTAAAATCGGTATAGAAGTATATCAACCCACTGAATGTAATGTATGGTGGTTGAAAAAGGTACCAGCGCACTATAAGGCAATAGGTATAAACCAATGACAATAGGACTGTTTAATAATCACGCATTTCTGATAAAAAACCTTAAAAACCTATCTAAATTTACGCCTGCGATAATTGCAAGCAGAAATTCACGAAAGCGAGTAATATGAAGAGACACGGACCAACATGTATGAGAGGTGAGACAAAAGTAATATGTGATGGTAATTATTTAGAGCGCCCGCGTTCGTCGTTCGAGAAAGCGTTTTACCAAAAGGTTCTAACAGTTATGGGGCGATCGATTGGATGTATTCTGTGGAAAAGCGGGAGGGAATTCACATTCACCACGAACAGTGCGGACACGGAGGTGAAAGATGGATTTTAGGAGCTCCGGTAGATGGATACTGTCCAGAAACCAATACCGTATATCAATATCACGGCTGTTACTGGCACGGGTGTGAGATTCATGCAAAGCATAGAAAAGAAGAACGCGCATCCACTATGAGAAGAGATAAAGTTATTAGAAAAAGCAAAGAATTCAACCTAGTAGTTATGTGGGAATGCGAATTTCAAAGAACGGGTAAAGATATAAAGATCGGTTGTGACACTACTCTTTATCCATATCAGATAGTATACGATTTTGAGGCGTATCTCCAGCCAGAAGTTGAAACTACCGGTAATAGTTTAGAGTACGAAGCTGAGCACGTTCCGGCAAGCGTTAGTATAGGAGATAATTTCTCAGGAACAGTAACTCATATTTGTGATAAAGATCCCGCAAAACTTATAGAAAAATTCGTAGAAGATTTGAAAGTCAGGGGAAAAGCTATAAGAGAAGAAGTGTGGTCAAGATATGGGTTTAATACAGAACATTTACGTAAAAACCAAATCGCCAAGATCGAACAGTGGATAGTAGCAAGTACCGGTTATAGGTTTTACAGCAGTAAGTACGATATAAACTTAATAAAGAAATACCTAGTAGGCGAACTGGCATCAACAACAAAGAAAGTAATGGTCGGAAAACGTGCAAACGCAACAATATTTCTATTTACTCCAGAGTTTAGATTTCTTGATGTAATACTTTATCTAGGACCCGGTGTAAGTTACGATAGTTGGATAAAAGCCTACGAATGCAAAGGACAGAAATCTTTCTTTCCTTATGAGTGGTTCGATTCTCCAGACAAACTGGATTACCCAGGACTACCGGATATAGAGAATTGGTATTCCAAACTATCTGGGAAAATGTTAATAGACGAAACAGAATTAAGTAAATGTCGTAGAATTTTCGAAGAAAATAATATGAAAACTTTCAGAGATTGGTTGAAATATTATAACGATTTAGATGTAGCACCGTTCCTAGAAGAACGGTTGGAAAAAATGTGTGAATTTTATAAACACAGAGGTGTGGATATTTTTCAAAGATGCGGTAACACTACCTGGAGTAGCTATACAATATTTATTGAGAGGAACCATTAAAGAACAAAAATCTTCAAAGACGATTATACCGGAGGATGCTCTATATGCACCAAAAGAAGAAACATACGAAATGATGAAGGACGCTCTAGTTGGCGGTCCATCAATAGTATTTACACGATATGCAGAAGCTGGTGTTTCAAATATTAGATCTAATTCCTCAAATGAAATTAACAAACCTTGCAAGGCTGTTTTGGGGTACGATGCAAACGCGTTATATCTACGTTAAATAAAGAGATGCCGTGTGGGAGAGAAACTATACACCATATAGATACCCCACATAACCCTAAATTTATTAAAAAGTTTTGTAAAAGAGTTTTATCTGGAGACTGGTTTGGGTTTGCGGAGGTGGATATAGAAGTTCCACACAACTTAAAACATAAGTTTTCTGAAATGTCCCCAATATTTATAAACAGAGAAGTAGAGGTTGATGAAGTTACCACAAACATGTTAAAATATTTGGAAGATACTGGAAGAACTAGAGGAAATGGAAGAAAATTGGTGGGATCTATGACCGCCACTAAAGTATTGCTGTACGCGCCACTGTTGAAATGGTATTTAAAACACGGCCTAGAAATAACTGGAGTTCATCGTGTTATAGATTATATTAGTGGAAAACCATTCGAATGGTTCGCAAAAGAAGTTACAGCCGCAAGACGAACGGGTGATGTAGAACCAAATAAGAAACCAGTAGCCGACATAATGAAATTATTAGGAAACTCGTGTTGTGGAAAAATGATAGAGGCAACGGAGAGACATTTAAATACGACATATACACAAAACGAAACCTGTGTTGACAAAGCATTAAGATCTGCATTCTTTGACGATTTGGAAGAGATAGGAGATGCGTACGAAATATCTTCAAGAAAACCCAGGTGTGCGGTAAAGAGACCATTCCATTGTGGAATAGCGGTTTATCAACTAGCTAAATTGAGAATGTTGGAATTTTACTACGAATTTCTAGATAAATACGTAAAAAGAGAAGACTTTGAATTAATACAGATGGATACAGATAGTATGTATATAGGAGTTAGTGGAAAAACGATAGAGGAATTGATTAGACCTAACTTACTAGACGAGTTTGAAAAAGAAAAAAATAAATGGTTGGCTTGGGATAAATGGAGCGAAAGAGAGCCAGGACTTTTCAAAATGGAATTCAGCGGAGATAGGGCGATAGCGTTATCTAGTAAGTGTTATTTCGTAGAAAAATTAATATCACTAAAGATAATTTGGAACAAATTAAAATTAATAAAAACTCTGCGAAAGGAATGTCCAAGAGAACTAACAATTTAAATTGGGATAGATATAAACGAGTACTAAGTGAAACTACAGAAGATTGGAAAACACATTATAGATGTAGCACAAAATAGAGGATTTAAAATGAAAGACGGCGTTATGAAAACGTACTGTCAACAAAAATTAGGACTCTCGGCATACTACGATAAAAGACGCGTGTTACCAGACGGAATACATACAGAACATCTCTAGTGATCCGGGGGGTAGCTGGGTGTCAGAAGGCACTATAAGAAGTTCTTCGCGAACAAACCCTCGAGATGGCCCATCATCCAAATAGTAGAGCACGGGCTCATCGGGTTTGGTAATAGATCGATCTAGATGATATACATTGAGAGACCACACTGGATCAGTCGCGCGGCGGCTGCCACCTTCGAGCTCTCCCGGTTGATAGAGGTACAGGACGTCAATATCTGATGGAAGTGCAATCGGCGATTGCTGCTCCTCTAAACCAACGGGTCGCCCGCGCGAGACGGCAGATGGCTTGCTCGTCACCCTTTTAAACTTGATAGCATCTACAGGCTTCTTACCTATCAATCTGGTCACCTCTCCGTTCAGTGCGGAGACCACGGCGGGCAGTCTGGCCACCCACTCGGTCGATCGTGAATGGGGGTCTACAAGTTCTTTAGCGTATTGGTGTCCGAACAGTCTCTCAGCCAGGGTTCGATTGAAGCGTTCCACGATCCCCTGGTCCCGGTGGATATTGACGCGGCCGCGTCTGATAGAAACTTTATGCTTAGACAATAGATGAGAGACCGCGCCCATGAACTCGCGGCCGGGATCGACCTGGAGAAGATTCGGCCATTTGAGAGGACTCCTCTTATATATTCGGGAAAGAGCCTCGGCCACTTCCTTAGATTCTTTAGTGGCCAACGGCTCAGCCCCCTTATAACGACTCGCTACGTCAACGATTGTCAGTGCGTACTTGTACGTCTTGCGACCGACGCGATCGTGAGGTAGAAACAGGAGGTCCGCTTGGTGAACTTGGTTCGGCACCGGCCAAGTCGAATTTCGGCCGCGAATATTGTGAGGCGCGGGTAAATAGATCTGCCAGATGGCCTGCTTCTTGAGCCATTCCTTGACAGCGTTTTCTGAAACCTTGGTCGCCGCCGCGAGGTTCTTGATGGCCGTGAGTCCCTTCCAGTAGCCGCGTGGGCTATAGTATGTATTCGACAGCTTGCGCGTTAGTTTGGTATCAAGTTTGCGCGTGTTCATCGTATGCGAAGTATTCTAATATATCGGACAATCTCCAACATGCCCTCGCCAGTTCGTCCGGTAACTGCGTCGTTAATAATAAACCTTTGTTGGAAGTTTCGCTGCAGCCCCAATCGCGTTTGGGTTGGAACAGGAGAGGGGAATCTAATTCATTCAATCTCGATTGGGAGTCCAATCCCCCAGGATTGGTGGAGGAATCTAACATCCGCTTTGCGAAAAGGATGGCCGCTTTTTCGTCCTCGCGCCACGTCTCGAGAGAATCTCGGGCCAGACGAATCATACTCTTTGCACCAGGTAAACGATGGGCAGTGTAGCCTACATCGATCATAGCGTCATAAAGTTCGTCAACTAACATCGTTCTATATATATATATTTATAAAAAAAAAAATTGTTTTAATTAATTAATTTAAAATCTCGATTGAATATAATAGCCGACGAGACCCACCACACCCATTCCCACGACGATGAACGCGATCTCGCGGTCCTTTTGGGCCTCTGACGGTACATAGAAATCTGAAGTTGGGGCTCGGGATCCATTGGATCGAGACTTTTGTGCGGATATGCCAGCGCGTACTCGCGGTTGGCTTCTTCAACGTTCTGAAAAGTTTGTGCGGCGTGATTTTCGCGGCGAAGCTCTTCGTTGACCCAGTCCAGATGGGCGGTTCGTTTTTTCGACCACGCTTCCTTTGCACTATTGAGTTGTTCTACAGCTAAATCATGACGCTTACGCTCCTCATCCACGTTCGAGCTTTTCATTTTAGAGAATATAAAGTTGCTACCGCTGAACGCCAATGCGTTTACAAGCGCACCACCTACTATTACTGCGATTGAAGCCATTTATTTCCATATATTAACTGGTAGAATACCAGCTTTAACTAGATAATCTCGGGTCCAAACTGCGGCCGCTACATCTAAGGTCGCGAGCCCTACGTCTCTCACATTAAAGTCCAATTTGGGAGCGGTTCCTCCTAGGGCCATCTTTGATAGTCGAGCATACCCGATACTGAAACCCGATATCACTACGGCGTGATAAAGCGCATTCACTAACATTTTACCATCTTGTTCAGCCATTGTTATAATTATTGCATATAAAAGGGGTCGCGATCAATGTTAAATGGGGCGCATCCAAATTCAACATTGTTGATGATTGGTGTTTAGTAACTTTCTTCTGAACACTGGCTGGTTGTTTTTTCGGGTATTTCCACACGCACAGGGCACCAACAACTGCCAGACTACCACCAACAAACCAACTCCAATTCGTGAATTGGGGTTCAGTCCAACTCCAACGGGAGTTGGTATTGGGTGACAAATTAAATGAATTTGGGTGTGCTTCTAATTCGTGAATTTGGGGTGAAGTTGAACCCGATTGCTCTGTCTTCAGATGTTTTGCTGTCTCCGTCCCCATCAATTCAGGAATTTGCTGCAACCCCAATCTCGATTGGAGTTTAGCCTCTCGAAGCTCGGCGAGTATTTTATCTTGTTTAACTTTTCGGGTGGCAGCCGCCGCCCTCCCAGCTGCCTGTCTTTTAGGATTTTTTATATGCGGTATGTCATCCAGTGGCGGAGTAACACTCTGGTTCGATTGTGTTGGAGCAATCTGGTTCAACTCCGTCACTCTCGTGGGTGTGTCTTGTGTCATCATTTTCAGGGCTTATAGTTCGTGGGCATATATGTCCAAATTGACAGTGTTTACCCGTGGTCAACGCGGTTGTCAGCGGAGCTAAGTACATTCCAAACTTGTGGTAAAT
Source organism: Conchocele bisecta (assembly GCA_029237695.1). Lineage (NCBI taxonomy): Eukaryota > Metazoa > Mollusca > Bivalvia > Lucinida > Thyasiridae > Conchocele > Conchocele bisecta. The sequence continues at coordinate 78,801,120 of CM055271.1, forward strand.
TGAGCAGCATGCCGTTCTAAGAGTGTGTCCTATAAAAGGGTCAGTCTCTAGATCGTGAATCAACCCTTCGGTGTTTGGTATAGGGAGAAGTCTACTAACGGCGGTAGCGTACAAATGAATAGCTGCCGATCCAAGAGTTTTTGTCATCTCTGCTCCCAATTTGGATTCGTATCGCGCATACATTTTATCGATCTCCGCATCTGACATCTTATCCACCTGACAAACTGAGAGAGACGCCTACCTAGATAATGCTCCGATTGTCCCCCAGCAACCAGCGCAGCTAGACGCTCGCGTCGCGCCGCATTTTCATTCGGAGTCGTTGCACTCAACCCAATACCAACTGCCGTTGGAGTTGGAGTTGGAGTTGATCCCGATTGCTCTGTCGGATCATTATCTTTGGCAGTCGGAGTTGAGGTTTCTTCTATTAGCTGATCGAGAAGTTCGTCGCAGTTCATTTTTCTTAAAATTAATTTAACTATTCTAACAACTCTCATCACTTTAACATATTGCCAAGCGCACCACCCGATACTTATGATCACCATTATGCTCGCAACAAAGCTAGCAGCGGAGCACCAAATTGTTAACATTGTTAACCATTTGTTAAGCATTTGTTCAGCATTGTTCAGCATTGTTCAGCATTTGTTCAGCAATTGCTAAGCATTGTTCAGCAATTGCTAAGCATTGCAATAGCTTATTACTTTGTAATTTTCCTAATTTTTTCAAAATTATTAATTAATTGATAACTTTATAAGCAGTTGGTTGATCAGTCTTTAGCAGAAGCTTGGCGTGCTTAGTTTCGGAAAGCATCTGTCGAACCTCCAGGCGCTCCTCGCGCGTTGGGATAACGTCATTCTCTCGAAGACAGTCATCGAATGAGTCTCGGTCCTTGCAGTGAAAGAGGGCGACCCATTTCGTTTGCTCGCGCAGATCCTTGAGGACGGCGTTGTATTTTTGAGTGGATATCCATACGCTTTGTCTAGCATGGCGGCCAGAAAATGCGAGCTCGGAGAGCATGTCCTTCTTTTTGGTCATCGCCGCCTTGGCCGAGCAATCGTCAATCACGTATAGGGTGGGCTCGCCCTGAAATATTTGGTATAAACCACGTAACCAATCGTGAAGCCTATCACCAGGGTCAATAACGTATACCTCAGGGTCGGTCCATATCCACGGGCACCGCTGATAAGTATCGTTGTGCCGCACAGTGGGACATAGGATCACAATGTGACGAAAGGCATCGCGGTAGGATCCCTCGAGTAAGTCGAGGATGAAAACAGTTTTTCCACATCCTGTCTGCCCACATATTATGGCAGAGTGAGCATCTCAATCGTGAATTGGTATTGATTGTTAATTTTCTTAATTAATTCTTTAGAATTAGTAGATCGCTGATACGTATCGACCATCTTCGATGTTGAGTTGTGCGTCTGTAATTATATAAGTACACGTTCAATGGCCCGGCTCCGTCCGCCTCTTTGGTTATCTGGATCGTCACACACCCTCACTAGCGTTCTCAACTTGGCGTCCGCTACCGTGTATTTGGTCATCGTCGCTGGCTCGCATGTCTAGCCATAACGCGTATTTGGTATTCAGGAACTCCGCGAGGGAGACGGCCGAGAGATGCAGGTCTTTTGCAACTGCTGCAACCTCCGGAGAGCGCTTAGAGCCGGCAGCAAACTGCTTTCTTACTTCATCCCACTGCTGGTGCGCGCGAAGACCCGTGCTGTAGAGTTGATTGGGGACTCCCTCGATCGTCACCTCTACCTTCGTGATTTTGGGGTTATAGAATCTGTCGGTTTTTCTAGCACCGAACGCGAACCGAGCATCTTGGAACAACATCAGTATACCTTTCATCGAGCGGGCGGGTACGTTGACGTTAATATTCCATAATGTGTCACTTTTGTCTTTCGGCATCTTGCGATGGCGAAGAACTCGGTCGTAAAGTATGGCAACGCGCCCGGCGTACTGGGTTCTGATCAATCGCGCGAGTTCGGGCATCGTGACCATGTCGTACTCCAGCGAAACAGTATCGATCGTATACGTCGATAACATGTCGCTGGCTATAATAACTCGGCCGTAGTCGTTGAACGTTAGTTCGTATTCGAGGCGGTCAGCCAAAGCGCTCTGATAGTAGGGCATGTGACTCTCCAGCAACTCAAAGTCGAGCGGGATGTAGAAGCGGTTGCCGTAAGCGCCCGCGACCGCGTTGTCACTAGCGTTGTTATCTACCTTGTTAGCAGCCCCGATTCTAAGTTTGGTTACGTTCTTATTTTTGCTGGTGTCAATACCTTGATAGACAGCGTTTTTCGAGCTCGTGTGACGTCTTCCACAGGTCCTGATAGCAATGGTAGACGTCGCTGTCGTCGATCGACATCACCTCATTACCAGAAATCTTTATCATGGTCTTCTTGACGATGGCGCGACCCAGGTTCTGAACGACGGTTCGGTCCGCGTCCGTCGACGTTAGCGAAATAGTGGAAAGCGAGGCGAACAGTACCCGGCACAATGACGTCGTTAGCTCCGAGGTTGGGGAAGCGGACTAAGAGCTGCTGGTTCTGGTCGATCGTCGATGGGTTGTTCGTAATAACGACACTCTGTCTCACGCCTTTTGCCCCGAGGGGCTCACGCAGTCTGCGGTATGGATTGAGTTTGCGACCGTATTGACTCGAAGACATAATTAATTAATTTTTTCAAAATTATTGAAACTATTAAACCCGTATGGTTTTGTCTTTAATACATAATTAATTTTGTAAACACATTATTAAAGATGGCTGATTACGATGCTGACATGGATGAAATCGGCAGAGACGATTACGTCGATGATTATGATGATGATGATGATAACTTCGAGGATTCCATCACAACCTTCGACAAAACACCCCCTCCAATACAATCGCGATTGGAGGAAATAGGTGGCGCTACCAGCAGCGTTGGTCAAAGTCAGGAATTACTCGAGGGAGCTGTAAACGACTACTACAACAGTTTGGCAGCAGAAAAAGGTCTGGTCCCCTCTGTCGGTCGCGACTACTCCAAGTTCAAATTTGATATGAACGGTAGATTGCGACTAAAAGCAGCATCAAATATTCCAATAGTCAACACGAGGACTGGTAAACCCCTATCGCTAAACACCATTGCAGGAAACCGGGCGGTGGCGAAATCATAAAGAACGAACTAGGCTTCACGATTGGAAGAGGGGTAAAAACAATAGTGCCGGCCCGCGCTGTAGAGGCCCTACAGTCTACCGACGAAACTATAGCGAAGACGGCCACCGCGATAGAAACGGTCGAGCTCAGAGAGGTCCCTCAAATAGCCACCGACGTTATTAACACGATGGAGACCACGTTCAGCGTCCAATCGCAATTGGGGGGGAAATACTCAACGAATGACCCACCGTTACCTCTTCGAGAACTCCGTGGACTCGATAAGGCTCTACAAACGGTCCGGGGCGAACTGGTCCTTAACCTCTCCAAACTCACGGCGCTGGATGAACATATCGCGCTAGAAGAAAGAAAACTGGAGGAAGCCGGTGACGATAGAGAATCTACCGAGCGGATCGCCGAACGACTGCGGTCTTTGCGGGACGAAAGAGAAGCTCGCTTGGAGGCCGCCTCGGCTAACCGTGAGGCTCTCCACACACAAATAAGTCGGATCCGTGAATCAATCTCGAGGGTCCTGCATGAGGAGACGACACTCGGTGAGTTTCTTCGCACTCTGTTCAGAGAGCAGGGCGTCACGATAGCAAGCATCCTCGTTGCTATCGGCATGACTATATCGACCATAGTTCTAGCTTTCACTGGTGGTGCGGCGCCACCACCCGCTCCAGCACCAGCACCAGCACCCGCTCCATCCGGTGGAGCGAAGGAGTGGGTAAAAAAACAACTAAAAGCCCTCGCCAATCTCCTGGCTAAATTAGCAGGAAAGGCGGCTGCCGCACTACCTGGACTGATCGGAAGTATCGTTTCTTACTTGCTATCTATATTATCAAAAACGGCCGGATGGCTAGCCAAAAATACCTGGGCTTTAATCGTGACAATCGCCGGTCTCCTACTAATCTTCGCCAGAGAGTTCCTACAACCAAAGCGTAAATAATCCGATCGCCACGAGGGTGATGACGAGCCCTAATTTCTCCTCCTCGTGTGTTGTGCTTCCAATTTCACCCAATCTGCGATTGGTGTTGATGATTGGTGTTTCTCCAATCGCGATTGGTCTGTTGATGGAACTCGATGGTGCATCCAATTTACGAATTGGTGGTACTGGGTTCGATTGTGTGTCCAATTTACGAATTGGGGGAGGTGTATCCATTTTGTGTTTTATGAAATCGGTTCCACTGTTGAACCCGATCATGTTGGGGGTGCGCTTGATGATATCCGTGTTCACGTTACCGTTGTGGCCGATTTTTTGATTGGCGGTGGCGATTACGATCTGATTATTGTAACCGTCAACCGGGTCGTCTCGTAGTATCATATTGCTCGGCGCCATATAAAGACCTATTCCAAATACATAGTCTACTGGGGTGCTGGCATTCTGTAAAACGTCTTGATAATTCTGGATCGCCTTCTCCAGGTCCACCCTAGCTGAGATGGCGTCCTCTACAAGTGCCAAGAATTGTTTTTGTGCATCAAACGCCGTTCCCGTGCCCAGTATAGAACTGCGAGTTTGCTTCTGTGCGTCGAGGATGGCCCAGACGTACGTGCGAATGGAGTCGTTGACGCGAGTAACCCCGGCCTGCGTGAACCCTATACCCTTATCTAACATAAATGTACCCCACACGTCCTGAACCTCAGCAGCCTGCTGTATGTAATCGACGTGAGCCCGTTTCGGAGGTAACATTTTACAAGAAAACACGCCACAGTGCCGACCTCCAGACACTTCCGGCCCGAATGTCATAGTCGCGGGGTCAAAATTCCCGGCGTTCCGACTGACGATGTGGTCACCGGAGTGATCGTGTCTAAAATCAGTCTGTGTCCAATTCCCGGACTGGCCGTGAATGAGAACGTCCCCGAGGCCGGTGCTGGTAGGAAATGCTTTCTGTCTCCAGTCCGCGTCTTTTGAAACGTTAAATTCGTTACACAGTCTTTCAAACACCATACGGTCGTATGCGTTGGAAATGGGATTCCAGGCGTCGTCTTGAGGTAGTGAAATACCTAGTTCTTTGAGAATCCTCCTAATAGTATAATACACGTGAAAGTTGTAGACACTTTGGGAGCATGACATTCTTGGATGTCAGATGGTCTTTATATGAAACTCCACACCCGGCTGTTGCGCACCATACAGCAAAATTTATTTGGTTCTGCCAAAACTGCATCGGTGTTGCTTTCCACCCGTTTACCACCTCCATCGTAGTAATCTTGGGCAGCCTATATTGTTCAAAGATATTAGGGAAATTGGTGGCAAAGCCGCTGTCCGGTCTAACCGTTACGGTTGGGTGTACAAGGGGGTTAACAACGTCTTTTTGTGTGTATTTACCTCCGACCGCGTACTTTACATTAGAGTTAAAGCTAAATGCTTTGGTATCCATTGAAAGATATTATTATGTTTGCTACTATAACTAATGTTCAAAAAGGGAGTTGTGAACTTCAAAAATTAATAGACAACTGCTGCGGAAAACGCCGGGTAGGCCTTAGATCAATCACCTTCACGGTTGGATGGCAGAATGTGGAGAAGAGCGAAGGGTTTTACTATGTGAATGATGGACAACAATTAGGTGTAAAGCTGCCTCACGGACTGTGGGGAATAAGACAGCTCAAAGATTTTGTCAAATCAGAGCTTGACGGTATAATCAACCTCACAGTATCGAAGGCTACCGGGCTCGCAACAATGACCATCATCACTGATAATAAGGTAGTGGTCTCCCCGGGGTTGGGTATTCAACTCGGTTTTAGAGAGACATACTCCTCAAACAAAGGAGTGTTTACCCCGGGTGAGTACGTCGGTGATAATCCGGTGGACTTCACCTTCACGAAAACTCTCGGGGTGCACCTTGATCGGGTGAACACATCGTACAACACGGTAGACGGATCCCCCAGCACATTACTGAAAACTGTGCCCGCCAGCGACTGTTTCTATGGCGAGACTGTGACCTTAGACTTCCCACACCCCGAGATGAAAGTTTTGGAATCGGGACACATCCACGAGTTGAAGATTTCTATTCTTGATGATAAAGGGAGAGAGTTGAAGAACGATTACCCGATTTCGGTCGTCCTAGAAATTTCAAATTAATTAATTTTAAGAAAATTATTTAGAATTAAACGCATGTTCGTAATATATATTATCAACATTATGAGTATATACGGACCAGGTAGTTCTTCCGATTGGGTGACAAATTCAAATAATTTGGAACCGGCAGAAGGGGGATTCATCCCGACAGAGGGCGACTTTTTACTACCCAAACAAACAAAGCCTTGATCAATAGAACTATTTCGAGGGCCACGGACAAGATTCACAAAAGTCTACTATCACAACTTAGAGAATATGCCCTGGCTGTGAATACACAACGTCGTGAAGAAACGCATACGGAACTAAACGAACTAGGTAAAAAAAATAACCAAATTTAGAAAAGAGGCCCGGATTGGTATTGATAAAGCCCGAGAAGACCGCCAGATTGACATTACGGCGGTTTATGATGCGTTGCGCTTAGAAGACTCTCTCAGCAAAGAAGCTACACTTGCTGAATTAGACGGGAAAATAATCGATTTTCGAAAAAGAGGCCACGTCGGGTATTGAGAAAGCCCGAGAAGACCACCAGGCGGACCTTACGAAGGCTTATGAGGTGTTGCGCTCAGAAGACTCTCTCATCAGAGAAGCGGCACTTACTGAACTAGATAAAAAAAATAACCAAATTTCGAAAAGAGACCCGGTCGGTCGGGTATTGATAAAGTCCGAGAAGACCACCAGTCGAACCTTGAGGAGGCCATTGCGGAGGCTTATGATGCGTTGCGCTTAGAGAACTCTCATAGTAAAGAAGCGACACTTACCGAACTAGACGGTAAAATGAGCCGAATTTCTGAAAGAGACCAGATCGGGGGTTGAGGGGGTCCGAGAAGACCACAAAGAGGCCATTGCGGAGGCTTATGGGGCGTTACGCTCAGAGGACTCTCTCAACAGAGAAGCGGCACTTACTGACATATACGAAAAAATAACCGAATTTAAAAAAGAGACCCGGTTGATCTTGATGGAGTCCGAACGGGTATTGAGAAAGCCCGAGAAGACCACCAGACGGATATTACGGAAGCTTATAGGGTGTTGCTCTTAGAGGACTCTATCAACAGAGAAGCGACACTTACCGAACTAGATGAAAAAATAACAGAATTTCAAAAGAGGCCCGGTCGGGTATTGATAAAGCCTTAGAAGGTCACCAGGCGACCATTACGGAGGCTTATGATGCGTTGCGTTTAGAGGACTCTCTCAGCAGAGAAGCGGCACTTACCAAACTAGATGGAAAAATAACCGAAGTTTCTGATAAACTGAAACATGATCGTATAGCCGCGACCAAAGCTCTTGAGGAGGCCTCTTATGAGATTCGTACTGAGGCATATAACGCAAACAGGGCGCTTGCCGGAATAGTGAAAACAATGAAAACACCAAAACGTGTCATAACAGTTTGGGCTGAGAAGCGGGGCCCATTGGTTGTGGGGCACTATGAATATTCGTTCGGTGCCAAAGCGAGTAATAAATATGGGGGATACACTATGACAGCTGCAGGTGAAGTTATCCAAATGGCGGTCTGCTCGGTTAATGCTAATGGTAAACCTGTGGGCGCGGTCGCAATAAATATTGTAGTAGATGGGGAAGAACGGGGGGTTGGAGTCACTAAAATCTCTGGAGATAGTTCGACGATTGTTTCGTTCGCCGGTAATGACCGAATTAGACTTTCCAAAGGTAGTGTTATTAACTTTGTTACGAAAATCGGTGACTCAGAGAGTTCTTCCACTATTGTCTCATTGTTAATTGAACTTATTGTGTAAATACTAATATATTGAAATAAATTTAACTATGAACGAATCACCATATCCAACTCTCAATACCACTCCACCAACACTGTATCCAACTCTCAATACCACTCCACCAACACTATATCCAATTAACGAAAGAAGTTCAGATTTTAGGTTGAATAATATCGTCGCTATGCAGGATATTTTAGTTAGAGAATGTGCAAATAGAAAAAGACACGCTAACAAATATAAGCACGCGGCAAACATAGCTGAAGCATCTAGTACGGTTCTGGCAAGTGTTTCTGTGTTGTGTGGGGCGGGGACTGCTGCAACGCTATCTACAATTGTAATGATTCCACTTGCAGGGGTTTTGAGTGGAATTACCGTTTTATCTGGAACACTTTGTATGGTAATTAGGGCGGTGGGTGGAAAACTCGAGAAAAAAAGTAGAAAACATGTTAGAATATCCGTTCTCGCTAGGTCTAAGAAAAATAGCATCGACGTTATGGTGTCCAAAGCGTTGGCCGATAAGAAAATATCAAATTTAGAGTTTGAATCCGTGGTGGAAGAAATGGGGAGATATGAAGAATTAAAAATGATATAAGGATCAAGGCGCGCGCCACCATGCCCAAAATTGAGTGTACTGATTGGGATAAATTTAGGGTAAAACTTGGAAATAAAGTCGGAGGAAATGTTACAGCACCATTATAAAATAATTTTTAAAAAAAAAATGTTTTTCTTAATTTTATAATTTTCCTAATTTTTTCAAAATTATATTGATGCAGTAAACAAATTTACATACCTATACAACATGTGTTTTTCACTGAGAATTACAAATTCAGTCGAGTATTACACTGTACACACCGTCTGTGTAATTGATACACTCGGCTCTGTTTACCTTGGCTATCAATTTACACATGGTTCATAACCCGTGTAATTTATACACTCGGCTCTGTTTACCTCGGTTATCAATTTACGCATGGGCCATAACCCGTGTAATTGAAACATTGTCGTTACAACATAAATGAATTACTATGTAATAATAGGGGGTGTTCAGCTTTAAATTATTAAAAAACAAATATAAAATTAATTATAAAATTAACAAAATAACGAACCATCACATGTTTTCTTTCGCCAATAGGTATTAATAAATAATTATAATATGCACACCATTTGTATGTTGTATAGGAAACTGATGAGTATATATATGTTTGTTGACCTTACAACAATTGGTCTCATCTCGTGTGTGCTATGTTGTTGATCCGGTATGACGTCCGTCTCGTCTGTTTAATGGTAGCAGTCTATGCATATGTGTGTATTTGGCGATGTAATTGTGTAGCTCAAAGGTGCCGGCCTAAAATATTTCTGCCTAAGAGCTTTGCAATTTCGGAAACCAAATTCACACATAGGCTCGCCATACTTCGCTGGTTTCTCTTAATAGAGGAATTGGCAATGGGGTTCAAGGCGACCCAGAATGTGAGCCAACAGATGCGTGGGCTTAAGAAAGGTCCCAACACCCCAGTGGCTGGGTGCCGGCTAGAAATCTGCCCAGTCGCTGGGGGTGTTGTGCACGAGTGGAGGCTTTTGCTATTTTTTTTTTTAATTTTTACAAATTATTAATATCTTTATAAGCGATATCGTAGAAATGTATATTCGTAAACGAATCGTTGGGTTTTAACAATTTTATATAATACATCTTAGTTTCATATCCGATACGCATTATCCGTCTTAATGTTTGTATTTGCCTCTTGTACAGTTGACATAATTGCCGGTATAATATTGTAAATGTAACGTTTTTATCGGAGCGTAATAAATTACGCTGGTATTTCATGTATTCGATATCGCCTAGTGTTCTCATTTTATAGAATTTATATACAGGATTATAACCCCCGTAAGCTTCGTAAACTTCTTCAACACAGACATTAAAAACTTTCAATTCCAATTGTATTGTGTTATCCATTTTCTCTAATAGTTGTTTTTTTTCTGTTCAATTTCCAATTTCTTCGTTAAAAGCGATATTGTAGAAACGCATATCCGTAAACGAATCTTTGATTTTAAACTGTTTTATAAAATTAGTTTGATAATATTTCGGTAGTGTTTGTACGATCCTATTGATCCTATTTAGTCGCTTCATTACATAAATTTGAGACTTATACCGGCGACATAATTGCCGGTTTAATATTGTAAATGCAACGTTTTTATCGCAGCGTAATAAATTACGCTGATATTTCATGTATTCGATACCACATAGTATTGTCATTTTACCGTGTTTTAATACTGTAGAAACAGCGGCGTAAAATTCTTCAGCAAGGTCATTATACAATTCCAATTCGTTGCGTATTTTATTATCCATTTTGTTATAATATTTTTATTATAACCTATTAAATTTATATGTTCAATTGGACGTGAAAAAAACATAAGGTATTTATGACACCAATACAATTGGACTACAATTCGACATCGTCGAAATAAATTAGCTATATTGGAGGAGAAAAATGGGGTGTTGGAATATAAACTATCACTCGTGGGCACATTGAAATAATTATTTTATCATAAATTTACTGTCGGGAAAACATTATGTTTTTTTTTTCACGACCAATTTTTCGTGGTTGGTGGGAGACAATTTCCTCGTTAACCAATTTTTGATTTTTCGGGGGTGGTGGGGGTAGTATAAAGGGTTATAAATGATGCCACCACAGGTGGTATCATTTTGACTCCCTTTATACTACTGGCTGTGCTTGAGCTGCGGGCACAGCCAATTGAACTGCTCTATTGCTACATGTGGTTTATAGTGCCATTAGATGTTCAGAAACGTAGAAACGTTGACATCATGGCAAGATTAACACAGGCAGTGGTGTATTTTTCAATGAAGCCCGGTTGTAAACTATGTACTTACACTTATAAACTTATCTCGAGTGGAAAAAAATGTACAGTGAAACCTCTCTAAACCGGACACCCTGGGAGGTCCCCAGGCTGTCCGGCTTAGAGGGGTATCACTGTAAAGCAGGCATTTAATCATTTTGAGCCATTGTTGTGTGCTACATGTATGTGATCACAAACAGACATTATCACCTGAGATAAATGACCAAGAAAGTCATAAAAAATATGATCACATGTGTTTTCTTGGTTTCCGGTTTAGAGAGGTCCCATTTTATATTTTCTTTCATGATAGCATAAACATTGTCATGTAAATATACATGTAAACATAAAGCAATTAGCCAGTACAGTGAAACCTCTCTAAACCGGACACCCTGGGAGGTCCCCAGGGTGTCCGGCTTAGAGAGGTTTCACTGTAAATCATGTATTTGATCATTCTGAACCATAGATGTGTGATATTTGATCATGAAGAGACATTATCAATGACCAAGAAAAATTAGAGAGGTTGCACTGTATTAAGGAAATCATGACGGCTGTTACAGGTGCAACAGTGACGACACCAGGCTACAACACCAACTACATGTACTACACCACAGGTAACCACTGATACATTACATTACATTCCATTACATTACGTAAACGTCGGCCACCATCATTGATTTTTCCCCCAACATATGGCTGTGACTGGAGACATGGGGTTTATGCGTTTGGCGACCAGTGTAGATCCAGATCAGCCTGTGCATCCGCACAGTCTGATCAGGATTTGCACCGTCCGTCATACCATTAATGAAACCAGGGGCGGAACCAGCATTTGGGGAACGCGGGGGGTGGGGGAGGGTGTTGTCTAGTTGCGAAGGTAACTCTTGCAATCTACTCCCGTACCGTCCGTACGGGAGTAATTGCAAGAGTTACCGTTCGCAACTAGGGGGTTGTCCTATTTTCGAGCTCTTCGAAATGCACTTTACTGTGTTTTAAACTGTGATCTATGTAAACTCCGTGGCTGAACGGGGGGAGAGGTTGCAACCCGGACCCCCTCCCCCCTCCAGATCCGCCCATGGAAACACACCTCATGCGTCAAACACTCACTATCATGTTACATTAGTGTGATACTGTTCGCCATGTCATCAATGAAATATCAAGTATATTTCTAACAAGCGATGTAGATTGTTGTCATGCTGCAGGAGTGTGTTATTTGATCGGGAGCTACATTTCCATATTCTGCACACACACTGCTCTGTTCGCAATAACATTAATATTAAGTGTGAAAATATGAATGTGACAAATAATACTGTCCCGGATCAGATATATAGGATGATCTGGATCATCGCTAGTCGAAAACACTTTCAAGCTACATTCACTCTTTTTACAAACAATAATGCCATAAAATATACAATTTGGACCGGATTTTTATAAATAAATTCAAAGGAGATAACTAGCTAAGACCCCTCATTATCCCCACGCCGATAGGCAATACGGGATAGAACGCTAATCCATGTACGTACGTGCGTACGTGCGTAAGTGCGTCAGTAACACCTTTAATTTGTCATTAACTTATAAACCGATTTTGATCATATTTGGCCAGTGCGTGTCTGGGGATGCTGCCTTCTTTTGCATACCACCCATGTGCAACCGCCCAATGTCAAGGTCACTGAGGACTTATGTTCTCCTTGTTTGTAAGACAAACATGTATTTTATTATTATTATTATCAATGCCGCAAAGGGGATTAGCTTAGTGATAACGATGCTATTGTGACCCTGGCAGTCAGTGAGGACACCCCTTACTGCACGGTAATGCATGACAAGAAAACATGCAAGCGTATATTGGGATACAGCCAGCCTTCGAAGGCTTACGGAGCACTATCAGATTGATTCGTATACTACTTTAGATATATGAGACGCTCCATGTCAAAACAAAAGCCATCAAATTGGTCCAACATTCAGAGTAACCACAAGTCACCATGTGACCGTGTATACATGTAGCTCATGTGATGTGATGATGTTTTATCAAATCTGGCTGTGACTGGAGAAATGGGGTTTATGGGTTTTGTGACCAGTGTAGCTCCTGATCATATGACACACTCCTGTAGCCTGATAACGATCTATATTGCTTGTGAGAAGCATCACGTGTTTTATTGATGGAATTGCGGTCGCAATTCCATCAATAAAACACGTGATGCTTCTCAGACTATGCGGTCGCAAAACCAATGTGCCCTATTTCTCCAGTCACGGGCACAAATTATTTATTATCAGTTATCAGTTAAGTTACATCTTTATCTTGTATTTAACATTTTGATACGTGTATGTACTACGTCCATGCGAAAAATATGGACATAAATATACAGCTTTATCAAATGAGCTATTATCCAAATACGGGTGTTATTGCTCTCGAAAATGACTTGCAAAAAGTGCAGGTCCTGAGCCGTCACGAGCCGGCTCATCTGGATTTGCACTGTTTGCAAGCCCCGCTATATTAGTAGAGTACATGTATCTATCTTTGATATGTGGAGACAAGTATTGCATCCGTAATTATACATGTACACGTATCTCACTCTTATTACCCTGGGGACCTCGTACGATTAAGAAGTTCGTAAGTGCACATCTTAAATGTACAACAACACAGCTCGCATTAGCGGGAAATCTTTCGCGGAGTTGTTTATAGTACTGACCCTCACAACCGGCGAAACTTTCTTACTTTCTAAAATATGCTTAGGCAGTATCTTCTGCATGCAGCTGAATGGGATTTCGTCAGGAATCTAGCGCCTGTTTCGACGTGAAACATTGTATGCCGGCGCGGAGTACAACACCAGTGACACTCTTGCTTACGGTTAGATTACATCAAAACTGTAGAACAATGAGGGCTCTGAGCATTATGCAGACATAACCGGTCAGGATAAGAAAACACTGTGCTGGTCAGAACATACAATGTTGGTCTTTGATTTTCATTACCTCTATACAGAAAATTATTCTGAAGCCTTTGTCCGATGTTCCATAAAAAAAGTAACAGTAGTGTCAAGTCTTTGTTAGGAAACATTAATCATATTGCCGGCTGATTCTTGCTGCTGTATTATAATAATCTCATGATGAATTCATGGCTTACATGAATGTATTAGGAAGCAGCGAATCAGAGATGTATACGTCATGATACGCGATAATGTTTCAGTTAATAAACATGAGCCCACGCTGTTCTGTTCCTATGTAATACTTAAAGACAGTTTTTGATTAGATTTTTCGGCACAACAGTCACACTTTACTAAATTTCCAAGACGATCGAAATTATTGAAATTATCATTGGACAATTGTTATACCATTCGAATACAGTGTTTAATTATAAACTTACGAATATGAAAATTAGAAAATCTACTTACTCATTAAAAAAGTCGGAACACATTTAAACAATCAATGTCTTTGTTTAATCATTTACGTCACGCCCTAAATTGCACTACAACTATGGTTATAGTTGTACAAATATTCCAATAAGGCCAGGCTTTCCTACTTTCACTACTCATGTGGATGTTGTGGGGGCTACTTTCACATAACCTGTTTGCTCTGGATCTGCACGAATAAAATAATAAGTTCACTCCTAAGAACGAAAAAGTCACCATCGTCATGTCCCCCAATATCGTTTACATTATTCGTCCACTGCAACATTGTTTACATCACGTGAGCAAACTGTTCAGAGTGTCTTTCTACAAATATGAATATATATGGAGCTATGCCCCACCGCCCTCACCCCATCCCACCCCACCCCACCCCACCCCACCCCTCACCCTCCCCCACCCCCACACACACACACCCACACACAATCCAACATTTTTCTCGTGTGGACAATGGGCAGTCTGTGACCGAAAGACACTCGGACTATTTGTTTATACCACACTACTTTTGCGTTACTTTTACCCCTTGGTGTTTTCACACCTTCTAGTATTGTCTAACCTTACTGTTTGCCCCCAACTCCAGGTGGCTATATCGGCAAGAGCAAGCTTCTACAGATGTTGTTGAATATGCAGCATCAGTTGGACGCTCTAAGCGAGGAAGCAAAGCTTGCATATGACCTTGCGCACGATAACACTATCAACAACTATGCTAAGAGGAGCGTAAACCTGTTGGGTGAGTACGTGCCATTAAAGAGGTCCGACATGTTGAAATAAATTATATCAACATCTCCTCATCTCGATGGTCAATTCATTCTTCCATATGACCTTCATGGAGTTAGCCCCTGCTTCCATGTATATTTCTCATTTAGAACAACTACATGTTAACCCTTTGAGCCCGGAAGCCCGCTATAGCGGTTTATGCAAACAGTGCAGATCCAGATGAGACGGCTCGTAACGAGCAGTCTCATCAGGATCTGCACTTTTTGCAAGTAATTTTCATATTTCTTAGAACAAAAACACCCCCTTTTCATAAATGGACGAATCTGAAAATCATTTTGTGACCATGGGATTGGTCGGAACATTATCATATCACAGTCCATTCCAGTTCCTTAGGGCTGAAAGGGTTAAGGACTCCCATCGTTTGGATGAGTACGCTTAATGAGTTTGGATGAGTACGCTTAACTAAATATGTCAATAGACGAAGGGGGTTAACTTATTCCACTGACCACTTAATTTATATTTTCTAATTAGAACCACTGATGGGCTCCCATCTGTTGGGTGATTATATTTAAACGGACTGTCATATATAATACAATACAATACAATATCCTTTATTAAGCATTAAGCAATACAATGCTTCTAGCCTTTAACATAAAACTTGTGTAGTGCACATAAAATACATGTTTTACGGAATATAAATGGAGAAGCTTTTGTTAATTGTAATTATACACTAATAGATGCCACCAAAATGCAATATTAGCAACTTAAATAAAAATAAGTTTATTCTTCCAGTAATTCTTTTCTCAAATTGCTGGCAAAATAAACATATTTCGACAGATTAATTACTGTTTTTCGATTGGTCGATGTCATTAAATGATCATACTTATTTAGTGTTGGCCATCTACAAAAATAAGGTTTGAAATGTTGTTTTCTTATGTTTGTATAAAGAGGACAGACTAAAAGAAAGTGATACTCACTTTCTATCGAGTTTAAATTACAACATTTACAAATTCTTTCATCCCTGGGAATATTATGATATCTGCCTCTTTCTATTTCTAAAGAATGCGAAGATAATCGAAATCGTGATAGTGAAATTCTATATTTTCTATTCATTATAATATCTAAGTACGGTTCTAAAGTTAGTGAAGATTTATATCTAGCATACGATGAAAGTCGTTGAGATCTAGTTATATCATTATACCAAGATTGGTGGTAATTATCTAAAATTCTCTGTTTTATTTGCATGATATAATGTGTATTATTATGTAATAATGTGTCTTGATTAACCCATAACTCTGTTAACCCTATGTCATTAATCATTGTTTTTATCTGATAAGCCCAATTTGTATTGTTATACGATACATTATTTTCTGCGTCGCTTTTCAACATGTTATACATTTTTTTGGTTACATTATTGTCGTTTAATTTTAATAGTTTTATCCAATATCGGGTTATGTGAACTTTACGAATTACGCTCAGTGGAACTCTACCTAATTCCCCGTATAGCCCTATTAGATTAGTTGATTTGTTGACACATAATACTTTTCGAAGAAATTTAGTATGAATATTTTCAATATCTTTTCCTTTGTGAAACCCCCATATTTCTGATGAGTAATTTAAAACACTAGACACCAATTTATCAAACAATTTACATTTTTCATGTGTGGAAAATTCATAATGATTGAATACAGAAAATAGTCTATACATTGCTTTCGATGCATGTTCAGATATACATTTTTGTGTTCTAGCCCAGTTTCCGTTTTTGAAAAAATACATACCTAAATATTTGAAAGATGTTACAATTTCTAATTTTTCATTATATAGAAAAAAGTCATAATTGGTATGTCGCCCTTTTTCAAATATTATACTTTTGTTTTTCCTGTATTTATTTTTAATCTCCACGTGTTACAATAATTTTCTATGTCAGTTAACATCGATTGCACAGATTCTGGTGAGGTTGCGAATAATACCTGATCGTCAGCATATAGTAGGAGAAATATTTTCAATTCGTTTATCGTAAAAATTCCATCTATATTGGTGTTTATGTTTTCAATTATATCATTTACAAACAACATAAATAATAGAGATGAGCTTGGATCCCCCTGTTTTACCCCCATATGTGATTCGATAAATTCGGATGTTTTCTGGTTATGTTTTATTGCTGATCGTACAACAGAATACATAGCTTTTAATGCTTTAGTCATTTTAGTGCTTACATTTTCAGCTATCATTTTTTGCCATAAAAAAGATTGATTTATTTTGTCGTAACATTTTTCATAGTCAATAAAAATGCTATATAGTTTTTGACCAGAATTTAATACCTTTGATATTATTGAGTGTAACATGAAAATACAGTCAGTTGTGCTTTTACCAGCTTGATATCCATATTGAAAATCAGTTATTTTTTCATATTTTTTTGTCCACTTTGTTAAACGGTTCAGTAGTATTTGTGAATATATTTTAGCTAAAATGTTATTCAGAGTTATTCCTCGATAATTTTTGGCTTGTGTTTGGTCGCCACCTTTAAAAATAGGTATAATATAGCCAAGTCCCCAGCTTTCTGGATATTCAGAGTTATTAAACATTTTGTTATATAGCTTTGTCAGGTATGGTGAGATAATCTCAATAGCTGCTTTAATTATAGAGGCTGATACATTATCAGGACCATTTGCTTTAGAGCTATTTTGTTCGAGAACTGCTTTTTTACATTCTAATTCAGTTACTTCAGAATCAAGCTCATTATCATATATAAAATCGAGTTCTGTATTACCATCTATATTATCGTTTTCCCCAAATAATGAATTGAAATGATCATACAGAGTTTCGGCTGTAATATTATTATTTTTATTTTCTTGTTTTGTATAGCATTTTTTCAACGCTTTCCAAAATGTTCGCGGTTGTGCCTTAGAAATATTTTCCAATCGGCGCCCCTCCCTTATTTTAAACCGGTGTCTGTTCTTTTTTTTGACATTATTATACGCGGTTCTTGTTTTTATGAAATAATTTCTATTATCAGCGGATTTATTTTTATTGAATAAATTCCTTGCTTTTGTGAATGTGTTTTTTGCATCATAGCACTGATCATTAAACCATTTGGGTTTAAAATTATTATCATCGTTTTGCTGTTTTCGTATTTTCTTCGAGAACACATATGCTGGGTGAGTATATAGAGAATAGTAGGTTAGTGTCGTGAATGGGAAAAAATATCTGGCAAGGCTTAGGAAACGGGATGGGCGAGGCTCTGTCGAGCAAATCCCGTTTCCGTGCCGCGCCAGATATGTTTCCAATTTACGGCACTAATCTACTATTCTATTTATCTCGTCAACACCTACAAATAGCTTTAAAATGCAACACAATAACCACAGCCGCATCCTCAAAATCGGAGAATCGACTAGTATGACAACCGCACATATTCATACACAGTGATTAGGTCGTATTGACAGGATATAAAACAATGTTTAACGGCACCGTGTGTCACGGTACATAAGCACTGTGTTTACATGATAATTATATCGTATTGACAGCATATCAAACCGTGTTTCACGGCACATACGCACTGTGTTGACGGGCTAAAGTAGGTCGTATTGACAGGATATCAAACATGTTTCATGGCACCGTGTTTCACGGCACATACGCACTGTGTTGACGGGATAAATTAGATCGTATTGACAGGATATTCAAAATGTTTCACGGCACCGTGTTTCACGGCACATACACACTGTGTTGACGGGATAAATTAGATCGTATTGACAGGATATCAAAAATGTTTCACGGCACCGTGTTTCACGGCACATACGCACTGTGTTGACGGGATAAATTAGATCGTATTGACAGGATATTCAAAATGTTTCACGGCACCGTGTTTCACGGCACATACGCACTGTGTGACGGGATAGATTTAATTGAAGGGTGCTGTGTAAGAACGTGGCGAACTCAATTACGTAGTTAGCCCCTTCTCCCACTTCATTAATATTTCTTAATTAGAACAACTGATGGACTGCCATATTTTGGGTGAGTGGGAGAGTGGAAAAAGGGGGATAAGTCCATCAAGTAATTTGCGTAATTTTTTCAATGACCCTTTTATATTATTTATATTTCCTAATTAGAACAACTGACAGGTTCCCATCTATTATATTTAATTAAAGGGATCAGTGAAAGAAGGCGGCTCCCTCTGAGTGAGTTAGCTCCCTTCTTTCCGTTGACCCCTTCCTTGATACTTCCTAACTAAGACAAAAAACGACTACAATTACTATATATACAAGATTTTCCATCTCATTCCGCTGAGCCAGTGCATTTCCCGTATTAATCATGGTAGAAAAGAGATAGAATATGTTTCAGTTCAAGAATACAACCATGGATTGTTGCGTTCACTGTGGTATGAACAACATTTGGTATGTCTAATGTTTGCAAGGAGTCTTCCGAATGATAACAATACAAATATACTGCTGCAGTTAAACAAATAGTAGTTATCTGGGGGCAGTTTCACGAAACTTCGTACGATTAACATTTTCGTAAGCCTTAGTGCAAATTTACGATAGTCTGGAAATTTTAATTAATGGGTTTACATTTATTGTTTACAAGAAAACTTTGTTAATGTTGAAATTCACAGACTATCATAATGTTGCACTTACGAACATTTTAGTCGTACGAAGCTTAGTAAAACGGGTCCCAGAAGTATCTTCACACCAACGAAGATTGTTTTCATCCATTTCAGCGAGCGACACAGAGGATAAGTCCGATGTTAAGGAGAACTAGACAACACATTATCTTCATATGAAGAGTTGGCAGAGGCACGTGTGGGTTAAGAGGATGATAAAAGTTACGTTGCGGAATTTGTAATAATTGCAGATCCTTCGATCTGCATACGGTTGTACATGTAGCAGTCGTAACCCTGTCATGACGATTGATTCAGAAATTTAATTGTACTCACGTAGGTTCCGGAAGTTTCCGAAAGACCATCGCCGATATGACGTAATCTTTGACAATTGTTTAGTAGGCTTTCTCTAAATTATTCCAAGACGGATGGATACATGTATTGCTGATACATCAATATAGCGCACACAAGGATGATGTACACTTGAACATGTTGCATTGTGCATTAAACAGTTCTTTACAGCATCTTATAACGGTCACGAAGAATCGAGTGCCGTTCATTTCGTTTGTTCACGTGAAAAAGTCCAACAATACTGGCTGAATGTTGTTTATTTCTTATAATTCCAACACAATTAAATTTAAATGTATATGCCCACTCACTAGGCAGAAACTGTTCGTTGTAGGAATTAAATAAGTGTATAATTGTGTCACTATTCCACCAGTTCTAAAAATTACGAGTGCCCGCTATACTGCAGATATAATCATTTATTAATATTTATTTTACTGATAGTGACGCGCGGTGGTATCAGGCTATTTTCATATGCAAATGAGGCATGATATTTTTTAATTATTTATACTAATTAAATGGGTCACCTGAAAAAAATAATATTTTCGACACATTATAAAGTATGATCATTGCACATCGAAAAATAAATACAATGTACAGAGAATAAATAGTAATGTCCGTTAACATTTCAAGGAAACACTGTCATCGCCCCGATATCAGTTTGGAAATTAACTTCTGATATAAAATGTATAATAATGTCAATAAATATATGGGTTAATGGTGAATGAATGTTTATTTTGTCAGAAAATCTCTCAGATGATGTCTCTGATATAAAGAACATGTTGTGCCTACTGAGTGGGCATGTACCTTTAAAGTGATTAAAAGTAGTTTAAATCATATTTGTCATCTCTTTTGCAAATTCCAACGAACATCAATTCTAAAAGTGCATTCATTGTGTGACGTTTTGCGTCAAAATCTGTGACGTAACGTCAACTAACAATATGGTGGAGAAGTTAGCTAAATGTAAGTATTTCTAGTCAATTCTGTATTTTTTCGCATTTAAAATTTCGAATCGATGAAAACTTCCAACAGTCATGTAGCCTATTTCACAAAAATTGCAAAGTATACTTATCTAGCAAAGTATAATTTTAAGAAGAAATTTTCAATTTAAAGATAATTTTTTTAATTTTTATTATACTGAATTTATTACATTAACGCAGCCATTTTGCAGTCGTTAGTTCTATATGACATAATACATTTCAGGAAAAATAAATGGTTACTCCCTCAAAGTACTAAACATTGTTTTTGCACATCCACGGACAGACCTCGGCAGATTAACCCTTCCACCTCTAAGTAACTGGAATAGATTTTGATATGTTAATTTTGCAACCAATCCAAATGATCACAAAATGATGTTCAGACCAGTCCATTTTTGAACATATGAACATGGTGTGTTTTCGTTCTCAAAATTATGAAAATTACTTGAAAAAAGTGCCGGCTCATCTGGATTTACACTTTTTCCCAATACGACTATACAGGCCTTTGGTGTTGAAAGGGTTAAGGGGGGGGGGGGGTGCGGACAATTTCAGTAATTTTAACGAGGCACTGGCGCTTCTAATGACGTTCCAACCATGATAACGTCAACGTCAAAACATCATTGCTTTGTCGCGCCATTATGGACGTCATTTCGAACGTCTCCATGTTTTTCATTTGACATTTGTTGGGGCAAAATATTAATACATAATTAGGGTGATGCGGCCAGCCAATCAAATTCGCTTCACGTGTGTCATATCACATTTATGAAATAGGTTACAGCACGGAATAACAATGGTTTCATGTGATAAACGTATGTACGTCGACATATTTAACCCTTTGAACCGAAAGCCCGCTATAGCGGTTATGCAACCAGTGCAGATCCAGATGAGCCGGCTCATAGCGAGCCGTCTCATGAGGATCCGCACTTTTTGAAAGTAATTTTCATAGTTTTGAAAACAAAAAATACCCCATTTTCATAAATGAATTAGTCTGAAAATCATTTTGTGACAGTTGGATTGGTTGCAAAATTAACATATCAAAATCCATTCCAGCTACTTAGGGGTGAAATACTTAACGAAGTGAGCTGTATATCGTGAAGTAATCAACGAGTTACTGGGTCCTGGCGCTACACAAACGCTCAACAAATAATGCCAGCACATTGATTGCAAAATTACGTTGTTCTTGTTAGAGAGATTCCAGACCAGTAGCATATTTTCCAACATTGCAAAGTATACTTACTTTTCTAGCAAAGTATACTTTGAGGGAGAAATTTTCAATTTAATGATAAATTGATTAATTTGTATTATACTGAATTTAGTACATTATCACAGCCATTAATAAATTCAGTATAATAATTCTGCATACTTGTAATCATCACATATATGCAGTCTTTAATTCTGTATGAAATAATGTATTTCGGAAAAAATAAATGATTACTCCCTGAAAGTATACTTTGCTAGAAAAGTATACTTTGCAATGTTGGTGAAATCGGCTACATGTACATGTGGGACTCCGGTGGTGTTAACAAGAACGTTACAGTATTACATGTATTCTGAGATGGTATGGTGGTCGCCAGATCGGACAAGTGGGTTTTCTCCGGGTACTCCGGTTTTCTCCCACAATAATGACCGCCCCTACGCCTTCATCTGTGCCAACGAATGAATTTGTATAAGTGCTATCGCGCTTGTTTGTAATCGTTGTAAAATAAATGAAGTTTATATTTTCTTTTTGTTATTCTGAGTTTCTCCTACTTTTCCTCTGTCGAGTCTGAGTTCCCCTGGCAACAGGAAGTGGTGGAGGTGGGACTTTATCACTCTAGGCGACGCGAGCTCCCGTACTTGTTTTACACCCCTAAACGGCTCAGGAAACATGTATGTAGTGAAGTAAACTTTGTGGGCGATTCCCATTACACGTTTAACCCGGTATTACTTTAAGCAACATGCATTTCAATTGGAGTTTACATATAGTACAAATCATGTATACAGTAGGGTCACCGTGTAAGTGCACACACGAACGAACACGACACCGTCTCCACACGGCACGCACACGACACCAAATTTCACACGATATGCAAGAATGTGGACGCACGATTGCCTTGACCAATCAACTACGACGGTGTGGTGTTACACCACACGATTGTGGTGTTACACTACACCAATGTGGTGTCGTGTGGTGTTACACGGCATTGGTGCAGTTTTACACGATATTAAGGTGGTGTGACACGACACTAATATGGTGCCGTTTCACACCAGCAACAATTAACCGGTGTCAATAAATAAAACAACGGCAAAATGTATCCGTGTTCAAATCCATTTTTTTTTACAATTCTATCACATCTATTTAATTCAAAGTGACTATAGAAAGTCAGCTGTATTGGTGATCTGTCTTTATTCTTCACCCATTATGGTGCGCAAATATAAATCGGCGGGTTATTGCGAGACAAACAGTGAAACCTTGACCGTGACAATTTCTTGGACAAAAAAAGTGTCGTCACTACCGTTCCGAATATTAAGAACAAATTAATAGGCACCACCATGCTCACAATTTATTTATTTTCACATAAAATCAAATTACAATGTGTGGTCTACGGTATAATATGGCAAAACTTAGCACCAATTTAGCGCTTTGTTTCCTTTTGCGTCGGTATCAAATTACGTTTTCCTATTCTGTTAACATTATTTCGACGCGACCCTATAGTCGACATGACAATTTCTGAGATCAACACAACTTTTCATAACGTCTTTCAATTTCAAGATGCAAGGAGACTGTGAATTGAATATTAACCATAATAACATGGTAAACATATTGATAATAATTTTAAAAGAAAAGCATAATTTAATTTTCGAAACGTGATAAAATTTATTTTGGAATTAGATTTCTTCTATTACTGCAAACATTCCGCTCTGGTTGTTGATTTCTATTGGCCCGAATCAAATTTTGTGAAGATGATATTTATACCGGTGATAGCAATTTATTTAAAACAAAAGGGTTTACTTGTGTCACAGAGTGAGAAAGATGCATACCGGCCCGGAATCGAACCGGAACCAAGCTAACCAGGCACATATCATTCACACTTCCTCCCCATAGTCAGTTGCGTACCGTGACATTCTTCCCCGCCGAATTGAAATTCGTCTTCAAATTCCATGTTTAATTTTATCTCTGAATTCCATATGTTTGGGTAAAATTTTGGGAGTATTTATCAGTCACGGTCCTTCGTTGGGCACCAATTGTCACTGGGGAGAAAAATGTCCACCCTGAATTCCATATTTGTGGAACATTTTGGAGAATCTTCATCACTCAATACTCCACGTTGGGAGTAGTTGCGACCAGTAACTCTGCAGAATACTCAATTATCGTCCGTACACAGAGTTAGGGTGCTCCATAGGTTTTTCCCGCAGAGTACCGAATCGGATCTCATTCGTGCTGTAGCTGTTAATTGTGACCTATTTTTCTGTACTTATTCCACAGAAATGAATATCAGTATAATACTGACATTTCTTTCAATTTAAAAATACAGAAAATATGTCGCAATTAACAGCTGAAGTGCGAATCAGATGTGATTTGGTACCTTGCAGGGGAAACCTACAGAGAGCACCATAACTCTTGGTACGGACGATACGGGAGTATTCTGCAGAGTTACTTCCCGCACCTACGTTTGGCGCTAAATGTCACCGGGTGAGAAAGATGAGCACCAGCCCGGAATCGAACCGGGGACCTCTGGTTTACCACACCATCGCTCTACCTACTGAGCAAACCGGGCACAGATACACACTTCTTATTTCAACCAAACATTCACAAGCTAGAAGTTATGCCAAATTATTTAAAGTCGACGTCACAGATTATGCTCTTGGCTACATTAGCGGACACAAATTTGTCAATCAATTTGATCAAATAGACAACGGAATCTGACAGATAGCACTATGACGGCGCATGGAAAACATCATTATTCTGGTACTTGGAATCAAAATGTTGGAGAGTAAGATCAATATGTGAGACGCTGACAGAACCTTTAATATTTTTGATCACGATAGCAGCTACAGGGATTGTTGGACACAAAGCAGCACTATTGAACATAATGAATAATTTTAATATTCTGCAAGTGGTGTGGTGAGAATGAAAGTTTATTCGGCGTCGGATGTGTAACTGATGAATTAAGGTAAGTTACTTGTATATGCCGAGTTATGCCAATATTGTTTTAGTAGAGCCCGCTTGCAGATAACTCAAACATGATCACAATGACGTCCAGGTGTGCGGGGATGTCCGTCCATATTATTTCTAAAGTTTTCGAAAAGTAGAGTCCAGCCCTTAAAGTGCTCGTCATGCGGGCCGTCGCTAACTCGTTAACTTATTAACAAGAATGAAAACTTTTGCCTCACTAATTTGTATGCCCCACCACGATAGTGGAGGGGGCATTTAGTGTTACACTTGTCCGTTCTTCCGTCCGTCACCAACCTAGTAACTCGCAAAACGTTTAAACCGTAATAGCTACAGACCTGAAGCTTGGTATGTATGTTCGATTCGAACCTATGGTCATGGATTATCTCCCCCTTTTCAACTTAGAATTTTCAAATTTTGGCTTGTAGCTCGTAAAACTTTTAAACCCTAATAGCTAAACACCTAAACACGGCCATCTAGTTATTATGGCATGCGATTTGATCAGTCGGCCATCGCGCCATGACTACTACAGCATCTTATCAGTCGGCCACCACACCATGCACAGTATAGCACCTGGTCACCGGCTATCGCACCATGCCCAGTATAGCCCCTGATCACCGGCTATCGCATCATGCCCAGTATAGCACTTGATCACTGGCTATCTCACCATGCCCAGTATAGCACTTGATCAGTCAGCCATCGCACCAAGACTAGTATAGCACTTGATCAGTCGGCCATCAGCCCATGACTAGTTCAGCACTTGATCAGTCGGCCATCGCACCATGACTAGTATAGCACTTGATCACCGGCTATCCCACCATGCCCAGTATAGCACTTGATCAGTCATCTATCAGCCCAGGACTAGTATAGCACTTGATCAGTCGGCCATCGCACCAGGATTAGTTTAGCATTTGATCAATCGGTCATCGCACCAGGACTAGTTTAGTACTTGATCAGTCGGCCATAGCACCAGGACTAGTACAGCACTCGATCAGTCGGCCAATGTCACCAGAACGAGTTTAGCACGTGATCAGTCGGCCGTCGCACCAGGACTAGTTTAGAACTTGATCAGTCGGCCATCGCACCAGTACTAGTTTAAAACTCGATCTGTCGGCCATCGCACCAGGACTAGTATAGCACTTGATCAGTCGGCCATTGCTCCAGGACTAGTTTAGCACTTGGTCAGTCGGTCACTGAACCATGACTAGTATATCACCTGATCAGTCGGTCACCGAACCATGACTAGTAGTCTGCCTGCAACTGAAGTCATGCAAGTCGTCCTGCGTTACAGACAGAAGTGGGGGTCGGGGTGTAGTGTAGTGTAGTGTAGTCATAGAAAAACACTGGTGGTGGTGAAACACATTGTTCCCAATGTGGGATATAGACCGGAACTTTTAGGACGCCAAATGTAGATGGCCGGTGTGTATGGGGGATCATTGTTTTGTGTCCCCGGCGGTGGTGCGGTGTACAATGATGAATTACCGATACATTACTTTATTGAAAACACATGTATAAGCTTCATTGTGATACTTCACAATCCTCAGTTTTAAATTGATCCTGTATCGTAAAACTGAAAATTTATTCATTTTGAAAAACTTAAAATCATGGCCGAAAATCTAAATGAGAACCGAATGTTTACATGCGAAATGAACCGATGCATCAGTATATTTTAACCGCACGCATCTCATTGGTTAATCCAAATCGTCCCGTGTGGCACGGCACGAATGCCGTGAAACACGGCACGAATGTCGTGTAACACGGCAATTCATTTCGTTTTACACGGCACGATTCACACCAACACGATATGCAAATTAGTAAAACGAAACGAACTTCGTGTCCTCATTAAAAACACGGCACGAGACGAACACGGGACGCACACGACACGCGTGCGTGGAAACAAGACAATTACACGATGACCCTAGTGTACGTGTATTGCACCCCTAAATAGCTGGAATGGATTTGTATACGCTAACTTTGCAACCATTCCAACCGTCACAAAATGGTTGTCAGACTAGTCCATTTATGAAACTTGGTTATGTTTTGTTCTCAAAGATTCAAAGATATGAAAATTATTTTCAAAAAGTGCAGAGATCCTGATGCAACTTTAGTTTGAATGATTATCTTACTTAGATTACTCATTATGTCTATTAAAAGTGGAGACATATATTTTGAACCACCCTTTACATGAAAAGCATGAGACTTATAGCGAGATAATGAAGTCTGTCTGAGCCAGTCACTCTGTTATTTCCCGGGGTGATCGATTGAGAGAGATTCAACTGTATACAATATACAAGGTACATGATCACGTGGTTACAACAACAACAATAATGGCTGAAAGCTCGTACACTCCAACATAAGTATTATTTGATATTGTCCTTAATATGCAACGGATTTTTACACAAGTTTGGGCCAAAATACAGAGACCACCAAATGCAGCTTAACAAGACGCGTGTGATTCGCCATGTTTCATAAAAATCCGTTAATAATATGGACATAATAAAAGAGTACGTACTTTGAATCGGAGGGATTCTAGAAGTTTCAGTACTTGTTGTTGTTGTTGTAACCACGTGATCATACACCTTGATATACGTGTATTATACAGTTATTGTATTTTTTTGAGGTAAATATGTTCTTTCATCGACCCTATAAAAGTGATATCGACAGAGGACGAAGTCCGAGGTCGATACCACTTCTATAGGGTCGATAAAACCAGTCATTCGGTGTGTTTCGGCTTTCATTGGTATACATGTAACTCTATATATATATGAACAAGGCTTCTAACTTTGGTCGGACACGACCTCATATCATAACACTTTCCGCGATTTTATTAACGCGAATGTGAATATTTTGGCGGAAAGTGCGTATGTTCATTTGAGAATTATTGTTATCTTGCTAAAATAACATAGATAGAACATAATTATGCAAATAATATCGAATTACAGCTCCTTTTCATAACGAATTAAATAATGTGTTTAAGGCTCTAATGTCAATATTGTAGTGGCAAGTTCATATGATCATTTGAGATTTACAATTTTAAACATGTTATTTTGTTATGATACGAGGTCGTGTCCGACCAAAGTTAGAAGTCTTGTTTATATATATAAAGTTATATCGATGAAAGCCGAAACACGCCGAATGCCTGTGCGTACATGCGGACGAGCCGTGAGTACATATAACTGAAACGTATTTGCGACTGTTCACACATTTTTATTTTTCCAGTTTTCCTACAAAGTTCACACAATGCTACTACACAACCGCCTGCGTTAAACTTGCCAAGATGGCGACGTTTCTGAACATCTCAATCAATCAATATAAGTTAATATTGCAAGCCGTTGAGTGCTTACGAGACACTATGCGTGGGTATATGTGGATTCCAAAATAGAGGGCAACCAATACTCACAGAGGATGTTCGGTAAAATGACGTAAACTGGTGGTTAATATATTTCACTGACTTACATATACATGTACAGAGGAAACAGCGAAAATGAATGGAAAACGAAATGAAAACGATCGTTTTGTACAACGGTACGCATTGACACGATTGTCCTTTGTTGGGTATGCACGTGGAAATGATAGTTTCGTTTAACCCTTACACCGCTATCTTAATTTTTTGTCGTCTGCTGTTTATTTTCCATTTTTATCATCAAAAACATGTCATGACAACACTTTAAAATAATTTACAACATGCTTTGACAGCACTTCAGAATAATTTACAACATGCTTTGACAGCAATGTAGAAAAATTTACAACATGCTTTGACAGCACTTTGGAATAATTTACAACATACTTTGACAGCACTTCAGAATCATTTCCATTGAAAATGATTCTGAAGTGCTGTCAAACTATGTTTTTATTGAGAAATAAGGCAGATATAAAAGCAACAGCAGACGACAAGTGTTGTGTGAATCGGTCTAAGGGTTAACATTGTTTTCCTTGTTTTCTAATCAGAAATGTTTTGTGACACCTGTAAACCAACGAAAACATCCATATCGTTTCTCATTATAAAAACTATAACGGCGTCAAAACGATGTGTAAACGATAGTCAAGTGTTCGTCTGTGGGACCAGGAACAAATCCGGACGATATGTGACAATAGAAGCATCACAGACACGGATGACATCTCAGTTCAGTTACCATGGTTATAATGCTTCCGGAAAAACACAGTTTAATGAGGGATCGTCCTTTGATTTTATATATAGAAATCCGGTACAAATTGAATATGTTATGCTACTGTTTCTTGTGGAAAGGGCGACTGTAGCATAGTTTGTTGCGAAACGGAACCACTATAGTGTTCACGCCCAGTGTTGATCAATATCATCATGAATACCTGCGCAATCTGATCCGGGACTGTACTATTTGTCATGTGCATATGTTCACACGTATTATTAATGTTATTCCACACAGTTAGGAAAGTTCTGCTGTCTGATATGGATCTACTCATTTCGCAATCTCAATGTTAGTAATATTCAGTAACAAGTAAACATAACACCCCCACATGGACCGGATGTCTAAAGTTTTCCAAAGGGAAATAACTAGCTACGACTCCTCATTGTATTGACCCCTCCAGGAAAGCGTATTCGCAGTACCATTACATGTACAGCGAAACCTCTCTAAACTGGACACACTGGGAGGTCACCAGTGTGACCGGCTCGGAGAGGTTTCACTTTAGTACTATGACGGGCCCCGTCATCAGTTCACGAGAAACAATACATAACAGCAAATGCAAGTAGCTACTAAGAACAGAATCCCAAATAAAAAGGGATTTTCCCAAATAAATCCCTTTTTCGCTCACTTTTTTGCTCTCTCGACACATCCGATTTCCAAGTTTGAGCAGTTTTTGGGTCGAAATGTGGTCAAACTCGCAAATTGGAAGCTCACAAATTTACCTAATTTTCTGATCATTTCCAAGTTTGAGCAGCTTTGACGGGACATTGTAGGAATTTCCTACATTTGAAACTCTCCATTTACAGGTTTTCATAATTATTGAACGCAAGCACAAACATATTGTTCATTAACAATTTATTTAATAAATGTAAACTCGATTGTTGGAAATTTCTCACAATTGAAATACAGAATGTACAATTTAACAAAATAATTACAAATTGGACACTGAAATGCCAAACAATACAACTCCGACAATATCCGAATACAATGAACTAAACATGATGATTAATTAGTTTTCATTGTAGGAAATTGCATACGTTCGATTTAGCTGTTTTACTTTTGTCGAGGAAATATTGCCGGTCAAAGTTCTCTAAATAAATTTCAACACTGAAATTCAAAACATACAACTTCGACAATATCCAAATGTACATCACTTTAATTGAACGTAGGAAATTACCCACAATTAAGCCTAAAAAATCCTTCCTGTTAGATCAGCCGTATTTGTTTTACAGAAAAGGATATATTGTCAAATACATGTAACTTTCCACATAAAACTTTGACAAAACGGTTAGATCAGTCGTATTTGTTTTACAGAAACAGATCGTAGGAAATTTCCTACGTTCGATTCAAGTGATTTAAAGTATCTAGGATCATATATTGACAAAGTTCTCTATGTTAATGAATTTCAATAATTCAAAACACAACTTCGACAATATCCAAGTATAGCTCACTTGAACGTAGGAAATTTCCCACAATTAAGCCTAAACAATAATTCATTTGAGAATAGTCGCATTTGTTTTACAGACAAGCCAGAAACCGATCATAGGAAATGTCCTACGTTTGATTCAAGTGATTTACATTTGTCTAGGATATATTCTCGAAGTTAATAAATGAAATTCAAAACATACAACTTTGCAATTCAAAACATACAAACTTTGCAATATCCAAATGTACATCACTTGAATCGAACGTAGGAAATTTCCCACAATTAAACCTAAACAAGCTTTCATTTTATATCAGTCGTATTTCTTTTACAGAAAAGTCAGAAACCAATCGTAGGATGTTTGTTTGTTTGTTTGTGTGTTTGTGTGTTGGGGTTTAACGGCCTATCAACAGATAAGGTCATTTAAGGCCGGGTCAATGGGTTTAGTACTAAATCCCATATATTACCTGTACAAGTACATGTACTGTTCAAGAACATGTACAAATGGGGGGGGGGATTCCAAAATCAGAATTTACAATAAAATGAACAATATATTCAGCCCTGAAATCAGAATGATCCTGATCTGATGCCAGGTCCTCGCCACACCAGAATCACTTGGCCCCCTCCCAAAAAGCAGTAGGATCAGTAAAATCTTACTACTTTTATAATGGGCAATAACCCAATTCAACTCCCAGGTAACAACGAGAGCCAAAGATAAAAACGTACATGAGGGCCAAACCAGGAAAATCGTGATTCCTATAAGGAGGAACCCCATTAAAACTATAATAACAAAATAAAAGGTCAAAATCTACATAGTATACACTTCCGTCTGCGCTAATCTGGCCAATAGTTTTATATTTCTTTATTTCAAAATATTTGAATATTGCTCTTGAAAGCAAGCAGACTGATTGGCTCAGCCTGAGTTGTGCAAGCTTATCGCAGGTGGGTGTATATTCTGTGTTGCTACCCGAATTACAACTAGTTTATGCCTTATTAACCGATGCCGTAGACCCACTTGATGTGCTCCATTATGATATACAACATTATCACAGAGGGTTTTGAAATGTCCACCATTTACCAGAACCACTATACGTGTATATATCCAGTAACGAGCTGTGTATTGACCGAATACGTACTGACTGATAACAGAATGTCGTATCAGGCATTGACCATTGACCTGATACGAATATCATCCGGGTTACTAGAAATTGAAAACGTTTTATTGGTCGAACGGCGTCACATGACGTTACCAAACATGTCCCCGATCTTTTCAACGAAATCAACGTCGTAATTGCTCCTTGTATCTGTGCTCATTCTGTAGCCAAAAACGTTACCTGACAAATAGAAACCGTGCCAGTGTCTTTTGATATCAAGTTTATCAGGCTCGACTCCGAAACGGTAGGAATTCATCGCCAAGCCTCGGAATTCCTACGCGTTTCCTAACCTGATCTGATAAACTTGATATCAAAATACACTAGCCTGGTATTCTCTATTTAACAGTCTCAGCTGGGTCGCGTTTCAATAAGCTTCGTACCACTAAAATGTTCGTAAGTGAAAAATTATGATAGTCTGTCAATTTCACATTAACAATATTTTCTTGCAAACAATTATTGGATTTATATTTATTGAGCATACTGCATATGCAGCCTATGCTCAATAAATGTAAATCAATCAATTTTAATTTCCAGACGATCCTACATTTGCACTTGCGAACATTTTAATCGTACGAAGTTTAGTGAAACGGGCCACCAGGGGTGTCTCATATAGCAAATGTGTGGATTTTCGCTTCATACACGGTAAATGGCATCTAATTTAATAAATCAATCGCAACTTTTATTTTATCACATTTCAAAAAAAAACATGCGTTATATTCAAGTACAAGTACAAGCTATCAGAAACTGTGATAAGCAGGGGAGATAATTTGGCTTGTCATAATTTGGAATTTTCGTTATACATTTACTGTAAAAGAAAAGCTGTCGTATTTTTTGTTGTGAAATAGCAATACCAAGGTGCATGATCACGTGGTTACAAAAACAACAACAAGTATAATTAATTTTGTTTCAGGTTGTTCAGTATACGTGAATGGTTATTTCTCTGCAGATAATTGGGAAGCCTCATTAATGCCAAGCTGGCACCTTTCTTACATTCCAACAGGATGTGTTGATGTAAAACAGATTGGACGTTGGCAAGTGTGACGAGTACAGTACGCAAAAACTGGCGATGATGCATTCCCTAGCGTGTATTCTATCAAACATAATGAGAACGTACTGGTGCAGGAATGTTGCCAAGTCTTAGTTTACGACACGTCAAACCCAGTTTCCGGGAAAACATAACTATTTCAAGAAAATGACATTTATTCCTTAGAATCAGGTGGTTGATAATATTTGAAACTAGTTTTCAGTAGTAATGTACATACATGTATATACATGTCGATGTGTGTTGTTGTTATTTTGGCTTTTCAAATCGTGATTCCAGCCCAGCAGCCGACTTCACCAAAATTGCTAAGTACACTTTGAGGGAAAATTTTTCAATTACAGGATAAATTTATTTATTATTATTATATTGAATGTATTACATTATCACAGCCATTTTGGCTGTGATACTGTAATAAATTTAGTATAATAATTCTGAATACTTTTAGTCATCAAATATATGCAGTCGTTGGTTCTATATGAGCTAATGCATTTCGGGAAAAATAAATGCTTACTCCCTCAAAGAATGTTTAGCTAGATAAGTATGCTTAGCAATTTTCGTGAAGTCAGCTACTGTATTGTCATGAGTTGCGCTTGCTTCGCATCAAGACGTGATTATATTTGCAATTAGAGTGGAACCTCTCTAGACCAGACACCAAGAAAACATCAGCAATCTTATTTTTGATGAATTTCTTGGTCATTTATCTCAGGTGATAAAGTTTGATTGTGATCGCAAGTAGCACACAACTATTGCTCAGAATGATCAAATAACTGATTTACAGTGAAACATCTCTAGGCGGGACCTCCCATGGTGTCCGGTTTAGAGAGGTTTCACTGTATCATGCATCTCTTGATCGTATATTGTGGTATGATGTTAGGAAACATGTGTGTAGCGAGTGAATGTCACACACCTACAGCGAAGATTTGTTGAAGGTTCCCAGACAACAACACGCGAAAAAGAATGGAAAACGAAGTGAACATGATCGTTTTGTATAACGATATGCATAGAAACGGTTATCGTCTGTTTGTATGGTACATATATGTGAAAACGATATTTTCGTGTAAATACCCGGCTATTTGAACGCATGTCGTTTCTTTGAACGCATCATTTTGACATCGTTTACGTTGTGATATGCAAGCGTTCATTTGTGGAACCAGGAACAAATCATGTGTTGCAGTGTTGAAGGCATGTCGTTGAACAAACCGATCGTTTTCACTTCGTTTTCCATTCATTTTCTTGTTGTCCGTTTGGGAACATTCAACAAATCTTCGCTGTACATCTAAATGTGGCTGTCACTGGAGACATGGCTTATGGATTTTGGCGACCAGTGTATATACAGATCGACCTGTGGTTCCGCACAGTCTGATCAAAATATACACTGTTCATCAGTCTATCAATGAAACACCCATCATTCTAGCAAGAAATACAGAGCAGGCTGCATGAGTGAGCTATTTGATCAGGAGCTACACTGGTCACAAATCCCATAAGCCCCGGTTCTCTATTCACAGCCAAAAATAATGGGTGCACTCACTGCGTTCCTCATACTCCATTGTCAACGTCACACGCCACAATTCACCTAGTACTGCTGAAGTCACACGCCACAACTAACCTAGTACTGCCAAAGTAACACACCACAACTAATTTAGTACTGCCAACATCAGACACCACAACTAATCTAGTACTGCCAACGTCACATACCACAACTAGCCTAGCACTGCCAACGTCACACGCCACAACTAACCTAGTACTGTCAACATCACACACCACAACTTACCTAGTACTGCCAACGTCACACGCCACAACTAACATAGTATTGTCAAAGTGACATACCAAAACTAACCTAATACTGCAAAAATCACACGCCACAACTAACCTAGTACTGAAAAAGTCACACGCCACAACTAACCTAGTACTACCAAAGTTGCACGCCACAACTAACCTAGTACTGCCAAAGTCACACGCCACAACTAACCTAGTACTGCCAAAGTAACACACCCCAACTAATCTAGTTCTGCCAAAGTCACACACCACAACTAATCTAGTACTGCCAACATCAGACACCACAACTAATCTAGTACTGCCAACGTCACATACCACAACTAGCCTAGCACTGCCAACGTCACACGCCACAACTAACCTAGTACTGTCAACATCACACACCACAACTTACCTAGTACTGCCAACGTCACACGCCACAACTAACATAGTATTGTCAAAGTGACATACCAAAACTAACCTAATACTGCCAAAATCACACGCCACAACTAACCTAGTACTGAAAATGTCACACGCCACAACTAACCTAGTACTGCCAACATCACACACCACAATTAACCTAGTACTGACAAGGTGCACGCCACAACTTACCTAGTACTGCCAACATCACACACAACATCTAACCTAGTACTGACAAAGTCAAACGCCACAATTAACCTAGTACTGCCGACATCACACGCCACAACTAACCTAGTATTGCCATAGTCACACGCCACAACTAACCTAGTACTGACAAAGTCACACGCCACAACTTACCTAGTACTGCCAACATCACACACAACATCTAAACTAGTACTGACAAAGTCATACGCCACAACTAACCTAGTACTGCCGACATCACACACCACAACTAACCTAGTACTGCCAAATGACACGCCACAACTAACCTAGTACTGCCGACATCACACACTACAGCTAACCTAGTACTGCCAAAGTCACACGCCACAACTAACCTAGTACTGCAAAAACCACACACCACAACTAATCTAGTACTACCAACGTCACACACCACAACTAGCCTATTACTGCCATAGTCACACACCACAACTAACCTAATACAGCCAAAGTCACACACCACAACTAGCCTAGTACTGCCATAGTCACACACCACAACCTACCTAGTACTGCCAAAGTCACACGCCACAACTAATCTAGTACTGCAAAGGCCACACACCACAACTAACCTAGTACTGCCAAAGTCACATGCGACAACTAAGTTAGTATTGCCAAAGTCACACGCCACAACTAACCTAGTTCTGCCAAAGTCACACGCCACTGCCAAAGTCACACGCCACAACTAACCTAGTACTGTCAACTAGACACGCCACAACTTACCTAGTACTGCCAAAGTCACACGCCACAACTAACCTATTAATGCCAAAGTCACACGCCACAACTAACCTAGTACTACCAAAGTTGCACGCCACAACCAACCTAGTACTGCCAAAGTCACACGCCACAACTAGCCTAGTACTGCCAAGGTCACATGCCACAACTATCTGAATTAGTACTGCCAAAGTCACACACCACAACAAACATAGTACTGCAAAGTCACACGTCACAACTAAGCTAGTATTGCCAAATTCATACACCACAACTATTCTAGTACTGCCGAAAACCTAGTACTGCCAAATTCACAGGCCACAACTAACCTAGTACTGCCAATGTCACACGCCATAACTAACCTAGTACTGTCAAAGTCAAACGCCGCAACTAACCTAGTACTGCCAAAGTCACACGCCACGACTATGCTAGTACCGCCAACATCACACGCCATAATTAACCTAGTACTGCCAATGTCACACACAACAACTGACCTAGTACTGCCAAAGTCACACGCCACGACTATGCTAGTACTGTCAAAGTCACACGACACAACTAACCTAGTACTGCCAAAGTCACACGTCACAACTCATCAAGTACTGCCAACGTCACACGCCACAACTAACCTAGTACTGCCAAAGTCACACGTCACAACTAACCTAGTACTACCAAAGTTGCACGCCACAACTAACGTAGTACTGCCAAAGTCACACGCCACAACTAACCGAGTACTGCCAAAGTCACACGCCACAACTAACCGAGTACTACCAAAGTCCCACGCCACAACTAACTTAGTACTTCCAAAGTCACACGCCGCAACTAGGTCACAACTGTGGTTTGGTATCAAGAAAAGTTATTGTAATCAGTGATACAGAACAGCGAAACACATCTAAGTTAAACATCCATATGGTCCCGATTGTTCGGTTTAGAGGGGTTCCACTGTAATTATGGACAACACTTTCATTGGGATTCACACGCCACAACTATCCTAGTGATGCCAAGGTCACACGCCACAACTAACCTAGTACTGCCAAAGACACACACCACTATTAACCCAGTACTGCCAAAGTCACACGCCACAAATAACCTAATAACCTTCACGCGCTCTAGAATAATATTTACATGTACAGTAACCGATTCCTCGTCAAAACGACAGAATTAAATACAAATAAAAGTACACAGGGCAACCTGCTCTGCGTTTGCTACGCTATCTTCATCAGAAATATTCATCATTGTATGATAAAGATATTAAAGGAAATCAATTGTAAGAACATACATCTAAAAAACATGACATTACGCCGTTCGTAATTGGGAACATATATTTTGAACCACACTGTAAATATTTTCATACTTCAAAATCATTAGGCATGTATACATACGTGACATCATGATAATATTCGATAAACACGTCGTTTCTGCTTTACATGTTATATTAATACATGTTTAAAGAGTACACCTCGGTTTGCGTGAAAAATAAGCACGATAAGTGTCCACTGATTGTGTCTACACTAGATATGTGACTGTGACTGGAGATGTGGAGCTTACGATATTTGCGATCAGCGCCGATCCAGATCAGCATGTGCATCCGCACAGTCTGATCAAGATCTGCACTTGTCGTCATTCCATCAATGACATACTTGTCATGCTTCTAACAAGCAATACAAATAATTATCAGATTACAGGAGTGTGCTACTTGATCTGAATCTACACTGGTCAAAAATCCTATAAGCCCCATGTCTCTAGTCACAGTCACATATGTGGTATCCTGTGCACGTTTCCTCGCGTTCAGACCTCCTATAAATACTTGAACGATCTGCAACTGCGCGCACAATTAGTCTACCATTCATCATAGTCAACATTCAACATGTGAAATTAGATATTTCTCCTCAGTATAATCGCTACATTTAGGAGTTGTCAATCATGTATTTCGCACTTCTGGGAATACTGGCGTGTGTCGCGAGTCACGTGATGGCCGCGCCGGGCGGGAATGCATTTTTCCAAGAGCCGCAATGCTCGAAATTTAGTTTCGAAGAGAAAATCTTGGAAAAAGTCATTAGATTTGAAGTGACGATTGAGGCAATAAAGGGACAGTTTGAGAGTATGGAATCGAAACTTCGGCAGGAGCAAGCCGATCTCAGTCGCGACAAAGATATCTTGCTGGAGGAGGTACGTACTCTGAAGAATGACATTATCGGAGACTTTCAGGAAATGCGCGGCAGCTTGGAGGGACAACAGTCGGCGGCCAACTCGCGGATTGACGAACTCATAACGAAGACTGAGGCCCGGGGTGACGAGGATGTCACGTGACGTGCACTCCTTGGTCAATACGACGATATCACAGATACGAGGTATGTACATACATGGGTATGTATGATTTCACGGCAACATGCGTCTGATTGCAATACGTGTATTGGACAATATGTAGCCTGTCTAGGTCATGTTATACTGTGCCTCAGGCTTGCAGTCTCATGGTGCATGTAGCAACTTGCGTGTATCTAGATATCGTCGATGAAGACACGACGAGGTTTGTACCCTTTCAACCCTAAGTAACCTGGAATGGAGTTTGATATGTTAATTTTGCAACCAATCCAACCGTCCCAAACTGGTTTTCGGACTAGTCTGTTTATGAAAAGGGGGTGTTGTTGTTCTCAAAAATATGAAAAAAAAGAAACTAATCGAAAAGTGCAGATCCTGATGAGACTGCTCGTTACGAGCCGCCTCATCTGGATCTGCACTGTTTGCATAAACCCCTATAGCGGGCTTTCGGGTTCAAAGTAGTTCAAAGTAGTTTTTTATCGTCCATGAAGACACAACGAGGTATGTGGGCACATTCAAAACGGATAGTTGTTCGCTTGGTTTGTTCGCTACATTATACACTGATTGACGAGTGAGCCATAGAATATTATCTGATATTCACTGGCAGAAAAGTCATATTGACCGAGGCGAATTGTTTTATTACATGATAACAGTATCCTTGATCAATAAGTATGGTACTTGTTTTGATCATTTACACTCCATATTCTGTACCTCTCTACTGTCTGTTCCACATTTTGTTGCCGACAGACTTTTGGCTATTAAACATATTAAATGTAAAAAATATTCAATATTCAATAACAAACAAGTCACACTCCCCCGCCACCACCCCCCCCCCCCCCCACCATAGAAAAGAAATTGATGATAATATTTATTTTATTTTCCTATGATAATTTAACATGGGGCAAAAAGGAGGTGGGGAGTGAGGAGGAACGTCGGAAAACGAAATATTTTTGAAATTAACTCCGAAACATGGCGAGATGGCTTGGTAATGATGTAACTAAGATTTTGAAAATCGGTCCACAAAGAAAAAAAATATAAACAAAATGTATTTTTAGCCTCCATAGTAAAATAATTTTTTCGCAAATAAATCGATATTTGATTAAATTTCATCCACTATTTTTTTTTTTTTTGGGGGGGGGGGAGGGTGTTATGTAGAGATTTAATGTGTTTAATAGGTTTTTTATATTTAGACAATGCATATAGTCTGGGGAAAACTCAAGCCCATTAAATATCATGTTATAGTTTGCTTCGCCGATAGCAGTCTGGACCAATCATGTACTGTTTATTTATAGATCACAAAATTGTTATATTTCCATTCAGTTGATTTCTTCACATTATAAAGACTTAGATGTAATATATCAAGAAATACCGAAGCGTGTTGTGTAAAATTCCACCGCCATCATTGTTTGAATAACGTCGTGTTCTTGATGACGTTACGTTTTATACCGTGCATCGTTAACATGGTGTTACAAAAAGTGAGATAAACAAAAACTATGAAAGATATTTTAATTTTCTTTTCAGAATATTTTTTTCGAAAATATAAAATGTGAAAATCGAAAATTGTGTCATTATATCTGGTTTTCCTGCAGCGTGCCCATATGAGATTTTGTATATTCGGACATCTGCGTAATTTCATGAAATAAGTTTACAAAATGTACAACATTTTTCATAAATAAAGTCGAAAGTTGAGGAACGTACTCTGAAAATTGTGTCAAATTTTGACGCCATTTACGGAAATTATCGTAAATTTTGTATACGTATTTCATGAAATTACGCAGATGTCAGAAGGTACAAAATCACATGGTGTGTCTCATATGTTTAGTTAAAAGCATTGCGTTTCACTGGTTGAATATGCAAAGCTGAGGCCATGTAACTTTGAATTACTGTTTTACAAACAATGTTACGGAGCAGGAGACGTAGAAGACATTTTTATTAATTCGTTCCCACGAAATAACAATTCATTCCCTCAATTTAACAATTCGTTCCCTCAATTTAACAATTCGTTTCCTCGAATTGCATAGCTGCGCGCGCACTAAGGTAATTCGAGGGAACGAATTGTTAAATTGAGGGAACGAATTGTTATTTCGTGGAAACGAATTAATACAAAAATCCATGTCCCCTGCGGGGCTCCATACCACATCGACTGTTCGAACAATTCAACATTTACGCTTTGGAAAAGTGAACGTGAATGTGTTTAACGTCCCATCAACAGCTAAGGTTATATAGAGACGGGTTGCGCTTTGGAAAGTTGTACCAAATGCCGCGACATCATCGGCAGAGTCCGATTGAATGTGCTTGACTTGATTATCGCCAATCCTGGTATACACCGAGTTGTGGCTGTGACTGGAGAAATGGGGTTTATGTGATTTATGACCAGTGTAGATCCTGATAATATAGCACATGGTAGCAGTCTATATTGCTTATTAGAAGCATGACGGGGGTTCCATTGGTGGAATGGCGAACAGTGCAGATCCTGATCAGACCGGTGCTAGGGACCAATGCACGTATTTACTGCACGTGAACAATAGCTGACGAGTCTGCGTTACGTCATGACACTGACGTCATATTGTCGGCATTCGATTAATGGAACGTCAGCAGTTTTAGTTGTAACCCGGATGTGCGTATCTTCGTTCAATGTATCATAATGATCATTTTTATTTCATATAGAACTGACGACTCCTTATAGTTAGCGATTAAATGTATGGATAATTATTGATAATTTGTTATTGTTAGAAGCATGACGGGGGTTGTATTGGTGGAATGGCGAACAGTGCAGATACTAATCAGACTGTGCGGATGCACATGCTGATCTGGATATACACTGGTCGCAAATATCATAAGCCTCATTTCTCCAGTCACAGTCACATTTCTGGTCGTATACCGGTGCTAGGGACCAGCGTTGGTGTAATGGACCAATACATATATTTACTGCACACGAATAAGCGCTGACGTGTCTGCGTTACGTCATGACACTGACGTCATTTTGTCGACGTTCGACGAATGGAACGTCAGTAGTTTTAGTTGTAACCCGGATGTGCGTATTTTCAGTTAATGCATCATTATTTATTTTTATTTCATATAGAACTGACGACTCTTTATAATTAACGATTAAAATTATGCAGACTTACTAATGAATGTATTACAGCCATTATTTTGGTTAGAAAAATTTCTCCCTCAATGTACACTTACCGAGATAAGTGTGCTTAGAGATTTTGGTGAAATCGGCTACAGTATTTGTGTCTCCACAAAGCACAAGTTACTTTATTTCACCAATATGTTCCTTAGCCAGAATCCTTGAAAGTGTCCAGGAGAAGAATTCACATAAGCGTAAAAGCTTGTTTTCTAATCCTGTTTCAAACTGTATACATGTATTACATGTATGTATATCACGTATCTCTCTTGAAATAAATACTGTTTAAACTAAAGCACAATTTATTCCACGTGCCATGTTCACTTCCCTTTCTGTCCGTGTAGATGAGGCGACGTCTTCGGCCGTGGCGTTCAGCGCCAGGACGCTGTCGGACGTGACACCAGTGACGGGCGACATACTCGTGTTTACAGAGTCCGACCTGAACCTCGGCGACGGGTACGACGTCGGCACGGGCCGCTTCACCGTCCCAGTGTCCGGCGTCTACTTATTCGGCATACAAATATGTCTGCAGTCCAAGAGACATAAGGCAGTTCAGCTTGTGACGGACGATGGGGCGACGTTGCACACTGCGATGATAACAACTGGACACCCTTCGTATGGAGCAGCGTGCATGGCAGAGACAGCTGTTGTCTCCCTGGTTATGGGTGACGTCATTTCCGTCAAATATATCGACACAGAAACCGGGAGCATCGGCATGTACCAGAACCATTACAACCATAATATTTTCACCGGTGCCTTGATTCAGAAGTTGTAAACATGTTGGACGTGAGTTTCTTGCCATACGCACGGTGTCTCATTATTCTTATTGTATGCGTACTTTCGTTTCCCATTGAATATAATACATGGAGCATACATGTATATATGCAACGCAAGCCGTCAATATTTTTCCATATTGACGCATCGTGAGTGCATATTGGTCTGTGCCGGAACTACGTTTCACCACCTTGTAAAATATTTTCTTCTAAATCATTACTAATTTTTATACTTCTTTTATAGCTATATGTTTTCGAAGTGTTTATAAATTGTGAGTGATTTACCACTC
The DNA here is from genome assembly GCA_029237695.1 of Conchocele bisecta. Classification (NCBI taxonomy): domain Eukaryota; kingdom Metazoa; phylum Mollusca; class Bivalvia; order Lucinida; family Thyasiridae; genus Conchocele; species Conchocele bisecta. The sequence goes on from CM055271.1 coordinate 78,843,472, forward strand.
GTTCTACCGCGCAACGATAATGCAGTCGCGCAATATCGTGCGCTACGGAACTCGTGCATATATTTACATGGAAATGAAATAACATATAAATATACCGTGCCATGAGAGAACCTGGTGATAACGCCACCTGGTGCCCGTTTCATTAAACAAGTTCGTAAGTGCTGACTTTGCCTGTATACAAACATTTACACTGACGGCCGATGCTGGAAACTCTTGTTGATATGTTCACGTGTACTGATGTGCGTCTGTACGTGCAAAATGGTAACGTTAGTTATGTAAGTTATAGTTCATCTCTCTAATTCTTAATAAATTTATTGATAGCTAGCGAGCTAGAAATGAGTTTATTAAACAATTAATATATGAACTATAACTAACTTTGTTTGCCACACCCCATCGAGTGCTAATATTTCGTTTGAACGGATCACAGCCACTACACGCTTTCAAATCCCAATACTATTACCTGATTGGCAGTTTTCGAACCAATCGATCATGTACATGCGGTGATATATGTCGCGTCACATGAAATTAAATCAACACATCTGTTTCCAAATATAACTTTGCAAGTGCTGCAACATTTAAGGATTAATTTAATATATTGACGAAAGCGTCGCCGTATGCGATTAATTGAGACGAAATGCTGTGCTGACATTGGTTGATAAACTATAACTATTACTTATTGGTTGCCCGAGTTTCTCGACCAATGAATGTAGAGCATTTCCTCTCAAGTACTAGCATATTGAGACGCTTTCGCAAATGTCTATTAAACTAATGATTAAATGGTGCAATAACTCATTTCCTATGACATACACCATGTGTACGATCGATTCAGTGTCAAACTGCTAATCACGTAATACACAGTTAGTCTCGCAATTTGAAAACATGTTTATGGACAGCGCTCCATTTTAATAGACGCATGCGAGCGATGGGGCGGGACAACCAACAAGTTAGTTATAGTTCACATATTGAAGTCTTAATATACTAAGTTATTAAGAATTCAATATCTGAGCTACAAGTATAACTAACTATTACATACACATCAAATAACCTATACATATTGTCAGGTACAGATGTCTAACTGGTAGCACTAAAACTAATAACAAAATAAAAGGCCCAAACCTACATAGTATACACTTCCGTCTGCGCTAATCTGGCCAATAATTATATTTTTCTTTATTTCAAAATATTTTAATATTGCTCTTGGAATCAAGCAGACTGATTGGCTGAGCCTGAGCTATGCAAGCTTATCGCAGGTGGGTGTGTATTCTGGGTTGCTACCCTAAACACAACTAGCGTATGCCTTATTTAACGGATGTCGTAGACCCACTTGATGTGCTCCATTGGGATAATACAACACTATCACAGAGGGCTTTGAAATGTCCACCATATACCAGAACCATTATACGTGTATATATCAGGCAACGAGATTTGTATTGGCCGAATACGTACTGACTGATAACATCATGTCGTATCTGGCATTGACCATTGACCTGATACAAATATCCAGGTTACTACAAATTGTAAACTGGTGTTTTATTGGTCGAACGGTGTCATATGACATTACCAAATTATGTCAGCTGAATGACGTAACGGATACAAGTCCCCCATCTTTTCAACGAAAACGACGTCGTCAATTTCACATTAACAATATTTTCTTGTAAACAATTATTGGATTTACATTTATTGAGCATAGGCTGCATATGCAGCCTATGCTCACTAAATGTAAAGCAATCAATTGCCATTTCCAGACCATCCTAAATTTGCACTTACGAACATTTTTGTCGTACAAAGTTTAGTGACACGCACGAGCCCCTGGTGTCTCATATAGCCAATGTGTGGATTTTCGCGTCATACACGGTAAATGTCATCTATATTAATAAATCAATCGCAACTTTTATTTTATCATATTTAAAAAAACATGCGTTATATTCAAGTACAAGTACATGCTTTCAGAAACTGTGATAAGCAGGGGAGATAATTTGGCTTGTCATAATTTGTCATTTTCGCTATACATTTACTATAAAAGAAAAATTGTTGTATGTTTAGTTGTGAAATAGCAATACCAAGGTGCATGATCACGTGGTTACAAAAACAACAACAATGGCTGAACGTTTTGAAAGCGCGCCCACTCCAAAGTAAGTACTATTGATAGTTTCCTTAATACGCAACGGATTTTGATGAAATGGAGTTCGGCACATACTTTTTTCGTTTTTGCGAAGAATCGATTTCCGTGTCAGTAGACACGGAAATCGATTCTTCGCAATAACGACAGACGTTTGGCACAAAGTACCGAGACCACCAAATGCAGCTTAACAATACGCGTTTGATGCGCCATATTTCATAAAAATCCGTTACATAATAAAATAATACGTGATTTGAATCGGAGGGTTTCTGGACGTTTCAGAACTTGTTGTTGTTTTTATAACCACGTGATCATACACCTTGAATACTATGCCAACTTTAGAAAACAATTCACATTTATATACGCTAGTGCAATTCATTTAAATTTCAGCCAGTAGTTGACACACATCTAACGATGAATTACACAACGGGGCAGCAGTACAATCTCGTGTTTACCGTATATATGGTGAAATTTCGTCAATAACGTCGTAATTATGTGTTTTCTTCGACCAATATAATTACATGTATCTTAGATACACCCTCTGACTCGCGAGACAGTCGTCGTCACTACTGCCGGCCTGCAGCAATTAATTCGCGCATCTCTTTGCCATATTTGAATCTCGGTTGATTCGCTTTGTTTTTATGAAGAACCAATAGTGAAATATGAGAGCATGCTTATTTAATAACGAGAGCTGATTATCATGAAGCGATGCCTTCGTGATTGTGTCCTACCGCTAACTCGTTTGTTTAGTGTACGGACACAATCACTCGTGCTAGATTTCCCGATATCCACTACACCTGGTTAAATCATCGTTATATAATTCCAGCACAAAAATATTTACACAATTCCCTAACATTTGATTGGCTCGTAGCAAGTCTCTATCCAAATTTTATATCCCAGTAAACTCCCACGCCGAACTACTTTCCGTAACCGTCAGGCGCAGTTAAAATAATTCTTAAGAAAACGGAAAATAAACACATTTTCTTGATGAATTTATTTCAAATGCTGGAATTATAAGGAATGAATTGCCTTTTTGTGGAATTTCCGGCCTTCGTCCAGTATTCCCGCGACTTTTCCAAGTTTATACCCCGATAAATTCCACAAAAAGGCCATTCATTCCTACAATAATAGTTTAGTAACCATCGATTGAAACACATGTTTATAATACTGAAAAGAAAGCCTTTAAAGGTACATGCCCCCTCAGTAGGTTATAATATAGGGAGACAGACAGTTTTGTATATTTTGTAGATATGAAATGTTCTGGCAAAATACAAATTAATTCACCATTACCCCACGTATTGATTGACATTATTATGCATTTTATATCAGACGTAAATTTCCACACTGATATCAGGGGCGGTAACCGTATTTCCTTACAATGTTAACTGACAGTATTATTTATTCTCTGTATTTATTAAATGGTGTGCAATGATGATACTTTATAATCTGTCGAAAATATTATTTGTTCAGGCTACGCATTTAATTAGTGTAAATAACTAAAACATATCATGCCTCACTTGCATATGAAAATAGCCTGATACCACCGCGAGTCACTATCAGTAAACTAAATATTACTAAATGATTATAATTGTATAGCGGGCACTTGTAATTTGTAGAACTGGTGGAATAGTGACACAATTATACACTTACAATGTATTTAATTCCTATAAAGAACATTTTGTGCCTACTGAGTGGGCATGTACCTTTAATGTAAATATGTCATAATGTAAGTTTAATGTATTTGCACATGTAACGCAACATATACTTGATATAGTAGTTATGTGCTTAAGCAATATTTATTCCATTATAACGATACATAATTCTAAACTTGAATTATACACCACCGTCCGCGTTAATCTTGCCCAGAGTATCACCGTTTTTGAACATCAATTGAAAATGTCATCTCGGAATTATGCAATTTGATTGCATGAGCCTGAGCTGTAGCACAGCTCAGGCTCAGCCGAACAAGTTGCTTGATTTCAAACACAACCTACGAAGTATTTTGAAATAAAGAATTTGACAAATATCTGCGCACGTTTATCGCGGACGGCAGTGTATGCAACAACTTCGCCTCCCATGTAGCCATTGCCACAGGTTCTTGAAGAACGGTTCATATTTCGGTGTTGTATGGTTTATTTCGGTGTCTCTGGCGGTGTGGGTGCATTGTTACCAACATACAATTTACGTCACCTACCGCGAGTTACACGTATAAGTACGAATTTACGGATATTTTGACAGTAAGAAAGGGACCCGAAAGTTCGGAACGGTGAATGTGTAGATAATTGACCATTTATAATGATTGAGCATTAGTAGTTGCGTAAAACTATGTGAAGTACCCAAAACCAACAAAATACACCCAACTCTACCCAGAATCCACCCAAATACCCATATGACACCAACATTCGGACAATCTGTTCAAACACATGTGGCTATTGCAAGCAGGTCTGCAGTCACCATTAAGTAGATATCTTCACCCATTGGATAACGAATTCTCTCTGACTTATTACGACATCACCTGCAAATAACATGTATTACATATACACATCCGCCGCGTTAATCGTGCGCATATTGAACGTGCCTAGCCGATATCGGAAATGCCAACTCGCAATCCATCAATTTTATTGTCTGAGCCTGAGCTGTACTACAGCTCAGGCTCAGACAATCAAGCTGCTTGATTTCAAGCAAAATTCACAATTGTTTTTAAATACGGATTTACAAATATTTGCAAGGTTACCGCAGGCGAGAGTGTACGTGCATAGTCATTTATAGATAACAATTTATCACAGGATTGTATGATAGGAAACTGTAAATATAAATATGAAACAACAGCGAATTCTCCGGGACTTATTTTTGCATGACTTATATCATATGCAGAGCTCCAGATAAGGTGCGTATTGGCGTATTTTACGCAATTATTTTAGCTGAATACGCATTGATTATCAAAAGTGTGAGTACAAAATACGCACAGCAATGTGAAAATACGCATTGGTTTTCAAACTGAGTAGAGAAAATACTGTCATAAAGTCGAATATTCACTTAGTTGAGCTGTAAAAAGCAAACAGCTTTTTGTACAGCTCAAATATGTGAATGTTTAAATTGTTTATATTTATTTTATCCTTTGTTCCCTATTTAGTAATGAAGAAAATCAATAATCCATTTGTAATAGTTAAATACGCATTGATTTTGAAATCTGGGGGTATAGTACGCTTTAGACACAAAGCTTATCTTGAGTTCTGCATCTGAACAATCTACCTTAAATATTTACATATTGTAGTAGATAAACCCACAGGTTCTTGACAAACGGTGCATATGTCGGTGTCTTATGGGTTATTTCGGTATATCTGTAGCCTATTTCATAAAAATTGCAAAGTATACTTTTCTAGCAAAGTATACTTTGAGGGAGAAATTTTCAATTGTAGGATAAATGTATTAATTTTTATTATACTTAATTTATTACATTATCACAGCAATTTTGGCTGTGATAATGTAATAAATTCAGTATAATAAGTCTGCCAACTTTTAATCATCAAATATATGTAGTCGTTAGTTCTGTATGAAATAATGCATTTCAGGAAAAATAAATGATTACTCCCTCAAAGTATACTTTGCTACTAAAGTATACTTTGCAATGTTGATGAAATAGGCTACTGGTGATTGAGGGCTCGGTAGAAAAGTTCACATTTGTATGACTTTTAATGTCTTAAATTTAGGAACAGGTAAATGCAGTTCACGTATTATATCGGCATCAGCAGATTGATTTATGTCTCCTGAATCGATATAACCCGAATGCGGAGTTTGTGGTTGAAAACTGATGATATAATCGGTCTGAAAGCAACGCATGTTGGACATTCTATTTGCTAAATATTGAGAGAAAAAAATGAATGTGTAGATAATTGACGATTTCTGCCGTGTGTAATGATTGAGCATTAGTAGTTGCACAAAACTATGTAAATTACCCAAAACCAACGAAATCCACCCAAATCTACCCACAATTCATAAAAAATACCCATATGACACCAACATACTGACCATCAAGTGTATTTTATTTTGTGTTTGTAACAGAAGCGCATAATAATCATTATGCGTATATATTATGCACTCAATGACTAGACTGAAATTACATGGTATACAGCGAAGATATGTTGAAGGTTCCCGAATGAAGAACAAAAACGAATCCAAATGAAATACGAAGTGAACAAGATCGTTTTGTACAACGCTATGCATAGAAACAAGTATCGTTTGTTTGTTTTGTCGGTGCAAACTATATGTATGATTAAATACCCGGCTTTCAGGTATTTAAGCACCTGTTGTTTCTTTCAAATGCATCGTGTTGATATTGGTTTCGTTGTTTTAATTAGGAAATGATGTTTTCTTTTGATTAAACGTGACGCGCTTAAATGCCTTGCGTCTCATATAGCATTCCCCGACATGTTTCAAAGTGTTTGTGTGTCGAGTTGCCTGCACTGCAATACCTATGTGTAGGCATAATGCACGTAATAGGGTACAACAACTCCTGAACATTTGTAGAAGATTGTTAAGTACATTACGTATCTGAGATGTATAACACCAATCTACACCTGTATCAGGCAACGTACATGTATAGATCGGGGGCCGTTCCACTAAACTAAGTGCACATTTAGGATCGTCTGGAAATTCCAATTGATGGATTTACATTTATTGAACATAGGCTGATATGTTCAATAAATGTAACTCCAATAATTGTTTATAGGAAAACGTTGTTAATGTGAAATTTACAGACTATCATAAGTTTGCACTTTGAACATTGTAGTCGTGCGAAGTTTAGTGAAACGAGCCTCTGTAAATCATAGAGCACAGTAACCGCATAACATTGCATCGGAATTCGTTCAAGTACGTATGCCAGTATAAATAGCTTATTTCTAAGAATCTGGCTGCCTCACTTCACGAAATCTGCCCGAGTTTTACGGCTATATACACAACATGCACAATGCAAAAACAATATTAAACTTTGTCAACATTTTAGAATGCGCCGTCTTTTTATTTTGTGAAATTTGGTCCAATATTGATTTATTGAGAACAAAAAAGTCCCTTTGAATATGTCTATGGGGATTTACCAGGTGGGATTTAACAGGGGGGATTTATTTCTAATTTCAGAAATATTGGACCAATTTTTCAAAATGTACATGTGACGTTTGTTTTCTCATTTTAGATCTTTTTCAAGCTACATTTATCTAGCCAGGTTTCAAAGTCAATATCTGAAACTTTTCTTTTGTTGTATTCCTCCTGCGGCTTCTTCAGCTCCTTTCCCTCCATGTTTAATTCCCAAAGAGAAATCATTTTGATACCCCTGTTGTTTTAATTATGAATTATGTTGTACGGTTCGGTGGGCGGAAAATCATTGTTTGAGGCATAAGTCCTGTACCCCTTGAACTATATTCATGAAACTTTACAAGTGTGTCAATATCAATTGGACACTGGTGACATTGACCTTGGGCGGACGAAGTCCTCCTTCGTCCGTCCAAGGTCAATGTCATCAGTGCTAACATTATATTGCTTAATATTTTGTGCAATCACCTCTTCCGACAGCTTTCAATCAATCGATCTGAAACCTTACACGAGTCTTCCGCACATATTGAACATGTGTGCCATGGTGTTATTATGACGAAAACGTATTTTGTTCAGACATCGCTATGTAACATGTGTGCAAATGTCACAGACCATCAAATGTAAGAATAAAGTAGTAAGATATATATCAAACTCTCATTTATTGTTAGATTATGGTCGAAAACGAAACACTTCTCACATCACAATTCAGTTTCAGTTATAATCAATAGCGAATTACATTTGACAAAACAGTGGAACCTCTCCAAACCGGTCACCATGGGAGGTCCCCAGGGTGTCCGGTTTGGAGATGTTCCACTGTAAGTCAGACGTGTTAGCGCTTCATTACACATTCTAGTGCTTTGGTATCCTATCCTGAAGTCACTGTAATCAGAGATAGATAACAGCGAAAAACATCTAAGTTAAACAGCCATATTTCCCGAGTGTCCGGTTTAGATGGATTCCACTGTAATTATGGACAACAATTTCATTATGATTCACACACCATAACTAACATAGTACTGCCAAGGTCACACGCCACAACTAACCTATTACTGCCAAAGTCACTCGCCACAACTAACCTAGTACTGCCAAAGTCACACGCCACAACGAACATAGTACTGCCAAAGTCACACGCCACAACCAATCTACTACTGCCAACGTCACACGCCACAACTAACCTAGTACTGCCAAAGTCACACGCCACAGAAAACCTAGTACTACCAAAGTCACAAGCCACAACTAACATATTACTGCCAAAGACACACGCCACAACGAACATAGTACTGCCAAAGTCACACGCCACAACTAATCTACTACTGCCAACGTCACACGCCACAACTAACCTAGTACTGCCAAAGTCACACGCCACAGAAAACCTAGTACTGCCAAAGTCACAAGCCACAACTAACATATTACTGCCAACGTCACACGCCACAACTAACCTAGTACTGCCAAAGTCACACGCCACAGCTAACCAAGTACTGCCAAAGTCACACACCACAGAAAACCTAGTACTGCCTAAGTCACACGCCACAACTAACATAGCACTGCCAACATCACACGCCACAACCAATCTAGTACTACAAAAGTCACACACCACAACTAACCTAGTACTGACAAAGTTACATACCACAACTAACCTAGTACTACCAACGTCACACGCCACAACTAAACTAGTACTGCCAACATCACACGCCACAACTAACCCAGTGCTGCCAAAGTCACACGCCACAACTTACCTAGTGCTGCAAAAGTCACACGCCACAACTAACATAGTACTGCCAAAGTCACACACCACAACTAACCTAGTACTGACAAAGTCACATGCCACAACTACATGTAACCTAGTACTGACAAAGTCACATGCCACAACTAACCTAGTACTGCCAACATTACACTCAACAACTAACCTAGTACTGCCAGCATCACTCGCCACAACTAACATAGTACTGCCAACATCACATGCCACAACTAACCTAGTACTGACAACATCACACTCCACAACTAACCTAGTACTGCCAACATCACTCGCCACAACTAATATAGTACTGCCAAACTTACACGTCACAACTAACCTAGTACTGCCAAAGTCACACGTCACAACTAACCTATTACTGTCAATCTCACACGTCACAACTAATCTAGTACTGCCAACATCACACGCCACAACTAACCTAGTACTGCCAACATCACACTCCACAACAAACCTAGTACTGCCGACATCACTCGCCACAACTAACATAGTACTGCCGACATCGCACGCCACAACGAAGATAGTACTGCCAAAGTCATACGCCACAACTAACCTATTACTGTCAAAGTCACACGCCACAACTAACCAAGTACTGCCAAAGTCACACGCCACAACGAACATACTACAGCCAAAGTCACACACCACAACCAATCAAGTACTGCCAAAGTCACAAGCCACAACTAACATAGTACTGCCGACATCACACGCCACAACTAACCTAGTACTGCCAACGTCACACGCCACAACTAACCTAGTACTGCCAAAGTCACACGCCACAACTAACCTAGTACTGTAAAAGTCACACGCAACAGCTAACCTAGTACTGCCAAAGTCACACGCCACAACTAACCTAGTACTGTAAAAGTCACACGCAACAGCTAACCTAGTACTGCCCAAGTCACACGCCACAACTAACCTAGTACTGTCAAAGTCACAGGCAACAACTAACCTAGTACTGTCAAAGTCACACACCACAACTAACCTGGTACTGCCAAAGTCACAAGCCACAACTAATATAGTACTACCAAAATCACACGCCACAACTAACATAGTACGGCCAAAGTCACACGCCACAAATAATCTAGTACTGCAAAAGTCACACGGCACAACCAATCTAGTACTGCCAACGTCACACGCCACAACTAACCTAGTACAGCCAAAGTCATACGCCACAACTAACCTAGTACTGTACAAACACACGCAACAGCTAACCTAATACTGCCAAAGTCACACGCCACAACTAACCTAGTACTGTAAAAGTCACACGCAACAGCTAACCTAGTACTGCCAAAGTCACACGCCACAACTAACCTAGTACTGTCAAAGTCACAGGCAACAACTAACCTAGTACTGTCAAAGTCACACACCACAACTAACCTGGTACTGCCAAAGTCACAAGCCACAACTAATATAGTACTACCAAAGTCACACGCCTCAACTAACATAGTACGGCCAAAGTCACACGCCACAAATAATCTAGTACTGCAAAAGTCACACGCCACAACTAACCTAGTACTGCCAACATCAAACGACACAACTAACCCAGTGCTGCTAAAGGCACACCCCACAACTAACCTAGTGCTGCCAAAGTCACACGCCACAACTAGCCTAGTACTGCCAACATTACACGACACAACTAACCCAGTGCTGCCAAAGTCACACGCCACAACTAACATAGTACGGCCAACGTCACACACCACAAATAATCTAGTACTGCAAAAGTCACACGGCACAACTAACAACTAACCTACTGCCAAACTCACACGCCACATCTAACCTAGTACTGCCAAAGTCACACGCCATAGCTAATCTAGTACAGCCAACGTCACATGCCACAACTAACATGATACTGCCGCCGTCACACGCCACAACTAACCTAGTACTGCAAAAGTCACACGCCACAACTAACCTAGTACTGCCAACGTCACAGGCCACAACTAATCTAGTACTGCCAACGTCACACGCCACAACTAACCTAGTACTGCCAACGCCACACGGCACACCTAACATAGTACTGCCAAAGTCACACGCCACAGAAAACATAGTACTGCCAAAGTCACACGCCACAACTAACATAGTACTGCCAACGTCACACGCCACAACTAACCTAGTACTGCCAAAGTCACACGCCACAAATAACCTAGTACTGTCAACGTCACACGCCACAATTAACATAGTACTGCCAAATTCACACGCCAAAACTAACCTAGTACTGCCACAACTAACATAGTGCTGCAAAAGTCACAACGCACAACTACTAGTACTACCAAAGTCACACGCCACAACTAACCTAGTACTGTCAACATTACACGCCACAACTTACCTAGTATTGCCAAAGTCACACGCCAAAACTAACCTAGTACTGCCACAACTAACATAGTGCTGCAAAAGTCACACGCCACAACTAACCTAGTACTACCAAAGTCACACGCCACAACTAACCTAGTACTGTCAACATTACACGCCACAACTTACCTAGTATTGCCAAAGTCACACGCCAAAACTAACCTAGTACTGCCACAACTAACATAGTGCTGCAAAAGTCACACGCCACAACTAACCTAGTACTACCAAAGTCACACGCCACAACTAACCTAGTACTGCCAACATCACACGCCACAAATAACCTAGTACTGCCAACATCACACTCCACAACTAACCTAGTACTGCCAACATCACACGCCACAACTAACATACTAATGCCGACATCACACGCCACAACTAACCTAGTACTGCCAAAGTCAAACACCACAACTAACCTAGCGCTGTCAAAATCACACGCCATAACTAATATAGTACAACCAAAGTCACACGCCACAACTAACAACTGCCAACGTCACACGCCACAACTAATCTAGTACGGCAAAAGTCACACGCTACAACTAACATATTACTGCCAACGTCACACGCCACAAATAACCTAGTACTGTCTACATCACACGCCACAACTAAACCAGTGGTGCCAAAATGGCACGCCACAACTAACATAGTGCTGCCAAGGTCACACGACAGAGCTAATCTACAACTGCCAACGTCACACGCCACAACTAACCTAGGACTGCCAACGTCATACGTCACAACTAACCTAGTACTGCCAAAGAGACACGCCACAAATAACCTGGTACTGCCAACATCACACACCACAACTAACCCAGTGCTGCCAAAATCACACGCCACAACTAACCTAGTGCTGCCAACGTCACACGACACAGCTAATCTAGTACTGCCAACGTCACACGCCACAGCTAACCTAGTACTGCCAAAGTCACACGTGACAACTAACATAGTACATGCCAAAGTCACACGCCAGAACTAACCTAGTACTGCCAAAGTCACACGCCACAACTAACCTAGTACTGCCAAAGTGACACGTCACAACTAACCTAGTACTGCCAAAATCACACACCACATCTAATATAGTACTGCCAACGTCACAAGCCACAACTAACCTAGTACTGCCAAAGTCACATGCCACAACTAACCTAGTACTGTCAACGTCACACGCCACAACTAACCTAGTACTGTCAACGTCACACGCCACAACTAATATAGTACTGCCAAAGTCACACGTCACAACTAACATAGTACTACCAACGTCACAAACCACAACTAATCTAGTACTGCCAAAGTCACACGTCACAACTAACCTAGTACTGTCAACGTCACACGCCACAACTAACCTAGTACTGCCAAATTCACACGCCACAACTAACCTAGTATTGTCAACGTCACACGCCACAACTAACATAGAGCTGACAAACTCACACGCCACAACTAATCTAGTACTGAAAAAGTCACACGCCACAACTAACCTAGTACTGCCAAAGTCACACGCCACAACTACTAGTAACTGCCAACGTCACAGCCACAACTAACCATACAAATGCCAAAGTCACAAACGACACACATCTAGTACTGCCAAACTCACACACATAACCTAAGTACTGAAAAAGCACAGCCACAACTAACCTAATACCTGCAATAGACCAACACGCCAACAACCAATCTAAAGTAACCTACTGCCAAACTCACACGCCACAATAACCTAATATGCCAATGTCGCCAAACCCCCAACTAATATACTACTGACACGGTCACTATCGCCAAAACAAACTAATACTGCGAAAGTCACACGCCCCACAGAAAACCTTTTACTGCAAAGTCACACACCACAACTAACATAGAGCCCTACCAACGTTTCACGCCACAACTAACCTAGTACTGTCAAAGTCACACGCCACTGAAATACTAGTACTGCCAAAGTCACACGCCTCAACTAACATAGTACTGCCAACATCACACGCCACAACTAACCTAGTACTACCAACGTCACACGCCACAACTACCTAATAAACCTAATACTTGCCAAAAAGTCACACGTCACAAGTAACCTAGTACTGCCTAAGTCACACATCACTACTAATCTAGTACTGCCAAAGTCACACACCACAACTAATCTAGTACGGCCAAAGTCACACGCCAGAACTAACCTAGTACTGCCAAAGTCACACGCCACAACTAACCTAGTACTGCCAAAGTCACACACCACAACTAATCTAGTACTGCCAAAGTCACACGCCACAACTAACCTAGTACTGCCAAAGTCACACGTCACAACTAACCTAGTACTGGCTAGGTCACACACCACAACTAACCTAGTACAGCCAAAGTCACACGCCACAACTAACCTAGTACTGCCAAAATTATTACGCCACAACTAACCTAGTACTGCCAACGTCACACGCCACAACTAACTTAGTACTGCCAAAGTCACACGCCACAACCAATCTATTACTACCAACGTCACACGCCATAACTAGCCTAGTACTGCCAAAGTCACACGCCACAACTAACCTAGTACTGCCAATGTCAAACGCCACAACTAATATACTACTGCCAACGTCACACGCCACAACTAAATCTAGTACTGCGAAAGTCACACTCCACAGAAAACCTATTACTGCCAAAGTCACACGCCACAACTAACATAGTCCTACCAACGTTTCACGCCACAACTAACCTAGTACTGTCAAAATCACACGCCACTGAAAAACTAGTACTGCCAAAGTCACACGCCTCAACTAACATAGTACTGCCTACATCACACGCCACAACTAACCTAGTACTACCAACGTCACATGCCACAACTAACCTAGTACTGCCAAACTTACACGCCACAACTAACCTAATACTGCCAAAGTCACACGTCACAACTAAACTAGTACTGCCTAAGTCACACACCACTGCTAATCTAGTACTGCCAAAGTCACACACCACAACTAATCTAGTACTGCCAAAGTCACACGCCAGAACTAACGTAGTACTGCCAAAGTCACACGCCACAACTATCCTAGCACTGCCAAAGTTACACGCCACAACTAACCTAGTACTGCCAAAGTCACAAACCACAACTAATCTAGTACTGCCAAAGTCACAGGCCACAAAAAACCTAGTACTGCCAAAGTCACACGCCACAACTAACCTAGTACTGTCAAAGTCACACACCACAACTAACCTAGTACTGCCAAAGTCACACACCACAACTAATCTAAAACTGGCAAAGTCACAAGCCACAACTAACCTAGTACTGCCAAAGTTACACGCCACAACTAACCTAGTACTGCCAAAGTCACACGACAGAACTAACCTAGTGCTGCCAAAGTCACACGCCACAACTAACCTAGTACTGCCATTGTCACACACCACAACTAATCTAAAACTGCCAAAGTCACACGCCACAACTAACCTAGTACTGTCAAATGCACACGCCACAACTAACCTAGTACTGTCAAGGTCACACGCAACACATAACCTAGTACTGCCAAAGTCACACACCACAACTAACCTAGTGCTGTCAAAATCACACGCCATAACTAATATAGTACTACCAAAGTCACACGCCACAACTAACAAAGTACTGCCAACGTCACACGCCACAAATAATCTAGTACGGCAAAAGTCACACGCTACAACTAACATATTACTGCCAACGTCACACGCCACAAATAACCTAGTACTGCCAACATCACACGCCACAACTAAACCAGTGGTGCCAAAATCGCACGCCACAACTAACATAGTGCTGCCAAGGTCACACGACACAGCTAATCTACTACTGCCAACGTCACACGCCACAACTAATCTAGGACTGCCAACGTCATACGTCACAACTAACCTAGTACTGCCAAAGACACACGCCACAAATAACCTGGTAGTGCCAACATCACACGCCACAACTAACCCAGTGCTGCCAAAGTCACACGCCACAACTAACCTAGTGCTGCCAACGTCACACGACACAGCTAATCTAGTACTGCCAACGTCACACGCTACAGCTAACCTAGTACTGCCAAAGTCACACGTGACAACTAACATAGTACAGCCAAAGTGACACGCCACAACTAACCTAGTACTGCCAAAGTCACACGCCACAACTAACCTAGTACTGCCAAAGTGACACGTCACAAATAACCTAGTACATGCCAAAATCACACACCACACTCAATGAGGTACTGCAACGTCACAAGCCAACAAAACTACCTAGTACTGCCAAAGTCACACGCCACAACTAACATGTAGTACTGTCAACGTTCACACGCCACAACTAACCTAGTACTGTCAACGTCACACGCCACAACTAACCTAGTACTGTCAACTTCACACGCCACAACTAATATAGTACTGCCAAAGTCACACGTCACAACTAACATAGTACTGCCAAAGTCACACTTCACAACTAACCTAGTACTGGTCAACGTCACACGCCACAACTACAACTAGTGACTGAACCATATTAAACGCACGCCACAACTAACCTAGTACTGTCAATCGATCACACGCCACAACTAACTATAGAGCTGACAAATTCACCACGCCACACTTAATCTAGTATTGAAAAAGTCACAGCCACAACTAACCTAGTACTGCCAAAGTCACACGCCACAACTAAACCTAGTACTGCCAACGTCAACACAGCCACAACTAAACCTAATACTGCCAAAGTCACAAAACGCCACAACCAATCTACCCGTACTGTCAAACTCACACGCCACACAATTAAACATAGTACTGCCAAAGTCAAACGCCACCACAACCTATAATACACTGACACGGTCACCCTCGCCACAACTAAACCTAGTACTGCGAGTCACCAGCACAAAAAAAGAACCTTTTACTGACCAAAGTCAACACGCCACAAACTAACCATAGTCCTACCAACTTTCCACAATCAACCACAACACACAATAAACCTAGTACTGTCAAAGTCACACGCCACTGAAATACTAGTACTGCCAAAGTCACACGCCTCAACTAACATAGTACTGCCAACATCACACGCCACAACTAACCTAGTACTACCAACGTCACACGCCACAACTAACCTAGTACTGCCAAAGTCACACGCCACAACTAACCTAATACTGCCAAAGTCACACGTCACAAGTAACCTAGTACTGCCTAAGTCACACATCACTACTAATCTAGTACTGCCAAAGTCACACACCACAACTAACCTAGTACTGCCAAAGTCACACACCACAACTAATCTAGTACTGCCAAAGTCACACGCCAGAACTAACCTAGTACTGCCAAAGTCACACACCACAACTAATCTAGTACTGCCAAAGTCACACGCCACAACTAACCTAGTACTGCCAAAGTCACACGTCACAACTAACCTAGTACTGGCTAAGTCACATACCACAACTAACCTAGTACAGCCAAAGTCACACGCCACAACTAACCTAGTACTGCCAAAATTATTACGCCACAACTAACCTAGTACTGCCAACGTCACACGCCACAACTAACCTAGTACTGCCAAAGTCACACGCCACAACCAATCATTACTGCCAACGTCACAACGCCAACTAGCCTAGTACTGCCAAAGTCACACGCCACAACTAACCTAGTACTGCCAATGTCAAACGCCACAACTAATATACTACTGCCAACGTCACACGACCAACACACTAAACCTAGTACTGCGAAAGTCACACTCCACAGAAAACTATTACTGCCAAAGTCACACGCCACAACTAACATAGTCCTACCAACGTTTCACGCCACAACTAACCTAGTACTGTCAAAGTCACACGCCACTGAAAACCTAGTACTGCCAAAGTCACACGCCTCAACTAACATAGTACTGCCAACATCACACGACACAACTAACATAGTACTACCAACGTCACACGCCACAACTAACCTAGTACTGCCAAACTTACACGCCACAACTAACCTAATACTGCCAAAGTCACACGTCACAACTAACCTAGTACTGCCTAAGTTACACGCCACAACTAATCTAGTACTGCCAAAGTCACACGCCACAACTTACCTAGTACTGCCAAAGTCACACGCCACAACTAACCTAGTACTGCCAAAGTCACACGCCCCAACTAACCTAGTACTGCCAAAGTCACACGTCACAACTAACCTAGTACTGGCTAAGTCACATACCACAACTAACCTAGTACAGCCAAAGTCACACGCCACAACGAACCTAGTACTGCCAAAATTATTACGCCACAACTAACCTAGTACTGCCAACGTCACACGCCACAACTAACCTAGTACTGCCAAAGTCACACGCCACAACCAATCTATTACTGCCAACGTCACACACCATAACTAGCCTAGTACTGCCAAAGTCACACGCCACAACTAACCTAATACTGCCAATGTCAAACGCCACAACTAATATACTACTGCCAACGTCACACGCCACAACTAAACCTAGTACTGCGAAAGTCACACTCCACAGAAAACCTATTACTGCCAAAGTCACACGCCACAACTAACATAGTCCTACCAACGTTTCACGCCACAACTAACCTAGTACTGTCAAAGTCACACGCCACTGAAAAACTAGTACTGCCAAAGTCACACGCCTCAACTAACATAGTACTGCCAACATCACACGACACAACTAACCTAGTACTACCAACGTCACACGCCACAACTAACCTAGTACTGCCAAACTTACACGCCACAACTAACCTAATACTGCCAAAGTCACACGTCACAACTAACCTAGTACTGCCTAAGTTACACGCCACAACTAATCTAGTACTGCCAAAGTCACACGCCACAACTAACCTAGTACTGCCAAAGTCACACGCCACAACTAACCTAGTACTGCCAAAGTCACACACCACAACTAACCTGGTACTGCCAAAGTCACACACCACAACTAATCTACTACTGCCAAAGTCACACGCCACAACTAACCTAGTACTGCCAAAGTTACACGCCACAACTAACCTAGTACTGCCAAAGTCACACGACAGAACTAACCTAGTGCTCCAAAGTCACACGCCACAACTAACCTAATACTGCCAACGTCACACGCCACAACTTACCTAGTACTGCCAAAATTATTACGCCACAACTAACCTAGTACTGCCAACGTCACACGCCACAACTAACCTAGTACTGCCAAAGTCACACGCCACAACCAATCTAGTACTGCCAACGTCACACGCCATAACTAGCCTTGTACTGACAAAGTCACACGCCACAACTAACCTAGTACTGCCAATGTCAAACGCCACAACTAATATACTACTGCCAACGTCACACACCACAACTAACCTAGTACTGCGAAAGTCACACGCCACAGAAAACCTATTACTGCCAAAGTCACACGCCACAACTAACATAGTCCTACCAACGTTTCACGACACAACTAACCTAGTACTGTCAAAGTCACACGCCACAGAAAAACTAGTACTGCCAAAGTCACACGCCTCAACTAACATAGTACTGCCAACATCACACGCCACAACTAACCTAGTACTACCAACGTCACACGCCACAACTAACCTTGTACTGCCAAAGTCACACGCCACAACTAACCTAATACTGTCAAAGTCACACGTCACAACTAACCTAGTACTGCCTAAGTCACACACCATTACTAATTTAGTACTGCCAAAGTCACACACCACAACTAATCTAGTACTGCCAAAGTCACACGCCAGAACTAACCTAGTACTGCCAAAGTCACACGCCACAACTATCCTAGCACTGCCAAAGTCACACGCCACAACTAACCTAGTACTGCCAAAGTCACACACCAAAACTAATCTAGTACTGCCAAAGTCACACGCCACAACTAACCTAGTACTGCCAAAGTCACACGTCACAACTAACCTAGTACTGCCAAAGTCACACGCCACAACTAACCTAGTACTGCCAAAGTCACACACCACAACTAACATAGTACTGCCAAAGTCACACACCACAACTAATCTACTACTGCCAAAGTCACACGCCACAACTAACATAGTACTGCCAAAGTCACACGCCACAACCAATCTAGTACTGCCAACGTCACACGCCATAACTAGCCTAGTACTGCCAAAGTCACACGCCACAACTAACCTAGTACTGCCAATGTCAAACGTCACAACTAATATACTACTGCCAACGTCACACGCCACAACTAACCTAGTACTGCGAAAGTCACACGCCACAGAAAACCTATTACTGCCAAAGTCACACGCCACAACTAACATAGTCATACCAACGTTTCACGCCACAACTAACCTAGTACTGTCAAAGTCACACGCCACAGAAAAACTAGTACTGCCAAAGGCACACGCCTCAACTAACATAGTACTGCCAACATCACACGCCACAACTATCCTAGTACTACCAACGTCACATGCCACAACTAACCTAGTACTGCCAAAGTCACACGCCACAACTAACCTAATACTGCCAAAGTCACACGTCACAACTAACCTAGTACTGCCTAAGTCACACACCACTACTAATCTAGTACTGCCAAAGTCACACACCACAACTAATCTAGTACTGCCAAAGTCACACGCCAGAACTAACCTAGTACTGCCAAAGTCGCACGCCACAACTATCCTAGCACTGCCAAAGTCACACGCCACAACTAACCTAGTACTGCCAAAGTCACACACCACAACTAATCTAGTACTGCCAAAGTCACACGCCACAACTAACCTAGTACTGCCAAAGTCACACACCACAACTAACCTAGTACTGCCAAAGTCACAGACCACAACTAATCTACTACTGCCAAAGTCACACGCCACAACTAACCTAGTACTGCCAAAGTTACACGCCACAACTAACCTAGTACTGCCAAAGTCACACGCCAGAACTAATCTAGTACTTCCAAAGTCACACGCCACAACTAATCTAGCGCTGCCAAAGTCACACGCCACAACTAACCTAGTACTGCCAAAGTCACACACCACAACTAATCTAGTACTGCCAAAGTCACACGCCACAACTAATATAGTACTGCCAACATCACACGCCACAACTAACCTAGTACTGCCAAAGTCACACGCCACAACTAAGCTAGTACTGCCAAAGTCACACGCCACATCTAATCTAGTACTGCCAACGTCACACGCCACAACCTACATAATAATGCCAACGTCACACGCCACAACTAACCTAATACTGCCACAGTCACTCGCCACAACTAACCTAGTACTGCCAACGTCACACGTCACAATTAACCTAGTACTGCCAAAGTCACACGCCACAACTTACCTAGTACTGCCAAAGTCACACGACACAACTAATCTAGTACTGCCAACATCACACGCCACAACTAATCTGGTAGCCACAACTGACCAAGTACTGCCGAAGGGACACACCACAACTAACCTAGTACTGCCAACGTCACACGTCACAACTAACCTAGTACTGCCAAAGTCACACGCCACAACTAATCTAGTACTGCCAACGTCACACGCCACAACTAACATAATACTGCCAAAGTCACTCGCCAGAACTAACCTAGTACTGCGAACGTCACACGCCACAACTAACCTAGTACTGCCAAAGTCACCCGCCACAACTAATCTATTACTGCCAACGTCACACGCCACAACTAACCTAGTTCTGCCAACGTCACACGTCACAACTAACCTAGTACTGCCAAAGTCACACGCCACAACTTACCTAGTACTGCCAAAGTCACACGCCACAACTAATCTAGTACTGCTAACATCATACGCCACAACTAATCTAGTAGCCACAACTGACCTAGTACTGCCGAAGGTACACACCACAACTAACCTAGTACTGCCAACAGCACACGCCACAACTAACCTAGTACTGCCGAACGTCACACGCCACAACTAACATAGTACTGCTTTGCTGCACATATCACTCGCGGCATACGAGATATGTATTGCAACAAATCCAATAATATGTCCCAATTTTTTTGAAGATGTTTGAAGGTTACTTTGCAAAGACATGTACATGTTATTGTACCAATATGCATATTACAAATTACGCTTGTGATTAGTTTTAAAAAAAAATCAATAATATTGTACGTTGCATGTTAGGACATCATACATTACAACGGTGGCGTTATTTGCTAATGCATGATACTTTACAATACACGTTATGTTTGAGCGTTTATCTTGTTATCTGTGGAATCACGTGATTTCCGAACGTTACTGAACCTAACTTTCCGACGTGACGTAATCTGTGACATGTTTTGTTACAATTGATTTTTTTAAGAGTCTTCATAAGAAACGGATTTGGATAATATGTAGCGCACCAAAGGCGATGACATACATGTTTCATGGTAGAAACACAATTGCTACCCCGCTCCATACCTCTCGCGAAGGTAGCAATTTAACCCCATCTCTTTAATGTAACACATGGAAGAGTGATTTGTGCAACCGGTTATCCGGCGTGTTTGATATATTAGCGATATAAAACTGTCAAAGCTGTATGTGTTTATCTGACATTTACATGTATATCTTGTAAATTTGAAAGCCTCATTTGGTAATGTTGAATGTGGAACAACAACAAGAGAAAATATGGCTTCCATGGGAAAATCATTTCTGTTCTATTATTTTTGGAAATTTATTAGTTCTACATCAAAGATTATTTTTGTAAAGGTATAAGTTATACACATTGTTTGAAAGTCACTTTTTTATTAAATTTCCTATTGGTCTTTATCAAAATATATAGTAATTTCCAATAACCTCCGAAGGGAAGCACGGAGGTCATTGGAAATTACTATAAATTATACAGTTTACTAAATTTTGACCTACATGCAACAGGTTTGGGTATGCACTTCGGTTGCTCACATTTTTTGAATGGGTCAAATTGTAGGCATAGATAACATATCGGAGGCGAATTATTTTGTAGCTAGTTTTATGGGTGCTCTAAACGATCTTTACACGGACTTATAACTTTCCCGAAACATCGAGTACCTTTTATTCTAACATTCACGCGCTCTAGATTTGTATGTACATGTACGGTAACCGATTCATCGTCAAAACTACATAATTATGATATTAATTAAAAATCAAACTACATAGGGCACCCTGCTCTGCGTTTGCTACGCTATGTTCATCAGAAATATTCACCATTGTACTAGAAAGATATTAAAAGAAAAATAATGTAAGAAAATACATCTAAAAAAACATGACGTTACGCCGTTCGGAATTGGGAAGATACATTTTGAACAACACTGTACATCCTATAATCATGATAATACAACGAAACCATTATGCATGTACGTTACATCATGATAATATTCGACAAATGCGTCGTTTCTCCTCGAAATATAAATACATGTTTAAAGAGTACACCTCATTTTGAGTGAAGAATAAGAACGATAAGTGTCCACTGATGGTGTCTACACTAGATATGTGACTGGAGATGTGATGCTTATGATATTTGCGATCAGCGCCGATCCAGATCAGCCTGTGCATCCGCACAGTCTGATCAAGATCTGCACTGGTCGCCATTCCATCAATGACATACTTGTCATGCTTCTAACCAGCAATACAGATCATTATCAGTTTACAGGAGTGTGCTACTTGATCAGAAGCTACGCTGGTCGCAAATCCTATAAGCCCCATGTCTACAGTCACAATCACATATGTGGTGTCCTGTGCACGTTTCCTCGCGTACAGACCGCCTATAAATACTTAACCGATATGAAATGCGCTCACAATTTGCCTACCACTCTTCATAGTCAACATTCAACCTGTGAAATTAGATATTTATCCTCAGTATAATCGTAGCTACATTTTGGAGTTGTCAATGATGTATTTCGTACTTTTGGGAATACTGGCGCGTGTCGCGAGTCACGTGATGGCCGCGCCGGGAGGGAATGCATTTTTCCAAGAGCCGCAGTGCTCGAAATTTAGTTTCGAGGAGAAAATCCTGGAAAAAGTCATTAGATTTGAAGTGACGATTGAGACAATAAAGGGACAGTTTGAGAATATGGAATCGAAACTTCGGCAGGAGCAAGCCGATCTCAGTCGCGACAAAGATGTCATGCTGGAGGAGGTGCGTACTCTGAAGAATGACATTATTGGAGACTTTCAGGAAATGCGCGGCATCCTGGAGGCAAAACAGTCGGCGGTCGACTCGCGGATTGACGAACTCATAACAAAGACGGGGGCACAGGTGACGAGGATGTCACGTGACGTGCAATCCTTGGTCAATACGACAATAGCACAGATACGAGGTATGTACATACATGGTTATGTAAGATTTCACGGCAACATGCGTCTGATTGAAATACTGTTTTGTATTGCACAATATGTAGCGTGTCTAGTTCATGTTGTACTATGCAGCACATTTGCAGTCTGATGGTCCATTGTGCAACTTGCGTGTATCTCGATATCGTCGATCAAGACACGACGAGGTATGTCGGCTCAGTTAACCCTTTCACCCCTAAATAACTGGAATGGAGTTTGATATGTTAATTTTGCAACGAATCCAACCGTCCCAAACTGGTTTTCATGCTAGTCTATTTATGAAAAGGGGGTGTTTTTGTTCTAAAAAATATGAAAAATACTAACTAATCAAAAAGTGCAGATCCTGATCAGACGGCTCGCTACGAGCCGCCTCATCTGGATGTGCACTATAATTTGCATTCACCGCTATAGCGGGTTCAAAGTAGTTCAAAGTAGTTTTTTATCGTCGGTGAAGACACAAGGAGGTCTGTCGGCACATTCAAAACGGATAGTTGTTCGCTTGGTTTGTTCTCTACATTATACACTGATTGACTAGTGAGCCATATAGTATGATCTGATATTCACTGGCAGAAAAGTCAGATTGATCGAGGCGAATTGTTTTATTATATGATAACAGTATCCTTGATAACTAATTATGATACATGTTTTGATCATTTACACTCCATATTCTGTACCTCTCTACTGTCTGTTCCACGTTTTGTTGCCGACGGACTTTTGGCTATTAAACATATCAAATCTAAAAAATATTTAAATATAATTACTTTTTCGTCAATAACACCCTCCCCACAAATAAATAGTTGATGATAATATTGATTTCATTACGAAAAAACTATTTTCCTATGGGAATGTAACATGGGGCAAAAAGGAGGTGGGGAGTGAGGAGGTAGTTAAAAAAAACGAAACATTTTGGAAATTGACTCCGAAACATGGCGATATTGCTTAGTAATGATCTAACTAAAGCAAACAAAAGTTAGATTTTGAAAATATGTCCACAAAGAAAAAAATATTAAAGAAATGTATGTTTAGCCTCCATGTTAAATTCCCATTGTAAAATCATTTTTTTCGCAATAAAATCTATATTTGATTGAATTCCATCAACTATTTGTTTGGGGGAGGGTGCCTTATTAGTTATTGAAGAAAAAGTACTTACATTTAAATATTCATATATATTTATTTAACGATTTAATGTGTTTAATAGGTTTTATATATTTAGACAGTGAATATAGTCTTGGGAAAACCCAAGCACGCTTGCAGTCTGGTGGTACATTTAGCAACGTGAATCAATCTAGATATCGTCGATCAAGACAAGACACGACGTAGGCTAATTGCTTCAAAATCGATAGTGGTTTGTTTTGTTTGTTCACTAAATATTATATTTCCAATCTGTTCGTTGCTTTACATCATAAAGAATTAGATGTAATCTATCAACACATACCGAAGAGTGCTGTCTATAATTCTACCGCCGTCATTTGTTTGAATGACGTCGTTTTCTTGAAAACGTTACTTTTTTACCGTGCGTCGTCTACCTGCTGCTACAAGTGAGAAAGACAAAAATTATGATAGATATTTGAATATTCTTTTCAGAATAATTTTTTCATAAATATTAAAAGTGAAAATCGAAAATTGTGTCATTAAGTCTGGAAGTCCTCCATGATATGAGACACGCCATGTGATTTTGTACCTTCGGACATATGCGTAATTTCACGAAATACGTTTACAAAATATACAATATTTTTCATAAATAAAGTCAAAAGTTGACAAAATCTTCAGAGTACATGCGGACTCTGAAAACTTTGTCAACTGTTGACTCAGGCAGATGTCAAAGGGTACAACATTCACATGGTTTGTCTCATATGTTTAGTTAAAACATTGCGTTTCACTGGCTGAATATGCAAAGCTGATGCCATGTAACTTTGAATTACTGAATGTTTTACACACCACGTGGACTGTTCGAACAATTCAACATTTACACTTCAGAAAAGTGAACGTGAATGGGTTTAACGTCCCATCAACAGCAAAGGTTATATAGAGACGGGTTATGCTTTGAAAAGTTGTACCAAATACCGCGAAATCCTCAGCAGAATCCGGATGAATGGAATGGAATGGTGCTTAATGGCCTATCAACACAAAAATAGTATCATTTAGGGCCAAGCAATGTAGACAAATAAAACTAATAATAGTAAAATAGTATGTTAGATGCGGTAGGCAATCAGATGATTAGGGTAAAAATATTAATATGATGAAAAATATAAATGAGCAACATGCATGCAATGATAACATTCTAGAAATGAGAAACATGTTATACAATGCTAACACATCAGATCTTCCGATACAAGCTGGTTTCATGGAGAAAGCTAAGCGAACATCAAATGTTCTCGATACAGTCCAGTAGGAGGTTTATGACCAGTGTAGCTCCTGGTCATAATTATATCACACGCCTGTTGCATAATAGCAGTCTATATTTATTATCAGAAGCATGTCGTATGTTACATTGATGGAATGACGAACAGTGCAGATCCTGATCAGACTGTGCGGATGCATAGGCTGATCTGGATATACACTGGTCGCAAAACTCATAAGCACCATTTCTCCAGTCACAGCCCCATTTCTGGTCATATACCGGTACTAGGGGCCAGCGTTGGCGTAATGGACCAATACACGTATTTACTGCACACGAACAAGCGCTATAGTGTCTGCGTTTCGTCATGAAACTGACGTCATAGTGTCGACGTTCGACTAATGGAACGTCAGCAGTTTTAGTTGTAACCCGGATGTGCGTATCAAGTCCAGGCAGGATAAGGCAGTTTGCTATCAGGAGGCCTGTATTATGTCAATGTCTAACTAGTTATGCTTAGTGAAATGCATTATTTCATGTAGAACAGACGACTCTTTATCGTTGATGATTAAAATTATGCTGAATTTATTACATTATCACAGCCATTATTTTGGTTAGAAAATATTACATTTCATTAAATAAAAAAATAATTTATGAATAAATTGAACATTTCTCCCTCAAAGTACAGTTACCGAGATAAGTGTACTTATTTTGGTGAAATCTGCTACAGTATATGTTGATCCACAAAGCACAATGTGTTTCACGTGCCAAGTTCACTTCCCTTTTCTGTCCATGTAGATGAGGCGACGTCTCCGGCCGTGGCGTTCAGCGCCAGGACGCTGTCGGACTTGACACCAGGGGTGGGCGACATACTCGTGTTTACAGAGTCCGACCTGAACCTCGGCGACGGGTACGACGTTGGCACGGGCCACTTCACTGTCCCAGTGACCGGCGTCTACTTGTTCGGCATACAACTGTGTATGTGGTCCAGCCAATGGATGATAGTTCGGCTTGTGAAGGACGATGGGGCGGCGTTGCACATTGCGTTGATAACAATTGGACAACCTTCGACTAGAGGATCGTGCATGGCAGAGACAGCTGTTGTCTCCCTGGTCAAGGGTGACGTCATTTCCGTCAAATGTAGCAGCATAGGCAACGGCAACATATTCCAGGACGCTGACCACCTTAATAATTTCAACGGTGCCTTGATTCAGATGTTGTAAACATGTTGGAGGCGAGTTTCTTGCCATACTCACGGTGTCTCATTATTCTTATATACGTACTTTCGTTTCACATTGAATACAATACAGGGAACATGCATGTATATATGGAACAAAAGCCGTCAATATTTTGCCATATTGACGTATCGTGAGTTCATATTGGTCTGTGCCGGAACTACGTTTCATAATCTCGTAAAATAGTTCCTTCTAAAGCATCACCTATTTGCATACTTCTTTTATATTTATATGTTTTCGAAGTGTTTATAAATTGTGAGTGATTTACGTATATAATACAAGAATTCTGCCACGGAAGTGGTGTACCGCCTGACGAGGCATTTGACCGTAACATGATCATGGGCATGTGCTAAAGTAAGCTTCACAAAACCCGTCAGAGAAGTGCATGTTTAAAATACGAAAATGATCAAGGTTGAAGAAACTGTTTGACATAACAAGAGCTGTATGAGAACAATGTCAATGTCAGATATAGGTCAGGGGTTATTGATGTACATCACTAGGAGATGAAGTTTTCCAAGTATGGTTGCTGTATGCCCAGGAGTATTCCATATACAAGCTTGACTATAAACCTTAAGCATGTTTGAGTACAAACCTTAACCAAGGGGAAATAACTAAGTAATTCAAGGTTAAATGTAGGTCAAGGTAAAATATAGGTCAGGAGTTATTGATGTACATCCCTATGAGAAAAAGTTATCCAAGTATGGTGTCTGTATGCACAATAATATTCCATCTACAAGCTTGACTAAAAACCTTCACCAAGGTTGACTAAAAACATTAACCAAGTATTCCATATACAAGCTTGACTATAAACCTTAAGCATGTTTGAGTACAAACCTTAACCAAGACAAAAAACGTCACCCTCCCCAAAAGTTTTTGTTTGATGTAATTCCATCAAATATTGATTTTATAGAGAAAAAAACGATTTACCTCTGGGAATTTAACATGGGGGAAAAACTTGGTAGAGCTGGGGGAGGAGCAAATATTGTTTAAGTTAATCCGAAACCTTGCTAGATAGCTTGTAAATGATGTAACTAAGAAAACAAAAGTTTGATTTTGACAATCTGTCCACAAATAAAGATTTATTTGAAAAAAAACTCTATTTTTACCCCCTATGTTAAATTCCCATAGGAAAATAGCTTATTCGCAATTAAATCAATATTTGACGGAATTTCATCCAATAAAACAAATTCGGGATGGTGACTTTTTGTGTTATTGATGAAAAAGTTCTTACATTTAAATATGTTTAAGATTTAACGTGTTTAATAGCCAAAAGATCGTCGGCAGCAAAACGTGGAACAGACAGTAGTGCATTTGAGGAATGTGTGACTGTGGCTGGAAAAATGTGGCTTATGGGTTTTGTGACCAGTGTAGATCAGATCAGCATATGCATCAGCACAGTCTGATCGGAATACACAGTCTGATCGGGATCTACATTGTTCGCCATTCCGTCAAGGAGGCACACGTCATGCTTCTATCACGCAATAAAAAATTCACAGGCTACATGAATGTGCTACTTGCTCAGGATCTACACGGGTTAAAAATCCCATAAGCCAAATTTATCTAGTCACAGCCACAGATAAGCACCATACCTACATCCATATGTTCTACATTCGCCTTTCCTGAAGATACTGAGGGTATTTCAGATTTCAATTCATTGTTCTTCTATATCGGATTGTGTACATCCTGAATCCGCTGTTTATCCGCTACGCCAATCTTACTTATCATCGGAGTCGTGGGTCCTATTGTAATATGTTCGGTTTGGTGTAATAGGCTACCGCGCTCGGTTCGCTGTTCCGTCGCATTCATATTGTCATTCCCATGTACATATGTCGCAGGAATTATCGTTGTTTTATTAGCTTCTACTTTTGTTGTTTCACTGAATCGGGCAGCCGAATGGTTGCCGTTGTTGACATCCAAGGAATCTGTTGATCTACCATGCATGTGTGTGCTACGTGATTGACAGCGGGCGCGTTCACGTACTTCATTCCAATTGGAATAACCACTGACGATTTCTGCCGTTGACACATCTTCGTGTGATTCTTCCAATTGTTTCTTGGCATCGATGCCGGCAGTGCCATGTGCGGCACGAAGCTTGGTAATCTTCTCGCGTCTATGCTGCGGCGTCTTGACCGCCTTACTTTCGTGGTTTCTCAACTCCAGTCTCCGCTCGATCTCTTATCACTATCCGTTGGTTTATCAGCTTTGAAATACGGCTTTACTACTTTCTTGTGTATGCCATCGAATGTTATATCTTCTTCCTTCCGATCTGTGTATTCTTTCTGCCGAAATGTATAATCTGGTAATTCCTTACGGCCGAAAACATTATCTAAATCAAACGCAGTCATGACTTCAAAAACCGTGGTTATGTATCCATGTCGAGTGATGTTGTGCGAAAATGTGCATGTGTACAAGTTATATTTATGATGATTACCAACTGGTGGTCCCAGTGTATTAGTACAGTTGTTGTTTTTTTTTTTTTTTTTTTTGCTGACGGCGAGACGGTTCAAATGAGTGGTCACAACATATACTTCTCATGATGAGAAATAAAGAAATACTTGAGCCTTGCCGGATATTTTTTCCCATTCACGGCACTAACCTACTATTCTCTATGTACGATACACCGTCGCATGCGCTAATCGTGCCAATATGTGGTAATTTCTTTATTTCAAAATACCATAATGAATCGTGCTTGAAAGCAAGCAGTTTGATTGGCTCAGTCTGAGCTGTGCTACAACTCAGGCTCAGTCAATCAAACTGTTTGATTGCGAGTTGTATTAGTATTGTACTAGCATTAGTACAGTTGTATTGACGCAGAACCGATATTCATAATCGTATACATTGGTATTATGCAGCGTACTAATAATCAAGAATCGCTATATAACGGAATCTTATATTTGATGAGTTGCTTAGTCATCAGTCTCAGGTGATAATGCCTGTTCATGATCGCATAGCACACAGCTATGGCTAGGTCTGATCAAATGTCTGATCTACAGTGAAACCTCTCTAAATCGGACACCCTGGGGATCTCCCAGGGTGTCCGGTCTGGAGAGGGTTCATTGTATAAGTATCGTTACTTTAATCCTTTGTTACAATAAATAGAAACGTACCATTATGAACATGGAATGTTAATGTATATTCCTGTATGTTTTTGTTTGTATATAAACGAACTACATATTTCACGTGCATAACGCACACAGACGAATGCCTATAAATGCATACCTCATTATAGTCAACCAATTCACCTATAAATTAGACACGCCATGCGATTTTGTACCTTCGGACATCTGAGTAATTTCATTAATTACGTTTACAAAATTAACAATATTTTTCATAAATAAAGTCAAAAGTTGATAACATTTTTTCAACTTTCGACGCCATTTACGGAAAATATTATTACTTTTGTAGACGTATTTTAAGAAATTACGCAGATGTCCGAAGGTACGAAACCAAATGGCGTGTCTCAATTCCGGACTAGTCCATTAAACCGACAAAGCATCTGCACCTAATATGTAATGGACTTGTACAATGTATCTGAAAAATACCGACACATACTGCAGATCCTGATGAAACTGGCTGTAACGTGTGTGCAAATGTTGCTTTATGATATGTAGGTTAGAAGGTGTTAAAGTACAATAAATTAAATGCTGTTCCGAATGTATGCATACCGTGTAACGAAATATTCACTACTGCAACATAAATATCGGCAATAACAACAGGGTTAGTTTTCACAGTCATACTTTGTACGCCCATTATGCATAATCATACGGAGCCCTGCAGGGGACATGGATTTTTTTAATTACTTCGTTCCCACGAACTAACAATTCGTTCCCTCGAATTAACAATTCGTTCCCACGATATAACAATTCGTTCCCACGATATAACAATTCGTTCCCTCGAATTAACAATTCGTTCCCACGAAATGACAATTCGTTCCATCAATTTAACAATTCGTTCCATCGAATTAACAATTCGTTCCCACGATATAAC
Source organism: Conchocele bisecta (assembly GCA_029237695.1). Lineage (NCBI taxonomy): Eukaryota > Metazoa > Mollusca > Bivalvia > Lucinida > Thyasiridae > Conchocele > Conchocele bisecta. The sequence goes on from CM055271.1 coordinate 78,874,493, forward strand.
AATTCGTTCCCACGATATAACAATTCGTTCCCGTGGGAACGAATTCATAATTCGTGGGAACGAATTGTTCAATTGAGGGAACGAATTGTTATTTCGTGGGAACGAATTAATACAAAAAAAGAAATATACGTCCCCTGCGGGGCTCCGTACAATCAAGTACTTAATTCAGCGTCTACACTATACTTAACATTCACCAAGCACTAAGAGAGACGAGTGGGCCGTCCATAACGTGAAGTAGTCTATGTAGCTTATCTGCTGATCGCCAGTATCCGTTACATGTATAAACCCCCGCCTGCGTTACATGTAATTTAATTAAAGTTATCAGCGTTTGTGTACATCTATTGGCAACTCGCAATCAATCAGTTCTGTAGCACAGTTCAGGCTCATCCAATCAATCAGTTTGATTTGCTGAGCCAGAGCTGTAGCACAAGTACAGCTCTGGCTCACCCAATGAAGCTGCTTGACTTCTCGAAAACACAGTATTGAAGTATTTTGAAATAAAGAAATGTACAAATATTGGCAAGATTAGCGCAGGCGGTTGCCCATAAAAGACAGAGGTCGCTACTTGTTCTACACACGTTGTGGCAAAAAAAAGGTAGCGTCATTTTGGTACTGGGTAGAGAAACCGTGAAAGAGAAATACAAGTAATTTACACTGGGTCCGTAAACTTTTTTTATTTTTTTTATTTTTTTTTTTATTTTTTTTTTTCTTTGTAACTTTTTAGCTCGACTATTCGAAGAATAGTTAGAGCTTATGTTGTCGCCCCGGCGTCGGCGTCGGCATCGGCGTCGGCGTCGGCGTCGGCGTCGGCGTCACCGTCACGCCTTGGTTAATGTTTTTAGTCAAGCTTGTATATGGAATACTATTGGCCCTACACCCACCATACTTGGACAACTTCATCTCCTAGTGATGTACATCAATAATCCCTTATCTATATTTAACGTTGACCTACATTTCCTCTTGAATTACTTAGTTAATTCCCCTTGGTTAAGGTTTTTAGTCAACCTTGGTTAAGGTTTTTAGTCAAGCTTGTACATGGAATACTATTGTGCATACAGACACCATACTTGGACAACCTTTTTTTATAGGGATGTACATCAATAACCCCTGATCTATACTTGACCTTGACCTACATTCCTCTTGAATTTCTTACTTAATTCCCCTTGGTTAAGGTTTTTAGTCAAGCTTGTATATGGAATACTACTGGCCCTACACACACCATACATGGACAACTTCATCTCCTAGAGATGTACATCAATAACCCCTGATCTATATTTGACCTTGACCTACATTTCCTCTTGAATTACTTAGTTAATTGCCCTTGGTTAAGGTGTTTAGTCAACCTTGGTTACGGTTTTTAGTCAAGCTTGTAGATGAAATACTCCTGGCCCTACACCAATAGGGGTGTACATCAATAACCCCTGATCTATATTTGACCTTGACCTACATTTCCTCTCGAATTACTTAGTTAATTCCCCTTGGCCCTACACACACCATACTTGGACAACTTCATCTCCTAGTGATGTAGATCAACAACCCCAAATCTATATTTGACCTTCACCTACATTTCCTCTTGACTTACTTAATTAATTCCCCTTGGTTAGTCAACCTTGGTTAATGTTTGTAGTCAAGCTTGTACATGGAATACTAGTGTGCATACAAACACCATACTTGGACAACCTTTTCTCATAGGGATGTACATCAATAACCCCTGATCTATATTTGACCTTGACCTACATTTCCTCTTGAATTACTTCGTTAATTCCCCTTGGTTGAGGTTTTTAGTCAACCTTGGTTAAGGTTTTTACTCAAGCTTGTACATGGAATACTATTGTGCATACAGATGTAAGAGTACTTCCCTAGCCCGGTAAGGGAATACCATTGGAGGGGGGTGGTTCATGAAGATAACGACAATTGGTTGTATCACTTTATGCGGGTTAGGCCTGACGCCTGCAACAATACAGCATAAATATTACAATCATGCAAGGTTACAAACAATACAAGACAATACAATTAAAGCAAGTGAGTGCACTTACTTTCCCATTATCAAATATCTCAAGACAACTTAGTGAAGAACGGTTCACTAAGTGCAATCACAATATGTTATGTTACCTTGACCTACTTATGCAAGCACAAATAACATTTAACATAAAGCACACAAAGCTGACATTAAGCACATAAAGCAAGCAGGGTAAAAGCAGACAAGTGAGTATGTACTCACTTGTAAAATGCTCGAGCTCGAAAAAGGCTATTCCCAAATCACTCATTGCTCAGTTTATTATGCAAACCAATCGATGGAAAAATCTACCGGTGCAGATAAAATAACTAGCTATTATTCTAATAGCCCGTTGAATTATCTCCCCTTAATGGGATTACAGACACCATTTCCATCAATTGGTTCCAACAGCAATTTGGCTGTAATAAATGTGATAAAGGAGTGATTTGGGTTTAACCAAAGGGGTATTACTGGTCGCACGGTCTCTGAAGAACATATTGAGGTAAATAAACTATAATCCTAACAGCATAGATCCGGAGTGAATAAGTATGCATCATATTCCAATGTTCGCAAACCCTGTGACCCCAGATCAGATTGTGCTAATGCACAAACTGATCCAGCTCACACGGATTGAGAACACCGGACTAAAGTAGACATATATATTCCTTTGGTAGCAGCGTAGACCCTGATCAGACTGGGCATTCGCACAGGCAGGTCTCAAGTCGCATTGACTAAAATCAATCTAAAATAATAATTCACAAACAGCGTAGACCCTGATCCAACTGCGCCGATGCACAGGTAGATCAGGATCAACTGATTGCGAACAAAAAGGCTAGATTATAACCAACCTGCTGTGGGCAAACGCCCTGGCCAGACTTATCTCCCTGCTTCCTCTCACCTCTTTACCAGAGTAGAAAATAATAGTAATGAGTGACGCAATCTACTTTGCATATTGGTCACATGAATGACAGTTAACGTTAAAAATACGACAATATAGATTGCATTATTTAGTCCTTAGCCTGTTATTTGCCAATCCAGAGCCAGAACGAACCCGTGACCTTAATCCGACAGTGTCTAGAGCCACAGACATTTATACAGAGGGACACTGTGCCGAAACATTTTACGGGATTTGCTCTACCTCCAGTCCAGCTCACAACAGAGATATCAGGGGGAATTGGGAATTATCGTAGCAACAAATATCAGGATAAATAACAGTGTTTACACCTGGTAAAACTAGGTCATGCAACAGATAGGTGTAAAGTAAATCCAGCTCTAACTACTGCACATCTATGAACATACAAAGTTGCCACGATAAGTCTAAATTAAGGAAACAAATTATCAACCATTGAGGTTGAAATTAACCAAGCTTTTCCACAATAATAAATATCGTACAGACTCATTTCCTGTGTAAACAGTGTTGCAGTCCATGCGGACTCCAACAATGCATAACGTACACAGACAACTAAAAACCATGTTAAAACAAGACACCATATCACAGTATATTTACCGCTCCCTGCTCTTTCTCCAGCTTACTCGAAAATATATATATGTGTTGTCTTCCAACTACTATCGTGGACCGAATGATGGAAATATAATAAAAAAACCGCGCAAGAAAAATTTGACAGCTCATGCAAAGTGTTCGTGAGCTATTTTTATATAGGCCAATCAAACTGCCGGTTAGAATAAATATCTAACAATCAGAAATTAGGTTATATAATGATATTGGCTATACCTACGGCTGTTGAGAAATTTCGCCCCCAAAAGAGTTCGGACCAATATTGGCTAATATAACGGGATATAGGAGACGGTCAATATAATGTCGTTCTGTCATGTCATGTCAAGTTAGAAGCGTGCCGCTATCTGCAATACGTTTCACATTAATCTGCAAACACTGAAACATATACTGAGCAAAACTAGAAACGTCCCTCCATGTTTAAGGAAAGATTCATCAAAAACCAAAAGGGTTACTTTTAAAAATCAAAATGGAAAAACAAGTTCATTCATTTCTGTATCAAAGCCAATAAATTGCATTTGGATATCTTGTTAAATATTCGAGAGATAACCGGCCAAGGGCGGTAGGGGTCAAAATCAAAAATCACAAAAACTCAGAAATGTGTTACTTAATGTTTAGAGATGGAATTTCAATAAGTAATGTGGCAAATTCAGTAAATCTCGTTAGTACCGAGTGTGGCCACCATTTGCATGAATGCATGCAATGATCCTACGCCGCATCGACGTGACGTAACGCAATACCAGTGCATTGGGCAAATTCCTCCATTCCCGTTGTAACGCCCGTGTAAGATCGCGAACATTGTCAATCTGATGGTTAGCTCGTGCTTTGCGGCCCAGCTCATCCCATATGTGCTCAATGGGATTGAGATCCAGGGAGACCGCGTGCCATGGCATGACGTCGACGTTGTTTTGCTGTAAGTATCGAGTGGTGACCCTGGCTACGTGAGGGCGGGCATTGTCGTGCATCAATGTCACATCAGGACCATGCTGACGGATAAATGGTAAGGCATGTGCATTTAGCACATCTGCAACATAACGTTGTGCATTGATGTTGCCCTGTACAACAACCAAATCTGTCTTCCGGTTTCCCATGATCCCACCCCAGACCATTACGCTCCCAGACCATTAAACTCTACACGATCGTATTCTGAACATCGCCACGGTTTAAAATACATGTACTTTGAACATGTGGTACATACATAGACAGAGCTACACCGGCTATAAAACAGGGACGTTTCTAGTTTTGTCGAGTATATGTTAAAATAGCAAGAGCATGAATACAATGTGGTTAAAATATAAAAGAGCACAAATCTCATCCGGCCACACTGTCCCGCTTCTTTGAAAAAATGTCCTCCGCGACATTTCCATGGAAGAATCTGTAATTAAAATATTAAGAATTAATAACTGCTGAAAACACGGCTGATGAAATATCTTCCGCCATGACTGAAAAAGCAGAATCTTCAAGCAGTGTCTTCAGCAATGCAGCTTTATTCTTCCATGGCACGCGGGATTCTGTAGGCTGTTGGGACATGTGATATGCTCCAGATGACATCCAATTCGGTCTCTTTCTCTCTCTCCCCCGATCTTCTAGGTTGCACCTCCTCCGCAGTCTCTTCCCCATCTGAAACATCCAGAGGAGTTTCCAACTCTGCGGTTATCCCCGGAACTTCTGCAGCTTCCTCCTCTTCAGAAGTGTGAGCGTCTTCACCCTGCTCCATCCTGTGGTCTCCCTGCACAGATCCAAGATCGTCATCCGGCTGTGCAGGAAGAATATACTCACCTGTACTGGCCCCAGAGCCTTCTACAACATCGGTATTGACGTTGAGCTCTGTGCCTGGAGTGGAAAAATAAATTTCCGACTCCGCGTCACTCACTTCTTCTTCTTCTTCTTCTACTTCTTCTATTTCTCTCGGTGCGGGGACTGGTCTCGTACGTGGTTCTGGCATCGGTCTTGTCCGGGGTTTTGGAACAGCTCTCAGTCTAGGCCTCGGCGTAGGTTTTGGCTTGTCTGGAAGTGGTGGTGCTGTATCTTCATCAATGGATTCTTCTTCATGGAGCGATCCGATCGGTAAAAGAAGGTTCCTATGAAGAGTCCTGTATTTACCTGTACCATTTTCCCGACGAACTTCGAAGACCGGCACATCACTACTTACCTGTTTATGGATGACATAAACATCTTCAGACCACTTGTCTTCAAGTTTGTGCCGACCTTCGAAGGCCAAAATCTTTACGAGAACTGTCACCAGGATGTAAGTGTGATCCACGAATCCTTGTGTCGTAGAACTTCTTTTGATTTCCTTGCGACTTCTCAATCACTTCCTTGGCCTTCTCATAGGACCGCTGGAATCGTGCGCGTAAATCTGACGCATACTTTCCCAGTGGCCGGGTTACTTCATTCTGGTCTAAGCCGAACGCAAGATCCACAGGAAGACGGGGTTCTCTCCCAAACATCAAGTGGAATGGAGTCTGTCCTGTCGTATCGTGTCTCGTAGAGTTGTACGCATGGACAAGTGGTCCTATGTGAGCGACACAATCAGACTTCTTAGAGACATCCAAGGTGCCAAGCATGTCAATAAAAGTCCGGTTGAACCGTTCACACATACCATTGCCCATGGGATGGTACGGGGTCGTCCTAGACTTCGCAATATTTGTTACCGAGCACACTTCCTTCATCAACTTGGACTCGAAGTTAGCTCCTTGGTCTGAGTGTATCCTCATCGGCAGCCCGTAGTGGCGCACAAATTGGTTGATGAAGGCATCAGCGGTGGTTTTCGCCGTCATGTTCTTTGTGGGAATGGCCTGTGCATATCTGGTGAAATGGTCCGTAATGACCAGAACATACTGGATTCCACCTTTGGCAACATCCAACTGTAAAAAATCCATGCACACCATTTATAATGGTTGTGTAGTCTGGATGCTAACCAAAGGAGCTCTATGGGTACCCTGTGTCTTGAATCGGACACAGCGGCCACAATTCTTAACCCAGTGTTCTACATCACTCGCCATTCCAGGCCAGAAGAATCTATCCCTAATCAAAGACAGGGTTCTGTCTCTGCCAGGGTGGCCAACAGCGTTATGGAGCATTCCCATAACTTTGTTGATCCACTCGGCAGGAAGAATCAACTGAAGACTTGACTTGTCCTGTATGATTACTTCTCGGTACAAAACACCTCGTACAAGCTTCAGCTTGTCGAAAGTGCGCGAAAATGAAAGATGATCCTTGGATCCAGCGTGGGGGACCGGTTTTTTCCCGCTTCTTACTGCCTGAATCCAAGGCTTCAAAATAGTATCTCTGTACTGCGCCTGACGAATTTCGCTGAATGACATCTGTGTCATGTCATCATTGCCAAGATTATCAAGAACATCTTCGGACATTGAAATAGTTTCAATGTAAGGTTGGCACTGAATTCCATGACACACAGCTTGTACCGTGTCCACCGAAACAGATTCGGTGTTCAATGGATGTCGGGACATGGCGTCCGCATCAACATTGCCCTTTCCAGGCCTGTACTTGATGTCAAAATCGAAACTGGAAAGGGCGGCAAGCCATCTATGGCCTGTAGCGTCCAACTTGGCGCTAGTCAGGACGTAAGTCAGAGGATTATTGTCCGTCAAAACCGTGAACTTATGGCCATACAGATAGTCCGAAAACTTCTGTCACTGCCCATTTTAAAGCAAGAAACTCCAGCTTGTGAGCCGGATAATTCCGTTCCGTCTTGCTCAGTCCATGGCTGGCGAAATAAATAGCCCTCTTCCCGCCGTCCGGCTCCTGGCACAAAACTGCTCCTAAACCCTTCTGACTGGCATCAACATGTAGTTCGAAAGGTGTAGTAAAATCGGGGAAACCCAGAACATGAGGCGACGTCAAGATCTTTTTAAGATTGGAAAAAGATTCCTCCTGCTCCGGACCCCAGTGCCAAGGCCTAGGTTGTGTCAATGGCTTGCCTTTCCGCCTTTTATTTTGTTGCGGTTGTCTGCATAATGTCAGTTAGGGGACGAGCTACTGCCGCAAATTTTGCGCTGGGTCAGCTTCTATCCCCTCACCCGACACAATGTGACATACGTACTTTACTTTCTTTCTAAGAAAGGAGCACTTCTTGGGCGACAATTTTAGGCCACATTGGCGTAATCAGAGAAGCACAAGCTCAAGCCTCTCGATGTGCTGTTCGTAGCTGTCACTGAAAACAATGACATCATCGAGGTAGATGAAGCATATTTTGGTGTGCAGCTCACCAAAACAGTCTTCCATCAGGCGTTGATATGTCGCAGGAGCATTCGACAAACCAAATGGTAACCGGTTATGCTCCCAAAACCCGAGAGGACCCACGCTAAATGCAGTCCTCTCCTTGTGCTCCTCAGCCACATCCACCTGGTAATACCCACTCTTCATGTTCAAGACGGTGTAGTACTTAGCTCCGGCAAGTGCATCGAGGACCTCGTCTATGCGAGGCAAAGCGTAAGAGTCCTTGATAGTACGAAGATTAAGCGCTCGGTAATCGACGCACATACGCAGCTTCCCGTCCTTCTTGCGAGCTAAGACCACACCGGAAGACCAGGGGGAGTGATAACGTCTTATAATGCCAGCAGCCGCAAGCTGCTTGAGGTGGTCTAGCACCTCATCAAACATCCCAGGAGGGATCCTCCTATGGCGATGTTTGAAGGGAATCTCATTGGTTAGATTGATCCGGTGTTCAACTCCGACATAATGACCAATGTCATTATCATTCTTAGAAAAAACGTCTGGAAATCTACCAATGAGATCCCTTAGTTGATGCTGCTGCTCCAATGTGCACCCCTCAGTCTCAATGTCCAGTTCATCTGTGAATGAGCTCTGGCCTTGAGTGTCTGAGGCTGTACTGATTCCACTAGAACCGTCATCAAGGCGAACTGGTTGTATTTCACACAGCATGCCTTTGGGCGGAATGTTAATTGTTCTAGTGGACACATTGGAGACCATCACGTCAACCAATCCTTTGCCATCACCTTGATAGAAAATCAAGGATGGGCATACATCGACATCTGATGTCAAGACTGAACCTTCTGTTTCTTGCAAAACAGCTGAAGTTGGTTCATAATGTAGCCCATTTTGTACAACACCAGCTATTGTACAAGATTGTGTTTGGTGGCAACACGATACAACGATTCTCGGCACTATGAACATAGCCCAATACATCTTTCCGTCGCCGAAGTTCTTTTTCCCGAAGTTGCATACAACGAAAAGAAAGATACCATGGCGTGAACAAATCTGCAGTCTGCAAATAGCTTTTTCACCATATTGCTCCTTGCATGTCTCAAGGTAAACCGACAGCAGATTTGTTCCCACAAGCAATGGTACACGAGTGTTGTAGCTACTCTTCGGGACCACAAGAGCAAGACAAGACTGAGTGTGTCCTGTCGGAAGACCAGAAACAGTTATGTCCAACTCGACATAACCATCATATGGCAACGGATTGCCATCCGCACATTCCACCGAAAGTAGCTCATCTAACGGATAAATTGGTAATTTATCCGACAAATGGCTGCCGTAAAAATCTCTACTGATGGTGGTAACTACTTCCAGTATCAAGAAGAGCGATGGTCGCGATCCCATTCACCTCTACCGAAACTTCATTGCTCGTGCCCACCAGCTTGTTCGTCTGGGACCTCTGGTTGTGGGTTGTCCGTCTTATGGTCGGCCCCTCCTCATAAGACTGTCTGCCGTTTAAATTCCCGCGTGGTGGACGTCGAAGATGGTCTACGTTGACTCTGCATCCCAGAGCAATGTGACCCACCTGACCATAATTCCAACAGATTATCTCTGCTGGCGCATGATCAGGCCGTCCATTGTCTGGTTGCTGCCACTCCTCCGGGGGTTCCCACTGTGACTGGTAGCTTCCCCTTCCTCTGCCTCTACCCTTCCATCTTGGGGGACTCTGCTGTTGCTGTTGATAGTGTTGTCGATCCTGCTGTTGTTGTTGTTGTTTGTACTGCTGTTGTTGTTGTTGACACTGCTCCTGTTGTTGACCTTTCTGTTGTTGGTCCAGTCTCTTACTCATGTTGGACATCTCCTTCTGTAACTGCTGAACCATTCCGGTTAAATGTTTCATTGGGTCCTTGTCTGTTGTAGATGCGGGAGTTGCAGAAGAATTGATGAGGTTACAAGCACTCGCGGAATCTCTACCAACCATCTCGTCTTCAACTTTACGCAGTTCAATTCTTAGTTTATCAAAATATTTTATAAACTCGAATTTGAAACCGGCTAAAACTTTGAGATTGGTCGAGATCCCCGACCGGAGTGCCGCAACCAACATCTCGTTCATCGCTGAAGGCACCACTTTGCCTAACTGCATGGCCTTGCCCAGGAGATCTTCCAGTCGGTTCGCAAAATTAGTTACAGACTCCCCTTCAGCCTGTTTGCAGGTATAAAATTCCGCAAGCACTGACTGTCCCTCCTGGACAAGTCCAAAGCACGCGTCAAACTTCTCTAAAATTCTAAAGACGCTGATGTGGAGGCCCATCCGCATTAAAATGCGTGCTGCTTCCCCCTTAACAGAACGCCTGACTGCCTGCAAGATTTGACTCTCTGTATACAAAGGGTCAGCTTGTAGCCCCTGCACCTCATATCTCCACAGATCATATGCAGTATCTTTGGAAGTGCCAGAGAAAAAGGATATCTTGGGGCAGTAGGCCACATGTGAAGGTGCGACGAACGGTGGTGAGGTAAAAGAAGGATCCTTATCCCCGTGGTTGTCCAACCAACTTGCCAGATCATCAGGTGTATCACATTTTGGTTTTACACCAAGAGACTGAAAAGCCTCAACCATCTTCTTTGCTTCCTCTTCCGTGAACTCCATGACTGATCTGTATTGTGACTAAATTAACTAAGGTTCACTTTGTAATTTTAACTTAATGGAAATGCAAATTTTCTTTTTTTTTCTTTTTTTTTCTTTTTAAGCGACAAGAATTGGTTAAGAAGTCATTCGGGGAAAACAAAGACGGAGGAAAGTAAACTCGACAACGAAGAAACGACGGAGTGACGTAAACTATTTGCGGCGACACAAATTGGTTAGGAAGCTATTCAGGAAAACAACGATGTATGGAATTAAATTTGACAACAAAGAAACGATCGAGTAATTGCGGCATCGAATAAATGACGGACAGAAGTAAACGTGAAAACGAATAACCGCGGTATCACGAATTGTATGCTAGAAAACCGATGATTCGGAAAAAAAATATATATTATAAACTTACCAGTTAATTAACTACACCTCAAGGAAATGAAACTATTCACCAATATTCAGCAATAATACAAAAATAAACAAAGAAACTTTCGAGCTAATACATGGCGGAATATTTCAATCTCAAACTGAAAACAATTTCAAGGGAGACTACACTAGAAACAAATGACAATAGAAATTAAACTAAGTTTAAGCACTATAATTGCAAGTGCAAAAATGTTGCAAGTGTAAATGTGACAATTTACACCAATGTAAATTATGTAAATTACGTCAAATAATTACATGACAAATGAAAAGTAACTATCAATGCATAAAGTAGTTCGCAAATGCTGGCTGAAATAATTAGCAAACACAAAAGAATGCGCTAAGTTAAATGTTACGGAATTTCTAACGGATGTAACAAAAGGGAAATAATTCAATGAAAAGCCATAATGTAACCAATATTTCCAAGAAATAAAAGAAAATCACCAAAGTAATTGATGCAAAATACAAGTAAGTAATTACCTAATAATACCCTAAGACATGTTAAGTTAAATCAAAGTTAAACTGTGAAGAAAACTGGAAATTTCCAAATAATAATGAAATTCGGCAAAGACGGTTCAAATGAGTGGTCACCTGTTCAACCTGGAATTAATGAATCAGCAATAAATGTTAAATAATAATAAATTAAATTCAAGAAGATGCAAGTAAGTTTATGCTAAATTCAATGGAATAAATTAAAGTTTACATTTTTAGACAATTGCTAACAAAACAAAATGTGCAAAGTTAATAAGCGGTAATTGTCAGTCAGTCACCTGTCACGTCTATACCAGTGCTATATATTCCTATATAGATATTGGGATATTATATCATATTTTATAGGCTATATGGATGGGCTAAATTGCTCCATATTTATGTCCCCGAAAAAATATGGTAAGTATGATCACAAAAATATGAAAATCCAACAACACACAAAATATCACCACCCTATCGTGATTTATACTCCACTCACAAATATCACAGAAAGCTACATTTTACAAAGGCACATGCACCAGTAAAACAAACACAATATCACAATACATCAAGCACAAGTACATGCACATGGAAAGCAGAAAAAAAATAATCACAGCCGCACAATTTATAATCACAACATGTGAAAACAAACAGCACATCACATGTTTACTATACAAGGCACATACACAAATAAACGAGCAACATGCACTACAAGCAACTATAAAGCAAACACAAATACAAGCAGGTACATGGACAACACAAATTCGTGCGCATGCAGGCTGGCTGTGACGCGCGCGTGTGTTTGTGTGTGTGTGTGTCTGCCTCCTGTCTCTATCAGGTCTATCTGCTCGGATTCACCAGTCTGAGTACGTACTACCAATCACCCGCGTGATAAATTCCTAATTGTCGGTCTCCACACGTCGTTGGGCGCCATTTGTAAGAGTACTTCCCTAGCCCGGTAAGGGAATACCATTGGAGGGGGGTGGTTCATGAAGATAACGACAATTGGTTGTATCATTTTATGCGAGTTAGGCCCGACACCTGCAACAATACAGCATAAACATTACAATCATGCAAGGTTACAAACAATACAAGACAATACAATTAAAGCAAGTGATTGCACTTACTTTCCCATTATCAAATATCTCAAGACAACTTAGTGAAGAACGGTTCACTAAGTGCAATCACAATATGTTATGTTACCTTGACCTACTATTGCAAGCACAAATAACATTTAACATAAAGCACACAAAGCTGACGTTAAGCACATAAAGCAAGCAGGGTAAAAGCAGACAAGTGAGTATGTACTCACTTGTAAAACTTGAGCAAATGCTCGAGCTCGAAAAAGGCTATTCCCAAATCACTCATTGCTCAGTTTATTATGCAAACCAACCGATGGAAAAATCTACCGGTGCAGATAAAATAACTAGCTATTATTCTAATAGCCCGTTGAATTATCTTCCCTTAATGGGATTACAGACACCATTTCCATCAATTGGTTCCAACAGCAATTTGGCTGTAATAAATGTGATAAAGGAGTGATTTGGGTTTAACCAAAGGGGTATTACTGGTCGCACGGACTCTGAAGAACATATTGAGGTCAATAAACTATAATCCTAACAGCATAGATCCGGAGTGAATAAGTATGCATCATATTCCAATGTTCGCAAACCCTGTGACCCCAGATCAGACTGTGCTAATGCACAAACTGATCCAGCTCACACGGATTGAGAACACCGGACTAAAGTAGACATATATATTCCTTTGGTAGCAGCGTAGACCCTGATCAGACTGGGCATTCGCACAGGCTGGTCTCAAGTCGCACTGACTAAAATCAATCTAAAATAATAATTCACAAACAGCGTAGACCCTGATCCAACTGCGCCGATGCACAGGTAGATCAGAATCAACTGATTGCGAACAAAAAGGCTAGATTATAACCAACCTGCTGTGGGCAAACGCCCTGGCCAGACTTATCTCCCTGCTTCCTCTCACCTCTTTACCTGAGTAGAAAATAATAGTAATGAGTGACGCAATCTACTTTGCATATTGGTCACATGAATGACAGTTAACGTTAAAAATACGACAATATAGATTGCATTATTTAGTCCTTAGCCTGTTATTTGCCAATCCAGAGCCAGAACGAACCCGTAACCTTAATCCGACAGTGTCTAGAGCCACAGACATTTATACAGAGGGACACTGTGCCGAAACATTTTACGGGATTCGCTCTACCTCCAGTCCAGCTCACAACAGAGATACATGTATCAGGGGGAATTGGGCATTATCGTGGCAACAAATATCAGGATAAATAACAGTGTTTACACCTGGTAAAACTAGGTCATGCAACAGATAGGTGTAAAGTAAATCCAGCTCTAACTACTGCACATCTATGAACATACAAAGTTGCCACGATAAGTCTAAATTAAGGAAACAAATTATCAACCATTGAGGTTGAAATGAACCAAGCTTTTCCATAATAATAAATATCGTACAGACTAATTTCCTGTGTAAACAGTGTTGCAGTCCATGCGGACTCCAACAATGCATAACGTACACAGACAACTAAAAACCATGTTAAAACAAGACACCATATCACAGTATAGTTACCGCTCCCTGCTCTTTCTCCAGCTTACTCGAAAATATATATATGTGTTGTCTTCCAACTACTATCGTGGACCGAATGATCGAAATATAATAAAAACCCCGCGCAAGAAAAATTTGACAGCTCATGCAAAGTGTTCGTGAGCTATTTTTATATAGGCCAATCAAATTGCCGGTTAGAATAAATATTTACCAATCAGAAATTAGGTTATATAATGATATTGGCTATACCTACGGCTGTTGAGAAATTTCGCCCCCAAAAGAGTTCGGACCAATATTGGCTAATATAACGGGATATAGGAGACGGTCAATATAATGTCGTTCTGTCATGTCATGTCAAGTTAGAAGCGTGAGGCTATCTGCAATACGTTTCACATTAATCTGCAAACACTGAAACATATGTTAAAATAGCAAGAGCATGAATACAATGTGGTTAAAATATAAAAGAGCACAAATCTCATCCGGCCACACAGATACCATACTTGGACAACCTTTTATCATAGTGATCTACATCAATAACCCCTGATCTATATTTGACCTTGGCCTACATTTTCTCTTGAATTACTTAGTTAATTATCCTTGGTTAAGGTTTTTCGTCAAGCTTGTAGATGGAATACTCCTGGCCCTACACCAACCATACTTGGGCAACTTCATCTCCTAGTGATGTACATCAACAACCCCTGACCTATATTTGACCTTGACCTACATTTAACCTTGAATTACTTAGTTAACTCCACTTGGTTAAGGTTTTTAGTCAACCTTGGTTAAGGTTTTTAGTCAAGCTTGTAGATGCAATACTATCGTGCATACAGACACCATACTTTGATAACTTTTTCTCATAGGGATGTACATCAATACTTGGTTCATGTTTATGGTCAAGCTTGTATATGGAATTGGGCCTACAGCAACCATACTTGGAAAACTTCATCTCCTAAGTGATGTACATCAATAACCCCTGACCTATATCTGACATTGACCTACATTTAACCTTGAATTACTTACTTAATTTCCCTTGGTTAAGGTTTTTAGTCAACCTTGGTTAAGGTTTTTATGCAGGCCGCGGCCACCTTGTTAGTCAAGCTATGTGTACATCGACAACCCTCGTAGTCGAGCTATGTTGTTCTCATACAGCTCTTGTTTTATTTGTTATCATTTTATTTTTTATCATACTCGCATCTACACATAATACATATACCTTGTACAATTGTCTCTAAGTATTGAATGCATAGTATAAGCCCTGTACATGTATGTAAAAACTTTAATCTCTAAATATCACATTAGTAACCCTTATTAATTCTCGAATTAGATAAATGATGATATCTTGTACTGTATCGTGGCTGACATTTTCCAACACTGATGTATAAAACTAATTATCAGAAAAGATATGTTGTCTGTCCATCGGTTTTCTATTTATGCTTTTTAAAAATTAAATGGATTTATAGCTCTGCCGTGTATTTTGGTCTTACCATGTTTATAAACACTTGATTCCAAATCATCTTTATACTTCTTAGTTGCCTTACATTCCCAAAACAAATGAATATCTGTTTGTCTATTTTGATTGCACCAAGGGCATATAGGAATATTTTATCTTCCGGTGTCTTCAAAACGTTGTGTATAAACTTATACGCAGTTTCTTTAATATACATTTGTTTTCCTTATGTAAATTTGCCCATGTCTCATTATAATTAATATTAATGAATTTCTTTTGTATTGTAGGTTGAAAATTCTCTTTTTCATTTACTTCTATATAAATAGTTTTAGCTGCAGTAATTAGCCGGTACCCATTTTATAGCTGGGTGGACTGAAGAAGTATGGATAAAATATCTTACTGAAGGGCACAACGCACGAACCCACGACTTTAATAGCAGCCGCACGCCTCAGACCGCTCGACCACGAGCTCCGCAAACTACAAATAATGTACAAATAAAACTAGCAAATGTGTTCATAGATCATGGATGCCCCACATATTGCTTTGATAGTAAACGAGGCAAACTTCCCAGTCCAAGGGGGAGATAATCCATGACCCAGGTGTCGAATCAAACGACGTTGCACATCTACTCATCATAAGGAAGCGACATACCAAGTTTCGGGTCAGTAGCTATTACGGTTTAAAAGTTTTACGTGTTACAAGGCAAAATGCCAAATTCTAAGTCGAAAAGGGGGAGATAATCCATGACCCCGGGGTCGAATAAAAAATAAAAATATACTTTGCGCATCTACTCATCACAAGGAAGCTACATACCGAGTTTCAGGTATGTAGCTAATACGGTTTAAACGTTTTACGACTTACAAAGTTAGTGACGGACGGACGGACGGACAAGGGTAGCACTAAATGCCCCGTCCACTATCGTCGTGGGGCATAACAAATTATACATGTAAATATATCATGTATCTAGTCACTATGTTATTGAATACACTTGAGTAGACCTGCAGATTAGATAATATTATCGGCATGGACTGATATTTATGTCATAGGCCGCATTTCCTCAATCATACGGGGCCCCGCAGGGGACATGTATATCTTTTTAATAATTCGTTCCCACGAAATAACAATTCGTTCCCTCAATTGAACAATTCGTTCCCTCGAAGTAACAATTCGTTCCCACAATATAGCAATTCGTTCCCACGAATTTTCGTTCCTGTGGGAACGAATTGTTAAATTGGGGGAACGTATTGCTAATTCGTGGGAAAGAATTGTTAATTGGTGGGAACAAATTGTTATTTCGTGGGAACGAATTAATAAAAAAAAGAATTCTACGTCCCCTAGAAAACCGATGAACAGACAACATATCTTTTCTGATAATTAGTTTTATGCATCAGCTCCGTACAATCAGGACCATATATATGTGGCTCTGACTGGAGAAATGGAGCTTATGGGATTTGTGACCGCAGTAGCTCCTTATCAAATAACACACTCCTTTACACAGATAATGATCTACAATACATGTTAGAAACATGGGATTGCTACATTTATGAATTGGCGAACGGTGCAGACCCTGATCAGACTGTACGGATACATACCCGATTTTGATTTACCCTGGTCGCAAAACCCATAAGCCCCATTTATCCAGTCACTGACACATTCAACATACTGAGGTCGTTGTGGTTGTGACTGAATAAATGTGACTATGCGTTTTGGGACAATGTAAATCCAGGTCAGCCTGTGCATCCGCACAGTCTGATCATCCAATTCAATCAATGAGACATAGTATATATTACTATGTAGCTTAGTGAACTTTTCCTATAGATTTTCGAAACTTGTTATTTTTTTACTTCATTATATCATAAGGGACTCAAAACAAGTTGTTTCCAATTTTTTCATTCATGGATATTGGCAAAATTCAAGATGGTCGCCGTACGGAACACAAAATCTTATAATTGTCATATCTTTGGCACTACATAACATATATGCTCAAACAAACTGTCTTTTTGTATATTTTCAAGGACAAGGAAGCCATTTCAACCATCAATTATTTGAAAAACTGAACAGAAAAAAAGAAATGTAGTCATATATACCTCAAAATGTCGCCCTCGGACAACAACACAATTTGAATTATTCTAGATTTCTGAAAATAAAATGGAAACATATAGAGCTGGGCTCTACAGTAGCATTACTGTTGCACAAATCTTAAATGGCAAGCACCACAACAGGGCCGTGATTGCTCATCCAATAACGCTGCAAATTGTGTTCGACTTGTGGATCGATACATTCCTTGAATATAAGCCAGTGCTTCGTCAAATAATGAAGACAGCAATCGAACAAGTGAGTGAAGCATGCGGAAATGGACTTGATTTAGCTCAGGCACATAGTGAACTTCTGAGATTGCTTGAAGATCTGAAACTAAATGAACACTTGGCAGAGTTTGACAGGAACAATAAGAAGTATCTTATGTATACATGGGCTCGAATGTACATGAAACAAGTCACAAACCTCCTGGATTTCATTCCTTGGAGAAGATGTGTATCTACTTCTTTGCCTTCAACAGGCATGACTATGCACAAAACGTTCCAGAATACATTGTCCACATGTATCAACTTCAGACCAGACATCCACAAATATGGCAGGAGCTCCAGAATGGCGAATTTACCGTTAACACAAATTCCATTCCATTCACATCCATAGGGATTGATCAAGCACAAGAGCATTTCAACAAAATGCACAAGGGTGATGGCGCCATCAGTGGAATAATGACAGATCCACAGGCTTTACTGAATTATTGTCTAAGCTCACCATAACTCACACGGCTCGCTGGAGAGACTGAACACATGCTTAATATCACCGACAGTGGAACAAAAAAGCACCACCAAATGTCTCGTGCTAAAAGTACCCACCAGGAACAAGCTATAAAGCAGTTAAAGGACGTTTTAGTACATGCTAATCCATTCAGTACATCAGAAAATGATGACGGCTCTGAGATGAAGCTAGTCAACCTTACCACAAAACAGATAATGCCTGAACAGGTAATGGATGACACATTAAATATGGAGGAACGTGGTAGCAAAGCCCTAACAACCTTTGTTGAAGAAAGGATCCATGGTGACAAAGATATGTGGGATAAAATGCCCAAGTTAAAGTATTTGAGCTGGAGCAATGGGTGCAAGACTGTCTCACTCAAATCATCATCTGAAGTTATCAGTTTGAAAGCAACAAACTCGCTATTCGTTCGCTTGCTCCTCATTGCAAAATCATCGAGAGAAGTCGATTTGGAAGATATCGTTGGAAAGCACGAGTTTTCACATATCAATCCCACACTTGTGAAGCCAGATGGTGCCCTGCTACCGAGTTCAAGCAAATATTCACTCATCCATGAACTAGAGAACATGGTAGCGGACATATCCATGTCTGGAAACACTGAAATATCACTATACGAGCACCAGGCATCACCGGTTTCAACCAGTATTATAATCGATGGCATGGCGCTTGTACAAGAAATGAGTGTCTATAAAGCCAACATTCAAACATGCAAACATATGTCAGACTTCTTTGTACGTTCCATCGACAACAAATCTCGCGATTACTGTGAAACCTACCTAATATTTGACGACATAGTGCTCAAATTCACTTAAAGACGGTAAGATACAACACAGGACAGCTGGGAGAGCACATAGCAGAGGGTACAAAGTAGAAGATACTACACGCATCAAGGACTTAAAGACATTTCTGGCCAGTAAGGAAACTAAGGCAAACCTTGTTCTGTACCTTGCTAATAAGGCTGTCATACAGTGCCATCATCATGGGCACTGGAGATCAGCGACGGAAGATAAAACTCAAGCCAATTTACGATTCTCTGGGTCCAGCAAAGGCAGCAGCACTGCCAGGATTTCATGCTCTTTCCGGTGCTGATAATACTGGTCATATATGTGGAAATGAAAGTCAACTTGCTTCAAAGCCTTTCTAATGGCTGGTGTAGATGTTACCAGTGCAATTGCCGGGCTTGGTGTTGGAGCACAGCTGTCAGACTCTGTAGTTTCTGGTTGTGAAGAGTTTGTGTGCCAACTCTTCAATTCAAACATTGCAACAGCCAAGGCTCTTAGATGGCATATGTTCAAACAGGTCAAATTTAACCAAGGTGTAGAGAAACTGTTTCCCACTCAAGGTGCCATCATTGAGCACATATTGCGTGCACACCTTCAAGCCAACATCTGGCTCCAGAATTTGGTAGCTGAACCAGAGGTATTAGATCCAGGAACTCTAGGATGGCATATTCAAGATGATGGCAGCTGTGTACCTGTAGTGTCAAAGGTACCTCCAGCACCAGAAGCTGTTGTAGAACTTGTCAAGTGCTCCTGTGTGGTTAGAAAATGTAGTCAGAGGTGCTCCTGCAAAACCCACAATCTAGTCTGTGCAGAACTGTGCATGTGTGAAGCAGGCGAGGAAACCTGCACTAACATTGCCACGGGTGATATCCAGAGCGATGAAGAGAGAGAATTTGAGAGTGATAGAGCTGACTAAACAATACCGATTCGTGTATGCATATATACGAAATAATTGGGTTTATTTCATGCAATAAGAGTGATATCCTGAATGATGAAACAGACAACTTTGAGGGCAAAAATAGACTAAACAACACACTTTAATACTGAATTTATCAAATTAGAGACAGCGCATACGAAAATCTACAACTTGACGTTAGCAACCAGCATATCCCCATATTAGCCTGAACATGCATCTAATAATAAGGGTCGTTCCTAATTAAATGGTAAATAGGCGCATATTGGTCTTGAGCTATGCTGGGTGGAAACACCAAGGTGTAGGTTTTCGCATGTGATGGCTGATAAGTGATGATGGTTTTAGATACATCTAGCTGTTTACATATGCATTCTTAGGCGTCAAGGGATCGAAGATCAGTCATTTTCATTTCTTCAGAAATATATAAGAAATTTAAATTTTCCTGATGTCAAAGGGCGACATTTTTAGGTATATTCGACTCCAATTATATTTTCTGTTCATTTTTTCGCATAATTGATGATTGCAACGGCTTCCTTGTCTTTGAAAACACAAAAATACAAAAATACAGTTTTCTCGAGTCAAAAAGTTATTTATTGCCAAAGATATGACGATTTTAAGATTTTGAGTACCGTACGGCGGCCATCTTGGATTTTGTCACTATCCATGAATGGAAAAATTGGAAACAACTTGTTTTGGGTCCCTTATGATATAAGGAAGTAAAAAATAACAAGTTTCCAAAATCTATGAAAAGTTCACTAGGCTGCTTGTCAAGGTCATTACCAAGGTCAGGAATGATCGAGACAAATGTCTCCCCTATTATCATATGAACCAAGTATACTTCAATTGTTATGACGTTATGGCCAATATAGTCTGATCAGATGAACGAAAAGTGGTAACAATGCAGTTGAAGTGTAAGGGATAGGCTAGAGTACATAAGTACACGTATTCACTTAATCACTTATAATGTACACAATATTATATGGGCAACACACAGGAATAGATGACACATTGATATGCGAACATCACTGTACTGTGCATGATACTATTCAATTACTACAAGGTTTGTAAGCCAATCGACTGTTATACTTAACGCAACTTAAAAGCTATAGACGAATAAACTCAGTATGTGGTATCTCAATGGTCCCGTAGTGGACAATAGTATGAATGCACAAGTACTTTGATGATCGCTAATCAAAGTGAAATAACATACAAGTATAACATGGCATAACGAACATTGGAGGACAAATGACAATCATCCGAGCTACCCCAGTGCTGGCGTATCTCAATAGATAGTGTAACCTCTGAGTATCAAGTCCCAAGGTCTGCCTCACCCGCAATATGAGGTCTAGTCAACAATATGGCTATAATCCAACTTCAAGTGGATTAATCCATAAACAATATATGTAGTCTTACTACAATCCTTTAGCCATGATATGCCATGATAGGAGTATTACCATACACTATCAAAGTATACATATGTATTGCCTATGCAATATATTTCCAAAGTATGAATGTCAAAGTCAAAGCCGGATGTGGTTACATCACATGATAGTCAATAACGATAATGTTCCGGAAGCTGGTACCGGAAGTAAAGTTCCAAAGGTAGTATTATTTCCGGAAATGGTGGACCAGAGGTAAAGTTCCTATGGTATCACTCGACTGTAGCAATCCAGATGTGGTGGACCGGATGTAAAGTATCCATGGTGAATCAATGGGTTGTAATACCGGAAGTGGTAGACCGGATGTAAAGTTCCGATATAATACAAAAATGGCGATTATCACTATGACTAAGACGCCGGGAAAAGTTTCACTTAGGCGACATTCAACTCGGTGGTAGTATAATGATATATGTGTGTATGGCGTTTCACTTCACTAAAACTATGGCTGTGACTGTCTGCTGAACGCGATGTAGCTATCACACACTGCTCTATACAGGCCTGTACCCGGAGCTGCTACACACACTGCGCCAGACAGACGTACGGACTCTCGGGCGACCTGACACTCTGCACTGACTGGGGTCTGCCCTCAACGAGTGGACCAAAACGTCCAATGTTGCCCGCTGGAGCGATCTCAAGAGGCTACAAAAATGAAATGAGTCTCCAATTACTGGACGAATACGCACAGACAGACAGACAGACAGAATGCACAACGGACTAGAACGGGAATCGAACAACGGCAAAAATCACAGCTGAAATAAAAAAAAAATGTTGTAGGTAACATACCAAAATCCTCCGTGTCACTGGTGAATACAGTACTAGTCTTCTGTAACCAGAAAATATGTGTCCCGCCAACACATAGCGAGACATCGCTTATATACGCACCAGTGAAACCATGCACGGAATAATGAATATGCCTACCCCTCGTACGACATCTCACATAAATACTACAAAACCATGGCTTTTGCCATGTCACCCGTGGGTTATATTTGGCATAAATATATGTTCCCACGCCTTAAATTCAACCAAACCAGTGTACAGCCCTCGTGGAATAAATACCATCCAACATGGTATACCCCACACTACCATAAATCTGCACACTATAGACCCAGATCTCATAATCCGAAATCTACTCGACTGGTCTCGACAATGCGAAGGTCACTTCTTGGCCCCGCCAAACCCCTCCATATCGGTCCTACGGTTATACACTCAAATGAGAGTGTAGCACATACTAAACTCAAATATCGTGGTCATTTACGGAAATATCACGACACAAAGCATCACCAGTATGGGATCTGATATATCCGTGTTGGCCAGTACCAGGCTATGCTGAAACACTAACCCGTAGCGCATACATAACAGGGCAGACCATGGTATGGTCTGCGCTATATACTGGCTTCACCTACAGAAGGTCCCTTATATGGTGAACAACTGACACGCGGACAAACCCGGCTGGCACGGACAGTGGACATCCGTAATACTAAAAGGTCTTCTCCCTAGCGAAACCAGCACACGCAGTCAACGAGTTCTCTACCACACACATGCATAGTCTGTGGCAAATATGGCGTGACATCAGTAAAACATTGCTCATAAAATAGACGTATATTTAAATCCGCAAAAATGACACGCATAAACGTATTTCCACCAATACAACATAAGCCCCCTTATTACACGCACATTGTACATGGCAAATGTACATGCTAAATCTCAGGTATGCAAAAATCACAGGTGTGTGAAATCACAGGTATGTGGAATCACAGGGATGTGAAAT
This sequence comes from Conchocele bisecta, assembly GCA_029237695.1. Classification (NCBI taxonomy): domain Eukaryota; kingdom Metazoa; phylum Mollusca; class Bivalvia; order Lucinida; family Thyasiridae; genus Conchocele; species Conchocele bisecta. Next base: position 78,897,471 of record CM055271.1, read on the forward strand.
CAATAATACGCACAACAATACAACACAGTACCACACATCACACATATACAATTATACGGAAATCCGGAATGTACAAGAATGCACGTGTCACGCGACACTGCTATCTGCTACATGTACGTAACATCATGTACTAACACTCGTTATGATTCTAACAAGCAATATAGAATGTGATCGTTATCATCTACGGAGTCCCGTAGGGGAAGGTAATTATTTGTTGTATTAATTCGTTCCCACGAAATAACACTTCGTTCCCACAATTTAACAATTCGTTCCCACGAATTAACAATTCATTCCCTCAATTTCACAATTCGTTCCCTCGAATTAACAATCATTCCCTCAATTTAACATTCGTTCCATCTATTTAACAATTCGTTCCCACGAAATAACAATTCGTTCCCACGGGAACGAATTGTTAATTCGTGGGAACGAATTGTTATATCGTGGGAAATAATTATTAATTCGAGGGAACCAATCGTTAAATTGAGAGAACGAATTGTTATTTCGTGGGAACGAATTAATACAAAAAATCCATGTCCCCTGCTGGCCTCCGTAATCAACCTACGCGAATGTGCTATTAGATCAGGAGCTGCACTAGTCATAGTAACCATAATCCCCATTTATGCAGTCCTATCCGCACACCCGTTTTATAGTTTTATATATTTTGCTGTATTATAAACAGTAAATCATAGTGCATGTTACGGAGCCCCATATAATTCTTTTGCATTAATTTGTTCCCACGAAATAACAATTCGTTCTCTTAATTTAACAATTCATTCCCACGAATTTACAATTCGTTCCCTCAAAATAACAATTCGTTTCCACGATATAACAATTGTTATTTCGTGGGAACATATATTAACAATTTGTTCCCACGAATTAACAATTCGTTCCCTCAAAATAACAATTAGTTCCCACGATATAACAATTGTTATTTCGTGGGAACATATATTAACAATTCGTTCCCACGAATTAACAATTAGTTCCCTCAAAATAACAATTCGTTCCCACGATATAACAATTGTTATTTCGTGGGTACATAATTGTTATAATCGTTGGAACGAATTGTTAATTGTTAATTCGAGGGAACGAATTGTTAAATTGAGGGACTGAATTGTTATTTCGTCGGAACGAATTGTCAATTCGAGGGAACGAATTGTTAATTCGAAGGAACGAATTGCTATATCGTGGGAACGAATTGCTAATTCGAGGGATCGAATTGTTAAATTGAGGGAACGAATTGTTAATTCGAGGGAACGAATTATTAAATCGAGGGAACGAATTGCTGGGCTCCGTAGCATGTAGATGCACATGCAGTTGTACGTGTTAATGGAACTTTGCATATTGTAACATTTCGTCGTGCCGTTATCAGTTTGAAAGCAACAAACTCGCTATTCGTTCGCTTGCTCCTCATTGCAAAATCATCGAGAGAAGTCGATTTGGAAGATATCGTTGGAAAGCACGAGTTTTCACATATCAATCCCACACTTGTGAAGCCAGATGGTGCCCTGCTACCGAGTTCAAGCAAATATTCACTCATCCATGAACTAGAGAACATGGTAGCGGACATATCCATGTCTGGAAACACTGAAATATCACTATACGAGCACCAGGCATCACCGGTTTCAACCAGTATTATAATCGATGGCATGGCGCTTGTACAAGAAATGAGTGTCTATAAAGCCAACATTCAAACATGCAAACATATGTCAGACTTCTTTGTACGTTCCATCGACAACAAATCTCGCGATTACTGTGAAACCTACCTAATATTTGACGACTATAGTGCTTCAAATTCACTTAAAGACGGTAAGATACAACACAGGACAGCTGGGAGAGCACATAGCAGAGGGTACAAAGTAGAAGATACTACACGCATCAAGGACTTAAAGACATTTCTGGCCAGTAAGGAAACTAAGGCAAACCTTGTTCTGTACCTTGCTAATAAGGCTGTCATACAGTGCCATCATCATGGGCACTGGAGATCAGCGACGGAAGATAAAACTCAAGCCAATTTACGATTCTCTGGGTCCAGCAAAGGCAGCAGCACTGCCAGGATTTCATGCTCTTTCCGGTGCTGATAATACTGGTCATATATGTGGGAAATGAAAGTCAACTTGCTTCAAAGCCTTTCTAATGGCTGGTGTAGATGTTACCAGTGCAATTGCCGGGCTTGGTGTTGGAGCACAGCTGTCAGACTCTGTAGTTTCTGGTTGTGAAGAGTTTGTGTGCCAACTCTTCAATTCAAACATTGCAACAGCCAAGGCTCTTAGATGGCATATGTTCAAACAGGTCAAATTTAACCAAGGTGTAGAGAAACTGTTTCCCACTCAAGGTGCCATCATTGAGCACATATTGCGTGCACACCTTCAAGCCAACATCTGGCTCCAGAATTTGGTAGCTGAACCAGAGGTATTAGATCCAGGAACTCTAGGATGGCATATTCAAGATGATGGCAGCTGTGTACCTGTAGTGTCAAAGGTACCTCCAGCACCAGAAGCTGTTGTAGAACTTGTCAAGTGCTCCTGTGTGGTTAGAAAATGTAGTCAGAGGTGCTCCTGCAAAACCCACAATCTAGTCTGTGCAGAACTGTGCATGTGTGAAGCAGGCGAGGAAACCTGCACTAACATTGCCACGGGTGATATCCAGAGCGATGAAGAGAGAGAATTTGAGAGTGATAGAGCTGACTAAACAATACCGATTCGTGTATGCATATATACGAAATAATTGGGTTTATTTCATGCAATAAGAGTGATATCCTGAATGATGAAACAGACAACTTTGAGGGCAAAAATAGACTAAACAACACACTTTAATACTGAATTTATCAAATTAGAGACAGCGCATACGAAAATCTACAACTTGACGTTAGCAACCAGCATATCCCCATATTAGCCTGAACATGCATCTAATAATAAGGGTCGTTCCTAATTAAATGGGAAATAGGCGCATATTGGTCTTGAGCTATGCTGGGTGGAAACACCAAGGTGTAGGTTTTCGCATGTGATGGCTGATAAGTGATGATGGTTTTAGATACATCTAGCTGTTTACATATGCATTCTTAGGCGTCAAGGGATCGAAGATCAGTCATTTTCATTTCTTCAGAAATATATAAGAAATTTAAATTTTCCTGATGTCAAAGGGCGACATTTTTAGGTATATTCGACTCCAATTATATTTTCTGTTCATTTTTTCGCATAATTGATGATTGCAACGGCTTCCTTGTCTTTGAAAACATACAAAAATACAGTTTTCTCGAGTCAAAAAGTTATTTATTGCCAAAGATATGACGATTTTAAGATTTTGAGTACCGTACGGCGGCCATCTTGGATTTTGTCACTATCCATGAATGGAAAAATTGGAAACAACTTGTTTTGGGTCCCTTATGATATAAGGAAGTAAAAAATAACAAGTTTCCAAAATCTATGAAAAGTTCACTAGGCTGCTTGTCAAGGTCATTACCAAGGTCAGGAATGATCGAGACAAATTGTCTCCCCTATTATCATATGAACCAAGTATACTTCAATTGTTATGACGTTATGGCCAATATAGTCTGATCAGATGAACGAAAAGTGGTAACAATGCAGTTGAAGTGTAAGGGATAGGCTAGAGTACATAAGTACACGTATTCACTTAATCACTTATAATGTACACAATATTATATGGGCAACACACAGGAATAGATGACACATTGATATGCGAACATCACTGTACTGTGCATGATACTATTCAATTACTACAAGGTTGTAAGCCAATCGACTGTTATACTTAACGCAACTTAAAAGCTATAGACGAATAAACTCAGTATGTGGTATCTCAATGGTCCCGTAGTGGACAATAGTATGAATGCACAAGTACTTTGATGATCGCTAATCAAAGTGAAATAACATACAAGTATAACATGGCATAACGAACATTGGAGGACAAATGACAATCATCCGAGCTACCCCAGTGCTGGCGTATCTCAATAGATAGTGTAACCTCTGAGTATCAAGGTCCCAAGGTCTGCCTCACCCGCAATATGAGGTCTAGTCAACAATATGGCTATAATCCAACTTCAAGTGGATTAATCCATAAACAATATATGTAGTCTTACTACAATCCTTTAGCCATGATATGCCATGATAGGAGTATTACCATACACTATCAAAGTATACATATGTATTGCCTATGCAATATATTTCCAAAGTATGAATGTCAAAGTCAAAGCGGATGTGGTTACATCACATGATAGTCAATAACGATAATGTTCCGGAAGCTGGTACCGGAAGTAAAGTTCCAAAGGTAGTATTATTTCCGGAAATGGTGGACCAGAGGTAAAGTTCCTATGGTATCACTCGACTGTAGCAATCCAGATGTGGTGGACCGGATGTAAAGTATCCATGGTGAATCAATGGGTTGTAATACCGGAAGTGGTAGACCGGATGTAAAGTTCCGATATAATACAAAAATGGCGATTATCACTATGACTAAGACGCCGGGAAAAGTTTCACTTAGGCGACATTCAACTCGGTGGTAGTATAATGATATATGTGTGTATGGCGTTTCACTTCACTAAAACTATGGCTGTGACTGTCTGCTGAACGCGATGTAGCTATCACACCACTGCACTATACAGGCCTGTACCCGGAGCTGTACACACACTGCGCCAGACAGACGTACGGACTCTCGGGCGACCTGACACTCTGCACTGACTGGGGTCTGCCCTCAACGAGTGGACCAAAACGTCCAATGTTGCCCGCTGGAGCGATCTCAAGAGGCTACAAAAATGAAATGAGTCTCCAATTACTGGACGAATACGCACAGACAGACAGACAGACAGAATGCACAACGGACTAGAACGGGAATCGAACAACGGCAAATCACAGCTGAAATAAAATGTTGTAGGTACATACCAAAATCCTCCGTGTCACTGGTGAATACAGTACTAGTCTTCTGTAACCAGAAAATATGTGTCCCGCCAACACATAGCGAGACATCGCTTATATACGCACCAGTGAAACCATGCACGGAATAATGAATATGCCTACCCCTCGTACGACATCTCACATAAATAACTACAAAACCATGGCTTTTTGCCATGTCACCCGTGGGTTATATTTGGCATATATATGTTCCCACGCCTTAAATTCAACCAAACCAGTGTACAGCCCTCGTGGAATAAATACCATCCAACATGGTATACCCCACACTACCATAAATCTGCACACTATAGACCCAGATCTCATAATCCGAAATCTACTCGACTGGTCTCGACAATGCGAAGGTCACTTCTTGGCCCCGCCAAACCCCTCCATATCGGTCCTACGGTTATACACTCAAATGAGAGTGTAGCACATACTAAACTCAAATATCGTGGTCATTTACGGAAATATCACGACACAAAGCATCACCAGTATGGGATCTGATATATCCGTGTTGGCCAGTACCAGGCTATGCTGAAACACTAACCCGTAGCGCATACATAACAGGGCAGACCATGGTATGGTCTGCGCTATATACTGGCTTCACCTACAGAAGGTCCCTTATATGGTGAACAACTGACACGCGGACAAACCCGGCTGGCACGGACAGTGGACATCCGTAATACTAAAAGGTCTTCTCCCTAGCGAAACCAGCACACGCAGTCAACGAGTTCTCTACCACACACATGCATAGTCTGTGGCAAATATGGCGTGACATCAGTAAAACATTGCTCATAAAATAGACGTATATTTAAATCCGCAAAAATGACACGCATAAACGTATTTCCACCAATACAACATAAGCCCCCTTATTACACGCACATTGTACATGGCAAATGTACATGCTAAATCTCAGGTATGCAAAAATCACAGGTGTGTGAAATCACAGGTATGTGGAATCACAGGGATGTGAAATCAATAATACGCACAACAATACAACACAGTACCACACATCACACATATACAATTATACGGAAATCCGGAATGTACAAGAATGCACGTGTCACGCGACACTGCTATCTGCTACATGTACGTAACATCATGTACTAACACTCGTTATGATTCTAACAAGCAATATAGATGTGATCGTTATCATCTACGGAGTCCCGTAGGGGAAGTATAATTATTTGTTGTATTAATTCGTTCCCACGAAATAACACTTCGTTCCCACAATTTAACAATTCGTTCCCACGAATTAACAATTCATTCCCTCAATTTCACAATTCGTTCCCTCGAATTAACAATTCATTCCCTCAATTTAACAATTCGTTCCATCTATTTAACAATTCGTTCCCACGAAATAACAATTCGTTCCCACGGGAACGAATTGTTAATTCGTGGGAACGAATTGTTATATCGTGGGAAATAATTATTAATTCGAGGGAACCAATCGTTAAATTGAGAGAACGAATTGTTATTTCGTGGGAACGAATTAATACAAAAAATCCATGTCCCCTGCTGGCCTCCGTAATCAACCTACGCGAATGTGCTATTAGATCAGGAGCTGCACTAGTCATAGTAACCATAATCCCCATTTATGCAGTCCTATCCGCACACCCGTTTTATAGTTTTATATATTTTGCTGTATTATAAACAGTAAATCATAGTGCATGTTACGGAGCCCCATATAATTCTTTTGCAATTAATTTGTTCCCACGAAATAACAATTCGTTCTCTTAATTTAACAATTCATTCCCACGAATTTACAATTCGTTCCCTCAAAATAACAATTCGTTATTTCCACGATATAACAATTGTTATTTCGTGGGAACATATAATTAACATTTGTTCCCACGAATTAACAATTCGATTCCCTCAAAATAACAATTAGTTCCCACGATATAACAATTGTATTTCGTGGAACATATATTAACAATTCGTTCCCACGAATTAACAATTAGTTCCCTCAAAATAACAATTCGTTCCCACGATATAACAATTGTTATTTCGTGGGTACATAATTGTTATAATCGTTGGAACGAATTGTTAATTGTTAATTCGAGGGAACGAATTGTTAAATTGAGGGACTGAATTGTTATTTCGTCGGAACGAATTGTCAATTCGAGGGAACGAATTGTTAATTCGAAGGAACGAATTGCTATATCGTGGGAACGAATTGCTAATTCGAGGGATCGAATTGTTAAATTGAGGGAACGAATTGTTAATTCGAGGGAACGAATTATTAAATCGAGGGAACGAATTGCTGGGCTCCGTAGCATGTAGATGCACATGCAGTTGTACGTGTTAATGGAACTTTGCATATTGTAACATTTCGTCGTGCCGTTCCCACGATATAACAATTCGTTCCCACGAATTAACAATTCGTTCCCTCGAATTGACAATTAGTTCCCACAAATTAACACTTTTTCCCCACGATATATCGCGAGAACGAATTGCAAATTCGAAGGAACGAATTGTTAAATTGAGGGAACAAATTGATATTTTGTCAATTCGAGGGAACGAATTGTTATTTCGTGGAAACGAATTGTTAATTCGAGGGAACGAATTGTTAATTCGTGGGAATCAATTGTTATATCGTGGGAACGAATTGTTATTTCGTGGGAACGAATGAATACATTGAGGGAACTAATTGTTATTTAGTGGGAACCAATTGTTAGTTCGTGGGAACGAATTGTTAAATTGAGGGAACAAATTGCTATTTTGTCAATTCGAGGGAACGAATTGTTATTTCGTGGAAACGAATTGTTAATTCATGAGAACCAATTGTTATATGATGGGAACGAATTGTTATTTCGTGGGAACGAATTAATAAATTGAGGAAACGAATTGTTATTTCGTGGGAACGAATTAATAAAAAAAATCTATGCGGGGCTCCGTACAATAATACATGTATCTCAGAATAAAGTGGGCATTAGTGTCTTATTGTTTCATATTCATATTCCATGTGTCGGCAAGTTGAACAAAGATAAACGGTGTTCGCTATCAACGACATTTGTTTATCAGTAGACATAAATATCACTACACAGTCTAAACATTTCATATTGCAGTAACTGTTCATCTTCAAACAGGCGAATATGGCGCAAAAACAATGTCTGTGGATGGCCGTTTTTCTTACAGTTTTGATATACGAAACGGCAGGTTCTATTACAAGATACTCCACTTATAGATATTCAAGTAAGTATCGTGGTTTCATTAACTTTTGTATTTTATTTTAGCGATTTGAACAACTGATCGCGAACTTGAATATGTTTAAGACATGTAACCTTTATGAGGACCAAGCATATGTCACATGCACATGTACGACAATAGAATGTCACTGTGGCCGGAATAGTCCCTGCTAGTATTCAATTCGAACAATGTATATCCTGATCAGACAAATAGGTTGATATAACAGAAAAGAATGAACATGATGAAACCACAAATTTTTACAATAAGTTGTTATTGTACATGTAATTTGTAATTGCAAAGACACATATTTAAACAAGTTTTTAAAAAGAAAATATACAATTTACTGAAATATCAGCCATCTTGATTGAGAGCTATCGTGCGTTTTTATGGTATATTGTGATTTGTTTATTTTATTTATGACGCAGACATATCATTGAAATGAAATAGTTTGACCGAAAATTGTCCGACAGGTGTTAATTTAATCGAAAAACTATTTGTGGCATTTATTTTTTTAATTTTACAAAAACATATTATGTTTTCATAAATTGTCAAAATAGTGTTTTTGTAAATATACCTTCGTGGCCATTTTGGATTCTGGGTTGCCTAGAACGCCCAAAGATATTACTCTATGATGTTTGGATTTATGTTATTCATCCACATATAATTATACGCTTACTGCATCTGATTTCGTGATTAGTTCCGATTTTATTTCTTTTTGGCCATCTTGTCTTTTGAGCTTGTTTCTGGTATTTCCTCAAGGTAGATTTTGGTAAACATGTTTTCGTCTTCAATAACTAATATCAAAGACTTGAAAACAGTCGAGAAACTAAATGTTGCAATTTTGTCCAACCTCAGTGGATTTTGAGGCTTTGTTTATCGGACTATTAGTTCCACTGTATATGAATTCTAAATGATTTCTAAAACTATTTACCTGATCATCGTTTGATTCAAAGATAGTTGCTTCGTAAATGTGATGGAATATATGTATAACATATATGTGAACACTGCCTCTTTATTGTATCCTATACGGCACCTGGGGTGGTGGCCAAGTCGGCCCGCTTTGTGTGTTCCAGCCATCAGCCAGTTTCACCTGTTCTGCCGTTCGACATATAACTGAAAATGTGAAATAGAACATATGATATAATGTAGCTAATCATATGTAGAAAAGCCAGGTGAACGGACTCCTATCAATTATATTACACCAAACTGTAAAATATGTCAGTTTTCCGGACAGCTTTGTGCTTGTGTTTTTAACCACATGAACTACCATTATAAATAGCTTCATACACATAAAATCGCACAGTGTATCACTTTCACCTGGCAAACCACACAACACATACCATATATACCCACTAACTGAGTGTATTGTCCCTGGTGTCTACTCACCTACTATGCGAGTAAATATTGCTTTACCTACGTATAACGTGAACAGTGACATAGGCTGTGCATCAGATTGGAACATTTATTCGTTGAAATTTACTTTGAGATTGATGGGAGAAATACTCAGATATCTCGTCTTTTGTATAGTTTGCTAGCATAATATTTATAGCCTACCGTTCTCATATATGTGTATTATGTATTGCACCAAATTTTATTTGGTTTACTGTCATATTAGTTGCTGTATGTGTCAAACGCAAGATGTGGTGAAACTGTACGATGGCTTGTACATACAAAGATGGCGGAGATGGCAACTTAATGCTCCATATATTATACAGTAACAAGACAATACTCACAGATGTAATATGCATATATCACATCACTATTATGAAACAATTACCATTGAAGTCAAGGATATCTATATATTACCTAATAACTTAATCAAAAACTCAAAATTTTGTCACAAGTATTGGTCCGGCGGTCGCCTCTGTCCAGGAAGTGATAATACAAAGCAAAATTGCAGCGTCCACGCTAGGTAGATTCGGTATTGTATCCGATTAAATCTCCGATTTATTTACGATGTGCTTCAATATTGGCTCGAGTTAGACTACACAGTTGTCATAATAAGCATTGCAATCATAATGGACATGTCCATGTCGTTGGTTACGTCGCATATACTGTAAAAATGGACAAAATTCAGCTGCACCGACAGTGATTTCGATTTTAAAATTCGCCATCTTGAATTTGCTGTTGAGAATGACCAATCAGAGGCCGCGATTATGGGTCAAAGGTGAAAAAATAAAGGCAAAATCGGCACTTTATGTATATTATTAGTCTACTTCAGGTATAGTTGCGTCCCATATAGCCGCGGGTTCCATTTATTCGCGGTAAACACTATTTCCGGTATAAATCAACAACTGTGTCACATATCGATTGTTTACATATGCAAATGTGTTACTAGGACAACGATTGTGCACTGAATCAAGAAATAATTCAAAATGTAACATTTTCTGGTAAGTTCTGAATGATACAATTATCTTACAAAGAAAATAACATAAATACAACTTATCAATATACCCCACCCACATAAAGTGTTGATCTCTTTGAAACTATTGATACTTTTTCATAGTTTGAAATTTTCAGATCAGTGTCTGCGTTGCAAGACATCGTTTTTATCGCGTGAACAATAAAATAAAACATAAAATCATTGCAAGTTTAAAATGATATATGTTTAGTAACATTTTATCTATTTTCACTTCAAGCAATATGTCATGTTGTTGTATGACGTTTATGTTTTTCTTCTGAATTCTCTGAAAATCAGACCTGTGGTTTCCGAGAATATCTGAAAATAGTAATATAGGTTCAGAAACATATGGTGGGCTGTTGCTTGTCATAAAATAAGTGTTCTGATGTGGGATTATAAAGCACACATTCTAATGCACCGACAATAGAAAGCACGCATCTGATTGGTCAATTGAAATCAGAGCCTATAAAATATGAAAAATCACAGCATATAAAATCTCCGTTTTACCAGCCTGTGTTTTACAACTTGACAGATGTATGTAACCCTACGCGCTTTTGTAAACAATGGCCAGCGGCGGGGCTTGCAATTATTTCCAAATTAATTTCGGTACATTTTCGGTTATCCATTCTGCCATATTGACCTGTACAACCCAAAGCGGAAAAGAAAATCTAACAACGACTGACAAACGTGACTTCAGTGTGGTGGCCCTTCAACAAATTCCTAAAAATATTACCCCACCCGCCCAAAATACAGAAAAAATTAATAAAGTTATGCCAGTACCAGCCTATAACTTTACGAATTCCAATGTGCACATACATGACTATACATAATAAACTGTATTGCAGATGGGTAATCACCTGAATTAGGCGTAAATCCAGGGAAATCCTAGGCCTGTTGACACAACAAGTTGTTGACATTTCCTTTGTAAAAATCACACGAACCCAATGCAGAAATTTTGGCATTTCTTTAAATGAATAAAAGCAAATAACTGTTGCAACTACACATATAAAAACAATACAATTGTTAAAATAAATATTACAGTTGAAATTATGTATAGATGTCTTAGAAAAAGTCCCATTAATCTTTATTTGAAATGGGAATATTCTTCGGCGGAGTTACATTTATTTGGTGTGAGGCGGTTATCGATGACGACAACAACCTGCTGACGTAATGAAAAATATCACTGTTCGTGATATGCTACGACGTTGCAAAAAGCGGGGAGCACACTAGGTGCATTAGAATGGGGATAACCATGCTTTGTTTTCTCGATTTGGAGCGGTATGTGTGAGGTTTTATGGTCTGTGAATCAGTTTTACGGCTCCGCTAACGCGTCGCCGTAAAACTGATTCACAGACCATAAAACCTCCCACATACCGCTCCAAATCGAAAAACAAAGCATGTTTATTCCCTAATTTTGTTTATGATTTCAAACAATTTAACTGATATGTTTCAGTTGTCAAAAATAAGTAAAGTGTACATCACTTGATTTGTTCCAGTTTTCAAGATATTTACCACTGTTGACATGTTTATTTTTGCAAGTTGTGTTACCCTGAACACATTTAGCACATGTTTAGCCCACCATAGTTTTTTTTTATTAAAATATGTGAATAACATGTGGAAGTAAGAAATAAAAGACTAATTTTCAGGATTTTAGTTTTATTTCATACATAATTGATGTTCGAAGCACTAGTACCGTGGGTATAGGGACCTGCTGTCTATATTAGGTTACTTCAGATATAAACAGCATTTATTCAACCCCCTTTATTATGCTACATGGAGCAATTGTTGCGGTATAAAACAGGATACGCAACAAGTAAGTGTCTTCGTATATATGTTGCTGTGACCGGAGAAATGGGGCTAATGATTTGTGATCAGTCTAGCTCCGGATCAAATACTGGTAGCACACTCTTGTAGCCTGATAACGAGCTATATTACTTCTTATAAGCATGAAGGGTTTTCATTGATGGAATGGCGAACGGTGCAGATCATTGTCAGACTGCGCAGGCTGATCTGGGGCTACACTGGTCGCAAAACACATAAGCCCCATTTTCCCTGTCACAGCCACATATATATTTGGGTGAGTTTCACCGTGTTTCTCTACCGTATGGTGTAATGTCGCTTGTGTAGTAATATGATCATGAAGGTGTTGTGTAGTAATATGATCATGAAGGTGTTGTGTAGTAATATGATCATGAAGGTGGTCCATTCAAACACAAGACTGACCAACTACGACACAGGTGTGTTTAACCCTTTCACCCCTAAGGAACTGGAATGTATTTGGATATGCTACTTTTGCAACCATTCCAACCGTCACAAAATGGTTTTCTGACTAGTACATTTATGAAAACGCGGTATTTTTTGTTCTCTAAAATATGAAAATTACTTTCAGAATGTGTAGATCCTGATGAGAACGCTTGCTACCAGCCGGCTTATCTGGATCTGCACTGTCTGCATAAACCGCTATATAGTGTTTTGAGTAAGAAAAATTAAATTTCCTGGAAAAGTGTCCGTGCCGCGATTTCATTCTTCATTTAGAGGTACATGCCTACTCAGTAGGCACAACATGTTCTTTATAGGAATTAAATAAGTGTATAATTGTGTCACTATCCCACTAGCTCTAAAAATAACGAGTGCCCGCTATACAGATACAATCATTTAGTAATATTTATTTTACTGATAGTGACGCGCGGTGGTATCAGGCTATTTTCATATGCAAATAAGGCATGATATTTTTTAATTATTTATTCTAATTAAATTTCCTGGAAACAAATATATTTTCGACAGATTATAAAGGATGATCAGTGCACATCAAAAGATAAATACAGATAATAAATAGTATCCGTTAACAATTTAAGGAAACACGGTTATCGCCCCTGATATCAGTGTCGAATTTACGTCCGATATAACATGTATAATAATGTCAATCAAGACGTGGTGTAATGGTGAATGGATGTTTATTTTGTCAGAAATTGTCTCAGATGATATCTCTGATATAAAGCACACGTTGTGCCTACTGAGTGGGAATGTACCTTTAATTCCCAATAGCTGAGACGATTGTATTTTCGCGATAATAAGATCATAGCAAATTCTTTCGAATCGGTACATTTTCTAAATATAAAACAAATGTGACAGGTGTATCAATGTTTAAATATAGTAGAATCAGACATTACCTGACAACACATAATGTTTAAACACAACGAGTTATAAGTTTCAAAACAAGACAATATATCAGGCAGATTTCAGCCACCAAATGGAATAATCATTAAAGGCATGATATTTTTGAATTATTTATAAAAATTATATGCGTCACATAAAAAAGAGTGTTTTCAACAGATTACAATCATTGCACATCAAAAACAAAAAAATAAATACAGAGAATTAATAGTAATGTCCGTTAACAGTTTAAGGAAACACGGTTATCGCCCCTGTTATTTACTTTTGATATACAATTTATAACAATGTCAATCAATAAGTGGGGTAATGGTGAATGAATGTATATTTTGCCAGAAAATGTCTAGGAAGATGTCTTTGATATAAAGAACATTTGATGCCTACTGAGTGGGCATGTACCTTTAACCCTTTTAACACCACAGGCCTGTATAGTGGTATTGGCAAAAAGTGTATATCCAGATGAGCCGGCTCGTGACGAGCCGTCTCACCAGGATCTGCACCTTTTTCAAGTGATTTTCGTATTTTTGAGAACAAAAACACCGGCTTTTTATCAATAGAATTGTCTGAAATCATTTTGTGACCATCTGAATGGTAAGACAAATTACAGTCCAGTTACTTAGGGGTGAAAGGTTTGCATAACTACATAACAAACCTGTTTCCCTACCTACCTACCCAACTATTTGCTGGGACGTTACCGGAACCAAACAAGTATTTAGGCCTATAGACCATACATCCAACCACCTACTGTCTGTTTCACGAAACCTGCCCAAAATAGTTACGGATATATAAAAACAATGCAAAAACAATATTGTTTTCGATAATATTTAAGTTTATCGAAATTTAAGAGAGAACATTCTTTTTATTTTGTGAAATTTGGTCCAATATTGATTTTATTATTTTATCTGTGAAGATGTCTATGGGGATTTGACATGGGAATATTTTTCTAATTTCAGAAATAGTGGTCAGGACTGATTTTCAACATTTAACTTTTGTTTTCTTAGTTAGATCCTTTTGAAGCTACTTAGTCAAATTTCGGAGTCAATTCTCAAAATTTGCATTTTTTGGCTCATGCCCCAGCTCCTCCACATTGACAAATCAATTATTAGTACTAAAGTAGTTGGCCAGAATTTGCAGACGTTGTACAATATGGCACAATTACCACATACATATAGGCAATAATTCAATTGGCTATTGATTTACGATGCGGTTAAAACATTCACATGATTGTCAATAAAAACATGGCTTGCATACAGCTATGACTATGTACTCAAGCATACAGGTCTCTCTCTGTGTGTGTCTCTCTCTCTATATATATATATGTAGAATATTTATAATGTGTGTTTCTAGATACATTGTACTTCATTATAGCACGATGACGCTGTTTCTGTATTTTACGCAGCCACGACGGCGGCAGACACATATAAAACGCATTATGGGATGTCCGGCACGATTTCCGATTATCACAATTCTTATAGCTCTAGCTATACCTACTACCACCGCATCGACAACCCCAACAACTACCCCGTCGTCCTTCACTTTACCTCCATGTCCCTGGAGGATTGTATCCAGTGTTCGTGTGAGTCTGTGGAGATCTACCCGCATGATTGGCCCTACAATACGAACGTCCAGAAGTTCTGTGGCAGCAGCCTTCCTAATGGAAACGGCCACATCTATGGTAATTATACGGATTAATTGTGTAGCCGAATGACTGGAGAAATAGAGAATAATAGGTTAGTGCCGTGAATGGGAAAATATCTGGCAAGGCTTAGGAAACGGGTTGGCGAGGCTCTGCCGTGTGCATCCCGTTTCCGTGCCGCGCCAGATATGTTTTCCCATTCACGGAGTAGTATAGAGGGAGTCAAAATGATACCACCAAAGGTGGGAGCGTTATTGACTCTCGTTACAGCACCCAACAGTATCGAAAAACGGTGTTTTTGTCCAATAACATAAACTAGCCACCAACACAAAAATTTGAAAAAAGCTAACAACAGTACGAGGTAAATATTTTCAAATTTTGGTGGTGTTATTGAATGAGAAAAAGTGGTCCCAATTATATTGTAGATTGACTTTTGAAAATATCTAATCCTCTGTGTTTATAAAATTTACCCCTTTTTTTTTCAACACCCCATTTTCCTCCTCCAATATAGCTAATTTATTTCGCAGATCAGCAACTAATTCTACCAGCTCTAGTCTACCACGTTCCCCTTTAGCCACCTGACAGCGCAGTTGCTTATGTCTACAAAGAGTTTGGGCACTAACGAATTTACAAGGGCATCTGGGGCATTGAAATTGTGGGGCGACACAAGGGTTTTTCTTTGCTAGATGCCTTCGCAGGTTGACCGGTCGTGCAAAAGTTTTAAAACATGTAACACACTCCATTTATACTATGAGATATAAATGTTCAATTGGTGTCATACATACAAAAGTTAAAAGGGGTCCAATTGAACAGATACATTCATTAGGTTATATATACAGAAAATATGATAACGCCAGAAATAGAAAGTTTGAGAAGAGAAGCCGAATCTCTAGGGATTACTTATAGTAAACAGTTGAGAGTTAGGGGGTTGACGAAGCTGATAAACACCACAACAAATGAGGCGTTTATGAAGCGATTTACCCGCGCCCACAGACGAGGAGCCTTTAAAGACCTCTCACTAGCAGAAGAAGTTGGTAACAGAATTCAAAAAGAAAGTATTGCGGTGTTAAGGGCTAGTGTAATAAAACCTTCAAGCACCAATTCCAGACGCACAGGTGACCCAATACCAAATAATTTGGAGAATAAGAAAAAAATCTATCGTTGGCGCGATAGTGGCAGAAGGTGAAGAAATATTGGGGGCTCATGATGAAACATTGGAAAAGGTAGAGAAGGGAAGGCGGGTAGTTAAATTTTCGTTTAGAAAATATATTGATAATAACGAGGCCGAACGAATGTCCGATAAACTAGCTCCACATCTAACAACACATTTTTTCTTGAGATTTTCGTTTTCTTATAAGTTAGAATATGTGGAAGAAACTACATCCAACGGAAAACCTCTAACTAAAATATTTCATAAGAATCTGGGGGTTAGTGAATCGCTTTCATCTCTTTCATCCGCTAAACAATTGTTGTTTGAGAAAGAACAGGCACGCCTAATGTCCGATAAAATAGATAGACGAAATACAAAGTGGAAGTTCGTAAGGTGGGTAGAGGTTTTCGTTAAATTAATACGTGGACAGGGTGGAATAGATTTGGGGTTACAATTTACAGAAGCAGCGGGAGGAGAACTCCCCGAATGGTTAAGAAATAAAAAGGGTATGTATTCTTTCAATAAGTACGATGATAATCTTTGTCTGTTCAGGTGTCTTGTCATGCACATGTCGGGGGCAAGATCAGACAGATGTACCGACAAAGCGAGAGAACTTAGTAAACAATACCACGGTAATAAGGTTGTTTCTCCAATTCCTTTTGAGGACATGAAAAAGGTAGAAAAGTGTTTTAAAATCGGTATAGAAGTATATCAACCGACACAAGGTGGTGTTTGATGGTTTAAAAAGGTGCCAGCGCACTATAAGAAAATAGGTAATAAACCCATGACAATAGGCTTGTATAATAACCACGCGTTTCTGATAAAAAATCTTAAAAGACTGTCTAACGAATATGCGTGTAATGAGTGTAAACAGAGATTCACAAAAGCTAGTAACATGAAGAGACACTGGTCACAATGTATGAAAGGTGAAACAAAAATAATATGTGATGGTAATTATTTAGAGTAACTGCGTTCATCGTTCGAGAAAGCATTCTATCCAAAAAGTTCTAAAAGTTACGGAGCGATCGATTGGATGTACTCTGTGGAAAAACAGGAGGGAATTCACATTCACCACGAACAGTGTGGACATGGAGGGGAAAGATGGATTTTAGGAGCTCCGGTAGATGGATACTGTCCAGAAAACAATACCGTATATCAATTCATGCAAAGCATAGAAAAACAGAACGTATTAATACTACGAAAAGAGAGAAATGTATTAGAAGTAAAAAATTCAACCTAGTGGTTATGTGGGAATGCGAATTCCAAAGAACGGGTAAAGACATAAAGATCGGTTGCGACACTACTCTTTATCCATATCAGATAGTATATGATTTTGAGGCGTATCTCAACCCAGAATTTAAAATGCTATGTAATAGTTTAGATTACGAGGCCGAGCACGTTCCGGTAAGCGTTAGTATAGGAGATAATTTCTCAGGAACAGTAACCCATATTTGTGATAAAGATCCTGCAAAACTTATAGAAAAATTAGTAGAAGATTTGAAAGTCCGGGGAAAAGCTATAAGAGAAGAAGTATGGTTGAGATATGGGTTTAATACCGAACATTTACGTAAAAATCAAGTTACACAGATCGAGCGGTGGATATAGCAAGTACCGGTTATAGGTTTTAACAGCAGCAAATATGATATAAACTTAATAAAGAAATATTTAGTAGGCGAACTGGCATCAACAACAAAGAAAGTAATGGTCGGAAAACGGGCAAACGCAACAATATTTCTATTTACTCCAGAGTTTATATTTCTTGATGTAATACTTTACCTAGGACCGGGTGTAAGTTACGATAGTGGGATAAAAGCCTACGACTGCAACGGACAGAAATCTTTCTTTCCTTACGAGTGGTTCGATTCTCCAGACAATCTGGATTACCTAGGACTGCCTGATATAGAGAATTGGTATTCCAAACTATCTGGGAAAATGTTACTAGACGAAACAGAATTAAGCAAATGTCGTAGAATTTTCAAAGAAGAGAATATGGAAACCTTCAGAGATTGGTTGAAATATTATAACGATTTAGATGTAGCACCGTTCCTAGAAGCGGTGGAAAAATGTGTGAATTTTATAAACACAGAGGTGTGGATATTTTCAAAGATGCGGTAACACTACCTGGAGTAGCTATACAATATTTATTGAGAGGAACCATTAAAGAACAAAAATCTTCCAAGACGATTATACCGGAGGATGCTCTATATGCACCAAAAGAAGAAACATACGAAATGATGAAAGACGCTCTAGTTCGTGGTCCATCAAAAGTATTTACACGATATGCCGAAGCAGGCGTTTCAAATATTAGAGAGGGTTCCAAACCTTGCAAGGCCGTTTTGGGGTACGATGCAAACGTGTTATATTTATCTACGTTAAATAAAGATATGCCGTGTGGGAGAGAAACTATACATCATATAGATTCACCACATAACCCTAAATTTATTAAAAAGTTTTGTAAAAGAGTTTTATCTGGAGACTGGTTTGGGTTTGCGGAGGTGGATATAGAAGTTCCACACAACTTAAAAGATAAGTTTTCTGAAATGTCCCCAATATTTATAAACAGAGAAGTAGACGTTGAGGAGGTTTCTGAACACATGTTAAACTATTTGGAAGATACGGGCCGAACAAGAGGAGATGGAAGAAAATTGGTGGGATCTATGACCGCCACTAAAGTATTGCTGTACGCACCACTATTGAAATGGTATTTAAAACACGGCCTAGAAATAACTGGAGTTCATCGGGTTATAGATTATAATAGTGGAAAACCATTCGAATGGTTCGCAAAAGAAGTTACAGCCGCAAGACGAACAGGCGATGTAGAACCAAATAAGAAACCAGTAGCGGATATAATGAAATTATTAGGAAACTCGTGTTGTGGAAAAATGATACAGGCAACAGAGAGACATTTAAATACGACATATACACAAGATGAGATATGTGTTGATAAAGCTTTAAGATCGGCGTATTTCGATGATTTGGAGGAGATAGGGGATGCGTATGAAATATCGTCCAGAAAACCAAGGTCAGCAGTAAAGAGACCGTTCCACTGTGGAATAGCGGTTTATCAACTCGCTAAATTGAGAATGTTGGAATTTTATTACGAATTTCTCGACAAATACGTAAAAAGAGAAGACTTTGAATTAATACAAATGGATACTGATAGTATGTATATCGGGGTTAGTAACGAAATAATAGAGAAATTGGTTAGACCCAACTTGCTCACCGAGTTTGAAAAAGAAAAATATAACTGGTTGGCTTGGGATAAATGGAGCGAAAGAGAGCCCGGGCTTTTCAAACTAGAATTTAGCGGAGATAGAGCGATAGCGTTATCTAGTACGTGTTATTTTGTAGAAAAAAATAATTCCAATTCCGAAGGAATTAATAAAAACTCTGCGAAAGGAATGTCCAAGAGAACTAACAATTTAAATTGGGATAGATATAAACGAGTACTAACCGAAACTACAGAAGATGGAAAACACATTATAGATGTTGCTAAAAATAGAGGATTTATAATGAAAGACGGTGTTATGAAAACGTACACACAACAAAAATTAGGACTCTCGGCGTACTACGATAAAAGACGCGTGTTACCAGACGTAATACATACAGAACCTCTCTAACGATTTATTAATAAATCAATCCGGGGGTAGCTGGGTGTCAGAAGGCACCGCGAGAAGTTCTTCGCGAACAAACCGGCGAGATGGACTATCATCCAAATAGTAGAGCACGGGCTCATCGGGTTTGGTAATAGATCGATCCAGATGATATACATTGAGAGACCACACGGGATCAGTCGCACGGCGGCGACCACCTTCGAGCTCTCCCGATTGATATAGGTACCGGACGGCAACATCCGATGGAAGCCGTTGCTCCGCCAAACCAACGTGTCGTCCGCGCGAGACGGCAGAGGGCTTGCTCGTCACATTTTTAACCTTGATGGCATCTACGGGCTTCTTACCGATCAATCTGGTCACCTCGCCATTCAGTGCAGAGACCACGGCGAGCAACCTGGTCACCCACTCGGCCGATCGCGAATGAGGGTCTACAAGCTCTTTAGCGTATTGGTGCCCGAACAACCTCTCAGCCAGAGTTCGATTGAACCGCTCCACGATCCCCTGATCCCAGTGGATGTTGACGCGGCCGCGTCTGATAGAAACGTCGTGTTTAGCCAATAGATGAGAGACCGCGCCAGCGGCCGGGATCGACCTGAAGAAGATTAGGCCATTTGAGAGGACTCCTTTTTATATATTCGAGAAAGAGAATAAACCTTTGTTGGAAGTTTCGCTGCAGCCCCAATCGCGATTGGGTTGGAACAGTAGAGGGAATTCTGGGGAATCTATCTCGGAGGAATCTAACATCCGCTTTGCAAAAAGGGTGGCAGCTTTTTCGTCCTCGCGCCACGTCTCCAGAGAATCTTGGGCCAGACGGATCATACCCTTTGCGCCCAATAAACGGTGTTTAAGGGCAGTGTAGCCTACATCAATCAATAGCAAAATAAAGTTCGTCAACTAACATCGTTCTATATATATATATTTAAAAAATAATTAATTTTTTTAAATAATTTTTGCTTATTTCAATCTCGATTGAATATAGTAGCCGACGAGCCCCACCACACCCATTCCCACGACGATGAACGCGCTCTGGTGGTCTTTTTGGGCCTCTGACGGTACATATAAATCTGAAAGTTGGGGCTCGGGATCCATTGGCGCGAGACTTTTCTGTGGATATGCCAGCGCGTACTCGCGGTTGGCTTCTTCAACGTTCTGGAAAGTATGCGCGGCGTGATTCTCGCGGCGAAGCTCTTCGTTGACCCAGTCCAGATGGGCGGTTCGTTTTTTCGACCATGCTTCCTTTGCGCTATTGAGTTGTTCTACAGCTAAATCGTGACGCTTGCGCTCCTCATCCGCGTTCGAGCTTCTCATTTTCGAGAATATAAAGTTGCTACCGCTGAACGCCAATGCGTTTACAAGCGCACCACCTATCATTATTCCGATCTAAGCCATTATTTCAATATATTAACAGGTACAATTCCAACTTTAATTAGATAATCTCGGGTCCAAACTGCGGCCGCTACATCTAAGGTCGCGAGCCCTACGTCTCTCACAGAAAAGTCCAATTTGGGAGCGGACCATCCTAGAGCCATCTTTGATAGTCGAGCATACCCGATACTGAAACCCGATATCACCACGGCGTGATAAAGCGCATTCACTATCAATTTACCATCGTTTTCAGCCATTGTTGATAACTATTATTATTGCATATAAAAGGGATCGCGATTAATGTTTAAATGGGGCGCATCCAATCGCGATTGGTGTTTCGTAACTTTCTTCGGAACCGCAGCTGGTTGTTTGTCCAATCTGGATTGGTATTTCAGCACACACAGGGTGCCCACAACTACCAGACCACCACCAACAACCCACGGGACGATCTTCCAATAAGGTTCAACAATGTTGAGGTAATAGGGGGTAGGAGCTACAGCAATCGGGGATTGCTTTTCCTGTTCCAATCCAATCGCGATTGGGGGAGAAACAGCTACCACCGGGTGTTGTTTTGCTGTTTCAACAGCAATCGGGGATTGCAACGACCGTTCGGCCTCTCGAAGCTCGGCGAGTATTTTATCTTGTTTAACTTTTCGGGCGGCAGCCGCTGCCCGCCCAGCTGCCTGTCTTTTTAGGTTTTTATATCGTGCAATCGGGTTCAACTCCAATTTCGATTGGGTTGGAGCAATCGCGTTCATCCAATCTCGATTGGGAGTTGAGGGTTCCGTCACTCTCGCAGGTGTGTCTTGTGTCATCATTTTCTGAGCCTATAGTTCGTGGGCATATATGTCCAAATTGACAGTGTTTACCCGTGGTCAACGCAGTTGTCAGCGGAGTTAAGTACATTCCAAACTTGTGATAAATTGAGCAGCAGGCTGTTCTAAGAGTGTGTCCTATAAAAGGGTCTCTAGATCGCGAATCAACCCCGCGGTGTTTGGTATAGGGAGAAGTATACTGACAGTAGTAGCGTACAAATGAATAGCCGCCGATCCAATAGTTTTTGTCATCTCTGCCCCCAATTTGGATTCGTATCGCGCATATATTTTATCAATCTCCACATCTGACATCTTATCCACCTGACAAACTGAGAGACGCCTACCTAGATAATGCTCCGATTGTCCCCCAGCAACCAGCGCAGCTAGCTGCTCGCGTCGCGCCGCGTTTTCATTTTCATTCGGAGTCGTTGCACTCAACACTGTTGAACCCGATTGCTCTTTCAGGTTCAACTGCAATTTCGATTGGGTTGAGGTTTCAGTTCCTCCCAATTCGCGATTGGTGTTGGGCACGAGTGTTTCTTCCATTAGCTGATCGAGAAGTTCTTCACAGTTCAATATTGCTAATTTTCTTGAAATTAATTTAACTATTCTGACAAGTCTCATATGTCTAACATATTGCCAAGCGCACCACCCGATACTTATGATCACCGTTATACTCGCAACAAAGCTCGCAGCGGAGCACCAAATTGTTAACATTGTTAACCATTGTTCAGCATTTGTTCAACATTTGCTAAGCATTTGTTAAGCATTGTTAAGTATTTGCTAATTTTCTTAAAATTAATTGTTCAGCAATTGCTTATTATTTTGTAATTTTCTTAAAATTAATTAATTGATAACTTTATAATTTGTGGGTTGATCGGTCTTTAACAGAAGCTTGGCGTGCTTAGTTTTCGAAAGCATCTGTCGAACCTCCAGGCGCTCCTTGCGCGTTGGGATAACGTCGTTCTCTCGAAGACAGTCATCGAATGAGTCTCGGTCCTTGCAGTGAAAGAGGGCGACCCATTTCGTTTGCTCGCGCAGATCCTTGAGGACGGCGTTGTACTTTTGAGTGGAGATCCATACGCCTTGCCTCGCATGACGGCCAGAAAATGTGAGCTCAGAGAGCATGTCTTTCTTTTTGGTCATCGCCGCCTTGTCCGAGCAATCGTCAATCACGTATAGGGTGGGCTCACCCTGGAATCTTTGGTATAAACCACGCAGCCAATCGTGAAGCATGTCGCCGGGGTCAATAACGTATACCTTAGGGTCGGCCCATATCCACGTACGTCGCTGATAAGTATCGTTGTGCCGCACAGTGGGACACAGGATCACAATGTGACGAAAGTCATCGCGGTAGGACCCCTCGAGCAAGTCGAGGATGAAAACCGTTTTTTCCACATCCTGTCTGCCCACATATTATGGCAGAGTGGGCATCACAAACACAAACTAAGTTTGAATATATATCTTTAGATTGATTTTTTATTAAATCGTTAGATTTAGTAGAGTGCTGAGACGTATCGACCATCTTCGATGTTGAGTTGTGCGTCTGTAAATATATATAAGTACACGTTCAATGGCCCAGCTCCATCCGCCTTTTTGGATAACTGGATCGTCACACCCTCACTAGCGTTCTCAACTTGGCGTCCACTACCGTGCATTTGGTCGTCGTCGCTGGCTCGTATGTCTAGCCATAACGCGTATTTGGTAGTCAGGAACTCCGCGAGGGAGACATCCGAGAGATGCAGGTCTTTGGCAACCGCGGCAACCTCCGGTGAGCGTTTAGAGCCGGAAGCAAACTGCTTTCTGACTTTGTCCCACTGATGGTGCGCGCGAAGACTCGCGCTGTAGCGTTGATTGGTTACTCCCTCGATCGTCACCTCTACCTTTGTGATTTTGGGGTTATATAATTTGTTGGTTTTTCTAGCACCGAGCGCGAACCGAGCATCTTCGAACAGCATAAGTATACCTTTCATCGAGCGTGCGGGTACGTTGACGTTGATATTCCACAATGTGTCGCTTTTGTCTTTCGTCATCTTGCGGTGGCGAAGAACTCGGTCGTAAAATATGGCAACGCGCCCGGCGTACTGGGTTCTGATCAATCGCGCGAGTTCGGGCATATTGACCATGTCGTACTCCAACGAAACATTGTCGATCGCATACGTCGATGTCATGTCGGTAGCTATGAGAACTCGGCCGTAGTCGTTGAACGTTAGTTCGTATTCGAGGCGGTCAGCCAAAGCGCTCTGATAGTAGGGCATGTGACTCTCCAGCAACTCAAAGTCGAGCGGGATGTAGAAGCGGTTGCCGTAAGCGGCCGCGATCTCGTTGTCGCTCGAGTTGTTATCTGCCTTGTTATCAGCCCCGATTCTAAGTTTGGTCACATTCTTATTTGTGCTGGTGTCAATACCCTGATAGACCGCGTTTTCGCGCTCTTGCGCCGTCTTCCACAGGTCCTGATAACAATGGTAGACGTCGCTGTCATCGATCGACACCACCTCATTACCAGAAATCTTTATTATGGTCTTCTTGACGATGGCGCGACCCAGGTTCGGAGCGACGGTTCGGTCCGCGTCCGTCGACGTCAGCGAAATAGTGAAAGCGAGGCGAACAGTTCCCGGCACAATGACGTCGCTAGCTCCGAGGTTTGGGAAGCGGACCAACAGCTGCTGGTTCTGGTCGATCGTCGATGGGTTGTTCGTAATAACGACACTCTGTCTCACGCCTTTTGCCCCGAGGGACTCACGCAGTCTGCGGTATGGATTGAGTTTGCGACCGTATTGACTCGAAGACATATTTTCAGTGAAAATAAAATACCTCTATTAAACTCGTATGGTTTTGTCTTTAATACCTAATTATAAAGATGGCTGATTACGATGTTGACATGGATGAAATCGGCAGAGACGATTACGTCGATGAGGATGATGATGACATCGATGATAACGAAACACCCTTCATAGAGACTCCAGTTCCAATCCAATCACAATTGGGGGAAATAGGTGGCACTACCACTAGTCAAAGTCGGGAATTACTCGAGGGAGCTGTAAACGACTACTACAACAATTTGGCAGAAAAAGGTCTGGTCCCAACCGTCGGTCGCGACTATTCCAAGTTCAAATTTGATCTGAACGGTAGATTGCGACTAAAAGTGGCACCAAATCTCCCAATAGTCAACACGTGGACCGGTAAACCCCTATCGCTGAGCACCATTGCCGGAAACCCGGGCGGTGGCCAAATCGTAAGGAGCGAACTAGGATTCGTAGATAGGAAGAGGGGTAAAACAATTATGTCGGCCCGCGCTGTAGAGGCCCTCCAGTCTACCGACGAAACAATGGCGAAGACAGCCGCCACGATAGAAACTGTCGAGCTCAGCGAGGTCCCTCGAGTGGCCACCGACGCTACTGACACGGTGCAGACCGCGTTCAGCGAAAACGAAATACTCAACCTCGAACAAGGGTCTAACGATAACCCACCGTTACCTCTTCGCGAACTCCGGGGACTCGATAATGCTCTGCAAACGGTCCGGGGCGAATTGGTCCTTAACCTCTCCAAACTCACGGCGCTGGATGAACATATTGCGATAGAAGAAAGAAAACTGGAGGAGGCCTGTGGCGATAGAGAATCTACCGAGCTGATCACCGGAAGACTGCGGTCGTTGCGTGAGGAAAGAGAAGCTCGCTTAGAGGCTGCCTCGGCTTGCCGTGAGGCGCTTCGCACCCAAATAAGTCTGATCCGCGAAACAATCTCGATGGTTCTGCACGAGGAGACGACACTCGGTGAGCGTCTTCGCACTCTGTTCAGAGAGCAGGGTGTCACGATAGCAAGCATCCTTGCGGCTATCGGCATGACTATATCGACCATAGTTCTAGCTTTCACTGGCGGTGCGGCGGCTGCACCCGCGCCAACACCCGCGCCAGCACCAGCGCCATCCGGTGGAGCCAAGGAGTGGGTAAAAAAACAACTAAAAGCTCTCGCCAGTCTCCTGGCTAAATTAGCCGGAAAGGCGGCTGCCGCGCTGCCTGGATTCATCGGGGGTCTCCTCTCCTTCTTGCTATCTATATTATCAAAAACGGTCGGATGGCTCGCTGAGAATGCTTTGGCTTTAATCGTGGCCATCGTCGGTCTCCTACTATTCTTCGCCACCAATAGAGATTGGAAGTTTCTAAAACAAAAGCGCTAGTAGTCCTATCGCCATGAGGGCGACGACGAGCCCTAATTTCTCCTCCTTGTGGGTTGTGGCGCTAGTTCCCACTCCTGTTCCAATTTCAACCAATCTACGATTGATGGAACTTGATGGTTGGATTGGGGGTACTGGTTTCAACGGAGTTGAGGGAGGTGCTTGCGGTTTTATGAAATCTTTTTCAAATTTATTTGAATTTTCACCTCCGCTCCCGACCGTCTTGGGGGGTAGCTTGATGATACCCGTGTTCACGTTCCCGTTGCGATCGATTTTTTGATTGGCGGTGGCGACTACGATCTGATTATTGTAACCGTCAACCGGGTCGTCTCGTAGTATCATATTGCTCGGCGCCATATAAAGACCTATTCCAAATGCTTAGTCTACTGGGGTGCGGGCAGTCTGCGAAACGTGTTGATAATTCTGGATCGCCTTCTGGGGTCCACCTTAGCTGAGATGGCGTCCTCGACAAGTGCCAAGAACTGTTTTTGTGCGTCAAACGCCGTTCCCATGCCCAGTATAGCGCTGCGCGTTTGCTTCTGTGAGGCGAGGATGGCCCAGACGTATACTCGAATGGAGTCGTTGAGGCGAATAACCCAGCCCTGCGTAAATCCACTGCTTTTATCTAACATAAATGTGGTCCACGCATTTCGCATCTGTGGAGTATCACCCAGGTCTAAGTATTCCACGTGGGCTACTTTAGTAGGTAGCCAATGACAATAACCGTCTTTACACGCAAGCCCTCCAAGCACTTCTTCACCGAACGTCATCGTATTCAACTTATAATTATATTTAGTCCATGTTGCCATTTTTCTAACTGGTGGTGGGGTAGCTCCGCGATCGCTCCACAACCCTGATAAATATGCAGGCACTTTATCAAGATGCTCACCACTAACTAAGCCTTTAAGGTGAACTAACCCTACACTGTTGGTTGGGGTGTATACTTTCTGTCTCCAGTCCGTGTCTTTTGGTACCTCAAATTCGTTACACAATCTTTCGAACGCCTTACGGTCGTATGTGCTGGAAATGGGATCCCAGCCGTCGTCTTGAGGTAGTGGAATACCTAATTCTTTGAGAATCCTCCTAATAGTATAACGCACATGAAAGTTGTAGACACTTCGGAGCATGACATTCTTAGATGTCAGATGGTCTTGATGTGAAACTCCACATCCGGCCGTTGCACACCATACAGCGAAATTTAGCTGGTTCTGCCAGAAGTTCATATGGGAAAAATCCCATCTTAGTATTACATCTTGACTAGTAGTCTTTGGAACTACATATTTCTCAAACATGTTAGGGAAATTGGTGGTCAAGCCACTTTTCGGTCTAACTGTTACGGTTGGGTGTACAAGGGGGTTAACAACGTCTTTTTTCGGGTATTTACCACCAATTTGTACTTTGCATGAGAACTAAAGCTAAATGCTTTGGTATCCATTGAAAGATATTATTATGTTTGCTACTTTCACTAATGTTCAAAAAGAGAGTTGTGAACTTCAAAAGTCAATCGACAACTGCTGCGGAAAACGCCGGGTATGCCTCAGATCAATCACCTTCACGGTTGGGTGGAAAAACATTGAAACGTTCGAGTCTATCATATCCAACGATCGTTTAGATATTTTAGATATTGTCGATGACCCCGGTGTTGCAGACGCAGGGAGACGCCTTCGGGAGTTAAGTGCCGCATTACTTCCTGGCCTTTGGGGTTTCGGAGATGTCCAAGGTTTTATCGCGGCAAATATTCCTGGTATGGCCACTCTCGCAGTCTCAAAAGCCACGGGGCTTGCGACATTGTCTGTTGATAAAAGATTAAAGATCTCCCCGGGGTTGACCTCAATGTTAGGATTTAAAATATCACCCCCTTACAACGAGGCTGAAGGGTTTGAGGTGGGCGAGCACGTCGGTGATAACCCGGTGGGCTTCGCCTTCACGAAAACTCTCAGGGTGCACCTGGATCGGGTGAACACTTCGTACAACACGGTAGACGGATCTCCCAGCACATTACTGAAAACCGTGCAAGCCAGCGACTGTTTCTTTTGGGAGACGGTGACCTTAGACTTCCCACACCCCGAGATGAAAGTTTTGGAAACGGGACACATCCACGAATTTACGGTCTCTATTCTCGATGATCAAGCGAGAAAGTTGAATAACTATTACCCGATTTCGGTCGTTCTCGAAATTTCCAATTGAGTATAGGTGCCCCAATATTATAATTTAATTTTAAGAAAATTAATTATGAGTATATACGGACCAGGTAGTTCTTCCAATTCCAATTGGGATTGGGTGACAGATTCAAAGAATTTGGAACCGGCAGAAGGGGGATTCGTCCCGACAGAGAGCGACTTTTTAACTACCGGAAAAACCAAGGCCCTGATCAATAAAACTATATTGGAGGCCACAAACGGAATTAACAGGAGTATAGCACATCTTAGAGTAGACGTGCTGATGTCGACTGCACAAGTTGGGAAAGAGGCCCGGGCGAAAATTGAAGGAGTCCGAACGGGTATTGAGAAAGACCAGGCGGCCCTTACGGAGGCTTATAGGGTGTTGTGCTCAGAGGACTCTCTCAACAGAGAAGCAGCGCTTACTGAACTAGGTGAAAAAATAACAGAATTCCGAAAAGAGGCCCGGTTGGGGATTGAGGGAGTCCAAACGGGTATTGAGAAAGCCCGAGAAGACCACCATGTGGCCCTTACGGAGGCTTATAGGGTGTTGCGCTCAGAGGACTCTCTCAACAGAGAAGCATCACTTACTGAACTAGGAGGAAAAATAACCAATAACCAAATTTCGGAAAGAGGCCCGGTTGGGGATTGAGGGAGTCCGAACGGTTATTGAGAAAGCCCGAGAAGACCACCAGGCGGCCCTTACGGAGGCGTATGGGGTGTTGCGCTCAGAGAACTCTGCAGCACTTACTGAACTAGGTGAAAAAATAGCCGAAGTTTCCGATAAACTGAAACGTGTTCGTAGAGCCGCGAACAAAGCACTTGAAGATACCTCTGAAAAGATTCGTGCTGAGGCGTGTCATCACAGTTTGGGCTGAGAAGCGGGGCCCATTGACTGAGGGGCTCTATGAATATTCGTTCGGTGCCAAACCGAGCAATAAATATGGGGCATACGCCATGACAACTCCAGTTACGCTTCTCCGAATGGCTGTCTGCTCGGTTAATGCTAATGGTAAATCTGTGGGCGCGGTCGTGATAAATCTTGTAGTGGATGGGGAAGAACGGGGGGTTGGAGTCAATAAACTCGCTGGAGATATTTCATCGGTGGCTTTGATCGCCGGTGACGATCAAATTAGACTTTCCGAAGGTAGTATTATTAACTTTGTTACGAAAATCACTGACCCAGTGAGTTCTTCCACTATCGTTACATTGTTAATTGAACTTGATTTGCAAAATTGAATCATGAACGAATCACCGCTTCCAATTGTCAATACCAATCCACCAACACTGTATCCAATTCACGAAAGAAGTTTAGATTTTAGGTTGGATAATATCGTCGCTATGCAGGATATTTTAGTTAGAGAATGTACAAATAGAAAAAGAAACGCTAAAAAATATAAGCGCGCGGCGAACATAGCTGAAGCATCTAGTGTGGTTCTGGCAAGTTTATCTGTAATGAGTGGTGCGGGGACTGCTGCAACGCTATCTACAATTGTAACGGTTCCACTTGCAGGGGTTTTGAGTGGAATTACCGTTTTATCTGGAATACTTTGTATGGTAATTAGGGTGGCGGGTGGAAAACTCGAGAAAAAATGTAGAAAACATGATAGAATATCCGTTCTAGCCAGGTCTAAGAAAAATAACATCGACGTTATAGTGTCCAAAGCGTTGACCGATAATGAAATATCAAATTTAGAGTTTGAATCCCTGGTGGAGGAAATGGGGAGATATGAAGAATTAAAAAATGACTTTAGAATCAAAGCGCGCGCCACCATGCCCAAGATTGTGAGTACTGATTGGGATAAATTTATGGTAAAACTTGGAAATAAAGTCGGGGGAAATGTTACAGCACCACCATCCTGAAATTGTGATATTTTATTAAATAATTTTTAAAAAATTATTAATTAATTTAAAAAAAATTATAAAATTAATTATATTGGTGCAGTAAACAATTTAAATCAGTAATCATAATAATTAAAAAAAAAAAAGTTTTAGGTCCCGCTGAGGCTCGAACTCGCGCCGGAAAAACCTAACTTTGTTGGTGGAAATAGTTATTATGTGTAATAATTATTATGTAATCATAGGGGGTGTTCAGCTTTAAATTATTAAAAAAAATTACAAAATGAATTATAAAATTAACAAAATAACGAACCATCCCATGTTTTCTTTCGCCAATAGGTATTAGTAAATAATTATAATTTGCACACCATTGGTATGTTGTGTAGGACACTGATGAGTATATATACGTTTGTTTGCCTTACAAATTTAAGCGGCGTGCGTTGTGTCCTTGAGCAAGACTGCTCCAGTTCACCCAGCTGTAAATGGGTACCGATAATTCGTAGTTGCTCTGCTGCAACTACGAATTACCGGCTTCTCTCAAAAATCTCTACCTCCGTTCTTTCTCCCATTCTTGGGAGACGGCATACGAGGTCCTAGAGCCAGTGCCGCCGTTAAATATAAGCTAAAGAACAACAATTGCCATGTTGTTGATCCGGTATGACGTCCGTCTCGTCTGTTTAATGGTAGCAGTCTCTAAATATGTGAATTTGGCGATGGAATTGCATAGCTCAAAGGTTTCTGTCTAAGAGCTTGCAATTTCGGAAACCAAATTCACAAAATAGGCTCGCCTTACTTCGCTGGTTTCTCTTAATTCGTTTCGGAGAGGAATTGGCAATGGGGTTAAAGGCGACCCGTAAAACTAGACTGTGAGCCAACAGATGCGTGGGCTTAAGGAAGGTCCCAACACCCCAGTGGCTGGGTGCCGGCTAAGAAATCTACCCAGTCGCTGGGGGTGTTGTGCACGAGTGGAGGCTTTTGCTATTTTTTATCACATATATTTACCCCCTGGAGCGTTATTATCACCTAATAAGGTTACAACTGTTGGTGGTATCATTTTGACTCCCTATATACTAGGTGTTGTGATTACAACATAAATTAATTAGTAGTGTTTTTTCTGTCCAATAATACTTTTTCAATATCTTTATAAGCGATATCGTAGAAATGTATATTCGTGAACGAATCGTTGGGTTTTAACAATTTTACATAATACACCCTAGTTGTATATCCCATACGCATTAATGCTTGTACATTTTATTTGCCCCTTGTATATTTCGCATAATTGCCGGTATAATATTGTAAACGCAACGTTTTTATCGGAGCGTAATAAATTACGCTGATATTTCATGTATTCGATATCGCCTAGTGTTTTCAATTTATAGAATTTATATATAGGACTATAACCCCCGTAATTTTCGTAAACTTCTTCAACACAGCCATTATAAGCTTTCAATTCCCATTGTATTTTATTATCCATTTTGTTATAAAAAAAATAATTATTATTATAATTGGTAGTGTTTTTCTGTTCAATTGGTGTCACATTTAACTTATGTATTTATGACACCGATTCAAAAGTCAATTTACAATATAATTGGGACCACTTTTTCTCATTCAATACCACCACCAAAATTTGAAAATATTTACCTCGTACTGTTGTTAGCTTTTTTTCAAATTTTTGGGTTGGTGGCTAGTTTATGTTATTGGACAAAAACACCCTTTTTCGATACTGTTGGGAGCTGTAACGAGAGTCAATAACGCTCCCACCTTTGGTGGTATCATTTTGACTCCCTCTAAGCTACTCACGGCACTAACATACTATTCTATTTATCCCATCAACACAACAAATAGCTTTAAAATGCAAAATAATAACCCCTACCGCATCCTCAAAATCGGAGAATCGACTATTATAACAACCGCACACATTCATACGCAGTGATTAGGTCGTATTGACAGGATATCAAAAATGTTTCACGGCGCCGTGTTTCACGGCACATAGGCACTGTGTTGACGGCTTAAATGCTGCTTGTGTGATTCATGGCCAGATTAGATCCTTAGAATAGCACACACTTGTTGTCTGAAAACAATATGTGTTGCTTGTTAGATGCGTGACGGGTACTTCATTGATGGAATGGCAAACAATGCACATCCTGGTGAGACTGATCTGGATCAATACTGGTCGCAAAAGTCATACGCCCCATTTCTCCACAGCCAAATATATGTACGTTTACCTATTGTTAGCAAAATGTATATAGTTTGTTCTAAGAACGAATTGTTATTTCGTGAGAACGAATTGTTCTTTCGTGGGAACGAATTAATAAAAAAAAAGGATTCTACGTCCCTGCGGGTCTCCGTACAATCGGCAGTTGAAGACCGCAACAATGACAATGCATCTCATATACATTTTCAAAACTAATATAATTCACCGTCTTCAATTATGTTTATTTTCAGAAATATCATATATATATTGTATATGGGATTTCAGTAAATGACATGGGTATTACATGTAGGTACATTGTAATTGTGTAATGTGTATCGTATTTGAAAAGCTGAAAAGGTGAGAATAAATTTAAAAAGAAAATAAGAGTAATGTTGGCTTTCAGAGTTAAATGCTTGCCATGCTGTTAAAAACATATACTACTAGCCGGAATCAGGTGTACATTTCCATTGTATTACGTTCCTTAATGTTGGGTTTCCATCCACTAGGAGCAGCATTTTCTATACAGGAATTATATAAGTGTATAACTGTGTGACTATGTCACCAGTTTTAATAATTACCATTGTCAGCTACACAGATATGACCATTTAGTCGCGCTATTGTATCAGGCTATGTGAAATTTTTATTAATTCGTTCCCACGAAATAACAATTCGTTCTCTCAATTTAATAATTCGTTCCCACAAATTAACAATTAGTTCCTTCGATTTAACAATTTGTTCCCACGAAATAACAATTCGTTTCCTCTAATTAAAAATTCGTTCCCTCAATTTGGTAATTCGTTCCCACGAAATAACAATACGTTTCCTCGAATTAACAATTCGTTCCCTCAATTTAACAGTTCGTTCCCTGGAATTAACAATTCGTTCCCTCAATTTAACAATTCGTTCCCTCGAATTAACAATTCGTTCCCAAGATATAACAATTCGTTCCCACCCACGAACTGACAATTCGTTCCCGTGGGAACGAATTGTTATTGTGGGAACGAATTGTTAAATTGAGGCAACAAATTGTTTATTCGTGGGAACGAATTGTTAATTCATGGGAACGAACTGTTAAATTGAGGGAGCGAATTATTATTTCGTGGGAACGAATTGTTATTTCGTGGGAACGAATTAATAAAAAAAAGGAATTATGCGTCCCCTGCGGGTCTCCGTACATATGTACCTAATATTAGTTATACATTTCAGTGCCAAGCCTAGGCACAATTGCCTTCCATGCTCGAAGCTACTACAGAAGCAGCTCCTATTCTCTGCGATACGAATTGCTGTCACAGGGTTAGTACATATACCTCCAGTAGCCAAAATTGCAAAGTATACATATCTAACTAAGTATACTTTGAGGGAGAAATTTTCAATTTAAGCATACATTTATTAATTTGTATTGTACTGAATTCATTACATTATCACAGCCATTTTAGCTGTGATAATGTAATAAATTCTGTATAATAATCGTGCATACTTTTAATCATCAAATATATGCAATCGTTAGTTTTATATGAAATAATGCATTTTGAGAAAAAGTAAATGATTACTCCCTCAAAGTATTCTTGACCACTAGGCGCTACACCGGTCACAAATCCGATAAGCCCCATTTATCCAGCCACAGACACATGTATGAAATTTGGACAGGATCACCAATATTGCAAAGTATACTTTTATAGCATAGTATACTTTGAGGGAGCAATCATTTAAATTTTCCGAAATGTATTATGTCATATAGAACTAACAACTGCATACATTTGATGATTAAAAGTATGCAGAATTATTATACTGAATTTGTTACATTATCACAGCCAAAATGGCTGTGCTAATGTAATAAATTCAGTATAATAAAAATTAATAAATTTATCCTAAAATTAAAAATTTCTCCCTCAAAGTATACTTTGCTAGATAAGTATACTTTGCAATGTTGGTGAAATCGGCTACAGGCATATGAGCACCCCAATACCACAGGTTGAAGTTTCTTCCTCAAAGAATACTTTGCTAGAAATAGGCTACTGATAACACCGGTCTAGTTTTATTACTGATCAGTATACATGTACATGGCGTACGGATTGTGCATTTGTCATGATTACATGTGACTGGGCACCATTGGTCGAACAGTAAGCCCGATCTTGTCAGGTGTTTGTGCACTGGCTTCATCATATAACCGTTTACTAACTTAATACAGCCACGCCTGAGTTAATTTTGCCAGTATTTGTAAATATGTCTCTTGCAAAATATTTGAATATTGTGTTTGAAAGTAAGCAGCTTGATTGGCTGTGCTTGAGATGTGGGCACAACCAATTGAACTGCTTGATTGCTACATGTACATATGTAGTTGATATTGTGATAGACGTTCAGAAACGTTGACAGTTTGGCAAGATTAACACAGGCAGTGGTGTATATTTCAACGAAGTCCGGTTGCAAACCATATACTTAGACTTGTAAACTTGGCTCCCGTGGACAAAATTGTATATTGTTATTGAATGATGGCATAAACAGGGTATGTGATTACGTTGTCTATTGTTTACTGCCGTAATGGCAGGTCTCCGGTAAATCTTAGTTTTCATCAATACGACTGCGGTTTCTTCCCTTTAATGTTCCAGCCGTTAACACTACGAGTCCGCCAATACCAAATTTAGCAGCATTACTTGAATGTGTAGTTAGTCTGAACATTCTGCAGAGAAATTTGAATCGGACAAAATCGAACGTTTTTTAAACTTGATCCGATTCAAATTGATCTGCAACATGTTCAGGCTAACTACATAATTATGTTGTTAGATTTTATATTGGCGGACTTGTAGTGTTAACAGCTGGAACATGTTCAGGCTAACTACATAATTATGTTGTTAGATTTCATATTGGCGGACTAGTAGTGTTAACAGCTGGAACATGTTCAGGCTAACTACATAATTATGTTGTCAGATTTCATATTGGCAGACTCGTAGTGTTAACAGCTGGAACATGGTCATCATTAAAAGGAGGAAACCGCAGTCGTGTTGATGAAAAATAATATTTACCTAAGACCTCGTGGGTGCCGCCATTAATGCAGTGTAATCAATAGACCACGTGATCCCATACCCTGATACATATTGCCATTTAATTATACATGTAAACAAAAAGCAATTAGCCAGTATTAGGAAATCATGGCGTCTGTTACAGGTGCAACGGGGACGACGCCAGGCTACATGTACTACACGACAGGTAACCATTGCTACATTACATTACATTACGTTACATAAACGTGGGCCACCATCATTGGTTTTTCCAACATATGGCTGAGACTGGAGAAATGGGGCTTATGGGTTTTGCGACCAGTGTAGATCCAGATGAGACTGTGCATCTGCACAGTCTGATCAGGATCTGCACCGTTCAAATGCCATTAATGAAACAAACACCATGCTTCAAACAAGCAAATATTGACAGGAGCCGTTTCACTAAACTTCGTACGACTATTATGTTCGTTCGTACGACTATAATGTTCGTAAGTGCAAAATTAGGATAGTCTGTATTAACAATGTTTTCTTGTAAACAATAATTGGATTTACATTTATTTAGCATAGGCTGCATATGCTCAATAAATGTAAAGCCATCAGTTAAAATTTCGAGACGATCCTAAATTTACAATTACGAACTATTTAAACGTTCGAAGTTTAGTGAAACGGTCCCCTGGTTACATGAGTCAGTTACTGTTCGCCATTCAATCAATGAAACACCAAATTATGTTTCTAACAAGTGATTTTTATTGTTATCATGCTACACGAGTGTGCTATTTGATTGGGAGCGACATTTGCATTATCTGCACACACACTGCTCTGTTTGCAATGAATTTAATAATAAGTGTGAAAATATGCATGCGACAAATAATACAGTTCCGGATCAGACGCGCAGATATGTTGGATGATCTCGATCATCGCTAGTCGAAAACACTATAAATGTTAATTTTCACAACAATACAAGCTACATTCACTCTTTTAACTTACTAACACAAATGCAATAAAATATACAATTTGGACCGGTTTTCTATAAATGAATTTAAAAGGAGATAACTAGCTAAGACCCCTCATCATCCCCACGCCGATAGGCAAGAGGGTGTGAAATGTCCATATTAGTGTGTCAATATGGACATTTCACACCACGAGATGAATATATATGTCATATTCGTTGCAAAAATATGAATATTCTATTTATTATATACCGCTCCATGGAAATTAGCAGTATTTTAGACTGCATAAAGTAATGAATGTGTATTTGCAGCCTATTTGCGTCCGGCACTGCAGATGCACGTTATGAATATATATTCACCGGAAGTTGTTTATTTAATCGATGAGAACATATGACTAGTATTTACATCGTATAACTATGTATTTCATTGGTGGGTATATAATAAAGAGCGTTAGTCCATGTACGTACGTGCGTACGAGCGTACGTGCGTTAGTAACACATTTAATTTGTCAATAACTTATGAACCGCTTCACCGATTTTGATAATAATTGGCCACATTGCGTGTCTGTGGATGCTGCATTGTTTTGCATACGACCCACGTCCGATCGCCTAAGGTCGTGGTCACTGAGGACTTATGTTCACCTTGTTTGTAAGGCAAAATCTTTTTTTATTATTATCGTTATTATTATTATCAATGCCGTCAGCAGAGGGGATTAGCTTAGTGATAACCATGCTCTTGTGACCCTGGCAGTCAGTGAGGACACACCCCTTACTGCGCGGTAATGCATACTGAGCAGGGTTATACTGTTTGCTAGTTAGACGGCGATTAGACCGTGTCTTCGGCACGAAATTAGCTGATCATGAGCTGCACTGTTCCGGACATCACTATCCTGTGCCTTGTGCTGCCTTAGTGTAAGTGAGATTTATGTGAAATTGATTTTGGAATTTTCCGACCAATCCAACCGTCACAAAATTATTTTTCACACTAGTCCATTTATGAAAATGGGGTGTTTTTGCTCTCGAAAATTACTTAAAAAAGTCACTGAATGAGTCCATGTCACAGATGGCGTATCCGGATTAGATGTGCATACTGATTAGAAACTGCACTGATCGCAAATAGTTTACCGTATCGTCATTTCCCTGAGAATGCATGTAAATGTGGCTCGTTCTGAGTACATAACTCTAATTACATTACATTACATTAGAGTTATGACAAAGTAATATTTCCAAATTTACGTTTGAAACGGTTTTTTTTTGTTCACTTCCTGGAGAGTGACTTAAGAATTTCGCTAATGCACGATTTATTAGGTTAGTTTATGATAATACCTTTGTCTCATAGTGTATAAATTTATCTCAATAACAATAATGCTCTGCATGAACGTCAACGCCCTGCATGTAGCCAACATGTGGTATAACATGCACAATATTCTTTTTGTATATGTATATATTGTATTTGATTATTTAACCCTTTCAACCCTAAGGAATTGGAATGGACTGTGATATGCTAATGTTCCGACCAATCCAATGGTCACAAAATGATTTTCAGATTCGTCCATTTATGAAAAGGGGGTGTTTTTGTTCTCAAAAATATTAAAATTACTTTCAAAAAGTGCAGATCCTGATGAGACGGCTCGTTACGAGCCGGCTCATCTGGATCTGCACTTTTTGCATCATAATAAACCTTGATATAGAGGGATTTCGGGTTCAATTTTTTTTTTTTATTTTTTTTTTTTTTTTTTTTTTTTTTTTTTTTTTTTTTTTTTTTTTTTTTTTTTTTTTTTTTTTTTTTTTTTTTTTTTTTTTTTTTTTTGGTTTTTTTTTTTTTTGGGTTATGGTGCAACATGCATAGGGCAATATACACAGTACATGACAAGAAAACATTCACACGTATGTTGGGATACAGCCAGCCTTCGAATGCTTACGGAGAACTACATGTATCCCATTGATTCGTATCCTACTTTAGATATACATGTATGAGACGCTCCATGTCAAAACAAAAGCCATCAAATTGGTCCAACGTCCAGTGTAACCACAAGTCACCATGTGACCGTGTATAGCTCATGTGATGTGATGATGTTTTATCAAATCTGGCTATGACTGGAAAAATGGGGTTTATGGGATTTGTGACCAGCGTACCTCCTGATCATATGACACACTCCTGTAGCCTGATAACGATCTATATTGTTTGTTAGAAGCATCACGTGTTTTATTGATGGAATGGCGAACTGTGCAGATCCTGATCAGACTATGCGGTCGCAAAACCAATGTGCCCCATTTCTCCAGTCACGGGCACAAATTATTTATTATCGGTTATGAGTTAAGTTACATATTTATCTTGTAGTTAACATTGTGATACGTGTATGTATTGCATCCATGCGAAACATATTGACATAATTATACAGCTTTATCAAATCAGCTAATATCCAAATAGCGGTGTTATTGCTCTCGAAAATTACTTGCAAAAAGTGCAGATCCTGATGAGACGGCTCGTCACGAGCCGGCTCATCTGGATTTGCACTGTTTGCAAACCCCACTATATTAGTAGAGTATCTATCTTTGATATGTTGAGACAAGTATTGCATCCGTAATTATACATGTACACGTATCTCACAGGATCCTCTTATTACCCTGGGGACTGTTTCACAACACCTCGTACGATTAAGAAGTTCTTAAGTGCAAATCGTAAATGTTCAACAACACAGCTCGCATTAGCGGCTGATTTTGGGAAATCTTTCGCGGTGTTCTTTAGATTATTGACCCTCGCACACACACACACATTGACACATTGACACACACACACACACACGCGCGCACACACACACACACACACACACACACACACACACGCACACACACACACACACACATAATCACACACACACACACACACGCGCGCGCACACACATTGACCCACGCACACACACATTGACCCACCCAATGTGTGTGTGTGCGTGGGTCAATGTGTATGTGTGCGAGGGTACAATCCGCGGCGGCATAAAATGTTTCACGTCGAAATTTATATCGGTTTCCTGACGATATGCTAATCAATTCTACTTAGAGTTATTGCATAAACGCATTTACGTCTAACAACCGGCGAAACTTTCTTACTTTCTAAAATATGTTTATGCAGTATCTTCTGCATGCAGCTGAATGGGAATTCGTCAGCAATCAGGCGCCTATTTCGACGTGAAACATTGTATGCCGGTGCGGAGTACAACACCAGTGACATTCTTGCTTACGGTTAGATTACATCAAAAATGTAGAACAATGAGGGCTCTGAGCACTATGCAGACATAACCGGTCAGGATAAGAAAACACTGTGCTGGTCAGAACATACAATGTGGTCTTTGATTTTCATTACCTCTATACAGAAAATTATTCTGAAGCCTTTGTCCGATGTTCCATAAAAAAGTAACAGTAGTGTCAAGTCTTTGTTAGGAAACATTAATCATATTGCCAGCTGATTCTTGCTGCTGTATTACATGTATAATAATCTCATGATGAATTCATGGCTTACATGAATGTATTAGGAAGCAGCGAATCAGAGATGTATACGTCATATATTGTTTCAGTTAATAAACATGAGCCCACGCTGTTCTGTTCCTATGTAATACTTAAAGACAGTTTTTGATTAGATTTTTCGGCACAACAGTCACACTTTACTAAATTTCCAAGACGATCGAAATTATTGAAATTATCATTGGACAATTGTTATACTATTCGAATACAGTGTTTAATTATAAACTTACGAATATGAAAATTAGAAAATCTACTTAGTCATTAAAAAAGTCGGAACACATTTAAACAATCAACGTCTTTGTTCAATCATTTACATGTACGTCACGCCCTAAATTGGACTATTCCAATAAGGCCAGGCTCTCATACTTTCACTACTCATATGCATGTCGTGGGGGCTACTTTTACATAACCTGTTTGCTCTGGATCTGCACGAATAAAATAAAAAGTTCACTTTTAAGAACGAAAAAGTCACCCTCATCATGTCCCCCAATATCGTTTACATTATTCGGCCACTGCAACATTGATTACATCACGTGAGCAAACTGTTCAGTGTCTTTCTACAAATATGAATATAACTGGAGTTAAGCCCCCCCCCCCTACCCCACCCCACCCCACCCCACCCCCCCCACACACACACACACGCACACACACACACACACACACGCACACACACACACACACACACTCCAACAGTTGTCTCGTGTGGACAATGGGCAGTCTGTGACCGAAAGACACTCGGACTATTTGTTTATACCACACTACGTTTGCGTTACTTTTACCCCTTGGTGTTTTCACACCTTCTAGTATTGTCTAAACTTACTGTTTGCCCCAACTCCCCGACAGGTGGCTATATCGGCAAGAGCAAGCTTCTACAGATGTTGCTGAATATGCAGCATCAGCTGGACGCTCTAAGCGAGGAAGCAAAGCTTGCATATGACCTTGCGCACGATAACACTATCAACAACTATGCTAAGAGGAGCGTAAACCTGTTGGGTGAGTACGTGCCATTGAAGAGGTCCTTCAAGGAGTTAGCCTACTTCTTTCATTTACAATGTATATTTCCCATTTAGAACAACTACATGTTAACCCTTTGAACCCGAAAGCCCGCTATAGCGGTTTATGCAAACAGTACAGATCTAGATGAGCCGGCTCGTAACGAGCCGTCTCATCAGGATCTGCACTTTTTGCAAGTAATTTTCATATTTCTTAGAACAAAAACACCCCCTTTTCATAAATGGACGAATCTTAAAATCATTTTGTGACCATTGGATTGGTCGGAATATTAGCATATCACAGTCCATTCCAGTTCCTTAGGGTTGAAATGGTTAAGGACTCCCATCGTTTGGATGAGTGCGCTTACCTGAATATGTCAATAGA
This sequence comes from Conchocele bisecta, assembly GCA_029237695.1. Classification (NCBI taxonomy): domain Eukaryota; kingdom Metazoa; phylum Mollusca; class Bivalvia; order Lucinida; family Thyasiridae; genus Conchocele; species Conchocele bisecta. Next base: position 78,938,920 of record CM055271.1, read on the forward strand.
CGAAGTGGGTTAACTTCTTCCACTGACCACTTCATTTATATTTCCTAATTAGAACCACTGACGGACTCATATTTTGGGTGAGTATATTTAAACGGACTGTCATATGCTGGGTGAGTTTATAGTGAAGAGTAGGTTAGTGTCGTGAATGGGAAAAAATATCTGGCAAGGCTTAGGATATCAAAAATGTTTCACGGCACATACGCACTGTGTTGACGGGATACATTAGGTCGTATTGACAGGATATCAAACATGTTTCACGGCACCGTGTTTCACGGCACATACGCACTGTGTTGAATGAATAAATTAGGGCGTATTGACAGGATATCAAACATGTTCCACGGCACCGTGTTTCACGGCACCGTGTTTCACGGCACATACATGTACGCACTGTGTTGAATGAATAAATTAGGTCGTATTGACAGGATATCAAACATGTTCCACGGCACCGTGTTTCACGGCACATACGCACTGTGTTGAATGAATACATTAGGTCGTATTGACAGGATATCAAACATGTTTCACGGCATAAACCTACTATTCTATTTATCTCGTCAACACCTACAAATAGCTTTTGACAGGATATCAAACATGTTTCACGGCACATACGCACTGTGTTGACGGGATAAGTTAGGTCGTATTGACAGGATATGAAACATGTTTCACGGCACCGTGCTTAACGGCACATACGCACTGTGTTGAATGAATAAATTAGGTCGTATTGACAGGATATCAAACATGTTCCACGGCACCGTGTTTCACGGCACATACGCACTGTGTTGAATGAATACATTAGGTCGTATTGACAGGATATCAAACATGTTTCACGGCATAAACCTACTATTCTATTTATCTCGTCAACACCTACAAATAGCTTTTGACAGGATATCAAACATGTTTCACGGCACATACGCACTGTGTTGACGGGATAAGTTAGGTCGTATTGACAGGATATGAAACATGTTTCACGGCACCGTGCTTAACGGCACATACGCACTGTGTTGAATGAATAAATTAGGTCGTATTGACAGGATATCAAACATGTTCCACGGCACCGTGTTTCACGGCACATACGCAATGTGCTGAATGAACTAGATGGCCGCGGCCTGCATGTCGCGCCTTGGGACCAAAAAAACTTTAACCAAAAACTTTAACCGGACACACGTACGTACGTACGTACGTACGTACGTACGTACGTACGCCAAAGTGCCGACTATATCGCGCTTTCCGCAAACGGGCGCGACAAAAAGTTTAACCAAAAACTTTAACCAAAAAGTTCAAAGTAATTAGACCTTGACATTGGGCACATGGGCCGCACGGTAGGGGGGTAGAATGAAAATATAGATGATGATAAACACCCATGTGAAGTTTCAAGGTAATGGGCAAAGCAGTTGCAGAGATGTAGTATAACGAAAAACTTTAGTCAAAAAACTTAACCAAAAAACTTAACCAAAAACTTTAACCAAACAACTTAACCAAAAAACTTAACCACCAAAAAACTTAACCAAAAAACTTAACCAAAAACTTTAACCAAAAAACTTAACCAAAAAACTTAACCAAAAACTTTAACCGGACACACGTACGTCGTACGCACGTACGCCAAAGTGCCGACTATAACGCGCTTTCCGCAAGCGGGCGCGACAATAAATTAGGTTGTATTGACATGTTTCACGGCACCGTGTTTCACGGCACCTACGCGGTCGCTTCTAAATCACAACCGGGATTCGTGTTGGCGGGGCCAATGCTGATTTTATGCGTGACGTCACCGATCCTTGAGAATAGGGTTAGATTATGGGTTAGGGTTAGGGTTAGGAGGATAGTGCATAATTTGCCATAAAGAAAGAAAGCTTTTGAATATTCATAGACACGCCCATCAACGAATACCGGTTGTTAAATAGAAGCGACCCACATACGCACTGTGTTGACGGGATAAATTTATTTGAAGGGTGTTGTGTAAGAACGTGGCGAACTCCATTACGTAGTTAGCCCCTTCTTCCACTGACCACTTCAACTGATGGACTGCGATATTTTGAGTGGGAGAGTGTAAAAAGGGGGATAACTGCATCAAGTAATTTGCCCCTTTTTCCAATGTCCCTTATATATTATTTATATTTCCTAATTAGAACAACTGACAGGTTCCCATCTTTTATATTTAATTAAAGGGATCAGTGGAAGAAGGGGGCTAATTCCATGAGGGAGTTAGCTCCCTTCTTTCCGTTGACCCCTTCATTGATACTTCCCAATTAGGACCAAAAATAAAACCACTACAATTACTATATATACAAGATTTCCCATCTTATTCAGCTGAGCCAGTCCATTTTCCGTATTAATCATGGTAGAAAAGATATAGAATATGATTCAGTTAAGGAATACAATCATGTGTTGTTGTGTTCACTGTGGTATGAACAACATTTGGTCTGTCTAAAGTTGCGAGAAGTCTTCCGAAGGATAACAATACAAATAAGCTACTGCAGTTGAACAAATAGTAGTTATCTGGGGGCCGTTTCACGAAACATCGTACGACTAAAATTTTCGTAAGTGCAAATTTACGATAGTTTGGACGTTTTAATTAATTGGTTTACATTTATTGAACACAGGCTGCATCTGCAGCCTATGTTCAATAAATATAAATCCAATAATTGTTTACAAGACAACTTTGTTAATATCAAATTCACAGACTATCATAATTTTGCACTTATATGTATGAACATTTTAGTCGTACGAAGTTTAGTGAAACGGGCACCAGAAGTATCTTCACACCAACGAAGATTGTTTTCATCCATTTCAGCGAGCGACACAGAGGATAAGTCCGATGTTAAGGAGGACTAGACAACACGTTAACTTCAGATGAAGAGTTGGCAGAGGCACGTCTGGGTTAAGACGATGATAAAAGTGACGTTGCGGAATTTGTAATAATTGCTGATCCTTCGATACGGTTGTACATGTAGCAGTCGCAACCCTGTCATGACGACCACGTTTTCTGAGTCAGTATTTAATTGTACAAAGACCATCGCCGATGTGACGTAATATTTGACAATGATATAGTAGGTTTTCTCTAAATAACTCCAGGACGGATGGCTATTGGTGATACATGAATAGGATGATGTACACTTGTACGAGTTGCATTGTGCATTAAACAGTTTACAGCATCTTATAACGGTCATGAAGTAGCGAGTGCTGTTCATTTCTTTTGTTCACGTGAAAAAGTCCAACAATACTGGTTGAATGTTGTTTATTTCTTATAATTCCAACACAATTAAATGTAAATGTACATGCCCACTCAGTGCACAAACTGTTCTCTATAGGAATTAAATAAGTGTATAATTGTGTCACTATTCCACCAGTTCTAAACATTACGAGTGCCCGCTATACTGCAGATATAATCAATTAGTAATAATTATTTTACTGATAGTGACGCGCGGTGGTATCAGGTTATTTTCATATGCAAATCAGGCATGGAATTTTTTAATTTATTTATACTAGTTACATGTGTCACCTGAAAAAATAATATTGTCGACACATTATAAAGTATGATCATTGCACATTGAAAAATAAATACAATGTACAGAGAATAAATAGTAATGTCCGTTAACATTTTAAGGAAACACTGTAATCGCTCCGATATCAGTTTGGAAATTAACTTCTGATATAAAATGTATAATAATGTCAATCAATATATGGGTTAATGGTGAATGAATGTTTATTTTGTCAGAAAATCTCTCAGATGATGTCTCTGATATAAAGAACATGTTGTGCCTACTGAGTGGGCATGTACCTTTGAAGTTATTAAAAGTAGTTTAAATCATATCTGTCGTCTCTTTTCCAAATTCCAACGAACGTGCACATGAATTCTAAAAGTGCATTCATTGTGTGACGTTTTGCATCAAAATATGTGACGTAACGTCAACTAACAATACGGTGGAGAAGTTAGCTGAATGTAAGTATTTCTAATCAATGCTGTATTTTTCGCATTTGAAATTTCGAATCGATGACAACTTCCAACAGTCTTATAGCATATTTCACCAAAATTGCAAAGTATACTTATCTAGTAAAGTATAATTTTAGGAAGAAATTTTCAATTTAGATATAAATTTATAAATTTTTATTATACTGAATTAATTACATTATCACAGCCATTTTGGCTGTGATAATGTAATAAATTCAGTATAATAATTCTGCATACGTTTAATCATCAAATATATTCAGTCATTAGTTCTATATGACAATGCATTTCGGAAAATATAAATGATTATTCCCTCAAAGTATACTTTGCTAGATTAGTATACTTTGCAATTTTGATGAAATTGGCTACAGGGGTTTATTGATATAGGAATATGCCCGGATGTGGCTACTCTCGGCCAATGAAAATGCTCAGAACCGTGTACATTATTTTGAATTATCGGCCATTGTGCAATTAACTGCGTTTGTCCCGCCCCAGAATTGCCTTCTCCAGGCCCATCATTGGTGCTTCAAACGCCAGGGATACCAGTAAAGCTGCCGCGTACGAGATTACCGTCGTGCCCAGGAATCTGTATGCCTGCAAATATATACGAGGGGCGTTCAAAAACTTGAAACGGCGTATCTTTTGTTATTAATGAGTAATTTTACTGAATTCGTTACTCGATTTTATTACAGATGTATTCCTGTTACATACATTTGTCGAAAAATACACATCTCTCATACATTTAACGTCCAATAGTAAATAATTCCAGCACAAAAATATTTACACAATTCCCTAACATTTGATTGGTCCGTTGCAAGTCTCCGTCCAAAATTGATATCCCAGTAAACTCCATGCCGAACTACTTTCCGTAACCGTCAGGCGCAGTTAAAATAATTCTTAAGAAAACTGAAAATAAACACATTTTCTTGATGAATTTATTTAAAATGCTGGAATTATAAGGAATGAATGGCCGGAAGGCCTCGTCCAGTATTCTCGCGACTTTTCCAAGTTTATACCCCGATAAATTCCACAAAAAGGCCATTCATTCCTATAATGTAGTGTCGTTGTGTATGAATATTAAAGTTACTGCCACCGTATCGGAACATTGTGAATGCAATTTGTACGATACTAGTTATCGGACGTATTCAATTTACCATCTGTGCATGCACATACGGAGCCTCGAAGGGGACATAGTTTTTGTCGTTCCCTCGAATTAACAATTCGTTTCCTCGAATTAACAATTTGTTCCCACGAAATGACAATGCGTTCCCTCAATTTAATAATTCGTTCCCACGATAAAACAATTCGTTTCCTCGAATTAACCATTTGTTCCCACGAAATGACAATGCGTTCCCTCAATTTAATAATTCATTCCCACGATATAACAATTCGCTTCCTCGAATTAACAATTTGTTCCCACGAAATGACAATGCGTTCCCTCAATTTAATAATTCATTCCCACGATATAACAATTCGCTTCCTCGAATTAACAATTTGTTCCCACGAAATGACAATGCGTTCCCTCAATTTAATAATTCATTCCCACGATATAACAATTCGCTTCCACGAATTAACAATTCGTTCCCAGGGCGTCCGGTTTAGAGAGGTTCAACTCTGCTATGTATACGTCCGTAAATGCATGTACGAGTATTTAACGTACAAGTTAATGATTGCAAAGGTGTGCTACATGTCATGCGAATACGTTGTAATGGAAACGCTCTAAATGGACCATCTTACGGACCTACCAAGGTGTCCGGTTCTACTGCGAAATGTCCAGTTTCGTGTCGAAATAAAGTAATAACAACGCAGCATTTTTCTTAATGACTAGACATGACACAAAGCATGCGCTGTGATTCGCATACGTTTTTTTGCAAGCTACAGAGGAACCTCGTATCAACCGGACACCATGGTGACCTCCCGGGTGTCAGGTTTATAGACGTGTCACTGTGAAACTTTCATATTTGTGTAGTGTGGAATAAAATATTAACATCGCATATTTCCAAACAAAAGACACAAAACATACGTTGTGCTGCGCATATGTCAACTAATACAGTGACACCCTGGGGATCGTCCAGGATGTCTATCTTAGAGAGGTGCCACTGTAAAATGTCTACATTCGTGTTGAAAACGTTATAGCAGTGTATTTTTGTAATGGATGCAAAGGGCACACAAATGCGTTGTGCTGCGCATACGTTTTCTGTAAGTTACAGTGGAACTTCTCTAAACTGGACACCAGAGGGACCTCCCGGGGTGTCCGGTTTAGAGAGGTTCCACTGTAACGTGTCAAGCTTAGAGTATAAAACAGTATTATCAACGCATATCACTTAGCCCTTTCAACACTACATACATTTAGCATAATGTTTGCAGTGTAGATCCAGTTGAGCCGGCTCATAACGAGCCATCTCATCAGGACCTGCACTTTTTGCAGATACTTTCTTCATTCTGAAAACAATTACCCCTTTTGTATAATTGAATATTCTGAAAAATAGCATGGGAATATCAATTCCAGTTACTTAGGGGTGATTTAGTTATTGAATACAAAAAAAAACAATAAGCTACAACGACATCTTGTGAACAACCAAGTCTGCCCGGTTTAGAGAGGTCCTACTGTAAAATGTCCAGCTGTATGTTAAAACCAGTAGCCGATTTCAACAAAATTGCAAAGTATACTTATCTAGCAAAGTATACTTTGAGGGAGTAATCATTTATTTTCCCCAAAATGCATTATTTCATATAGAACTAACCACAATATATATTTGATGATTAAAAGTATGCAGAATTATTATATTGCATTTATTACATTATCACAGCCAAAATGGCTGTGATAATGTAATAAATTCAGTATAATAAACATTAATAAATTTATCCTTAAATTGAAAATTTCTCTCTCAAAGTATACTTTGCTACATAAGTATACTTTGCAATGTTGGTGAAATAGGCTACTGTATCAACAACGCATATTTCTTAACGACTACAGTGAAACCTCTCGAAACCGGACACCCTGAGAAATCCCCAGGGTGTCCGGTTTAGAGATGTTCCACTGTAAATCAGGCATATGACCATTATGGGACATACTGATGTCTTGTGCATGCATTATTATCTGAGATATGTTACCAAGAAACATCTGAAAATGAGATCACATCTATTTGATCGGTGTCCGTAGTACACATGCTTTGTGCTCCGCTGTCGTCTACTAATACGCTAAAGCGACACACTGGGAACCACCCAGGATTCCCGGTTTAGAGAGGTTCCACTGTACCATTTCTATGTCCGTGTAGTAGAGGAGAGACCGGGCGTGGCCGTTGTAGATGTCCAGAATCAGCAGGTGGACGAGATAGGCGCAGTAGGACAGCCGACTCAGCGGGATAAACGCCGGCCATGACAGGAACTTATTGATTGGCCCTAGAATACATGACGTGCCACATGTGAATAACGCCCAGAAGGGATGATAGAATGGTTATTGTCACATGACTGCCGTTGTTTGACACCGCTCACAGCCGTGTTCAAACGTACAGCGCGTGCTGTTTGACCATGGCTGTAGACAATGCTCATTCCTGGGCGAAGCCAGAATCTACGTAATGCATATGTCTCATGACGTTGCTGGAACGCGCTATTACGTCACCTGACCTGTAGCTGATTTCATCAAAATTGCAAAGTATACTTATCTAGCAAAGTATACTTTGAGGGAGTAATCATTTATTTTTCCCGAAATGCCTTATTTCATCTAGAACTAGCGACTTCATATATTTGATGATTAAAACTATGCAGAATTATTATACTGAATTTAGTAATGAATTCAGTGTAATAAAAATTAATAAATTTATCCTTAAATTGAAAATGTCTCCATCAAAGTATACTTTGCTAGATATGTATACTTTGCAACGTTGGTGAAATAGGCTACAGTTCACAACGGTCTCGCTGAAAAAAAAACCTTTTTTATAATTTCATTCATGATTCGCGTATTATCAGATTATGTCTTCCGGAACCCCGAAATAGGTTGAATGACGTCATCACAGTCAACACCCTCCCGACAGTACACCCAAAAATCCGAATCTGGGAACGATTACGTGCCTAGGGTAGGGATGATCAGCGGTTAAGACCTACAACATAACGTGAAGTACATTCCCAGACGGGGAGCCACATACATCCCTAGCACACATACATATCATACCAAATCGGAGTAGAGAGACATACCTGTAACTTGATACTTTTACCATCAACATAGGTATTATAAAATATGAATTATAACCGTTTATAAAAAGTTCCGTTTTTTACCACATAGTAAGTGCACGAGTTCCGGCGAATAAACCTGTCCCACGATGTTTATACAAAATGGCTTCCCGAGAAATGATAGAAATGTCTGTGCGATTAAATTGTCTGTCGTGACGCACAGGACGGGTATAACTGTAGTTTGATCAACGATTGGAAACACTGTTTGTTGTATGCAAAATGTTTCTTTACGGGCCGGGACGACGTAAAAGTGTATTTTGAACCCGATGTTTACTCCGTTATATAGCAGTATCGGCCTCGGAAATGTTCCGGTTCTTTGTCGACCTAGCAATGATGATAATTGTTTTTAAACAAAACAATCGATAGCTCAAAAACGCGTTGACATAGCGCATCGGGGAATATATCGTTGCGGAATACTAACATTGTCCCAACTTCTGCAATAGGCGATAATGATATAACTCGGTTGACGTTTCGTGAGAGTCCGTTGTTTCGAGGCCGTCCGGGTTCGGCCTATTAAAATGTTCGTAACCTTGTACAATGAAGTATATGGAGGGTGTAAAATTTTAGCTTATTTTTTTTTCTTCATTTATTGATGCTTTTAGGCATATTTAATGTATTTATAGACCTCGGTCCGTTACTTCAACCTGTGATTTGGATATGAAAATAGCCGGATACAACCGCGCGTCTCTATCAGTAAAATAAATGTTACTAAATTATTATATATGTATAGCGGGCACTTGTAATTTTTAGAACTGGTGGAATAGTGACACAATTATACACTTATTTAATTCGTATAAAGAACATGTTGAGCCTACTGCGTGGGCATGTACCTTTTACAAGCAAGATATATCGTTATCGGGTTATATGCGTGTGCAACAATGTATTTGATCAGGATCTACGCGCAGCTTTG
>CM055271.1:78948499-79051531 GCA_029237695.1 Conchocele bisecta
TTTTCTAATAAATATAAAACGTAGGGCAGAAAACGGATAGATGACGGATAGATATCGGGCCGTTATGCCGACATGCCGCTCTGTTACCGTTAACGGGCCGATATGTGTGTGCTGACTGGGTGGTGATCACAATACATCGGACCTCCGCTCGTATGCACCTAACTTTATTGTGTCTTGAGATATTTGAATTAATAAAAAATGTATAACTAAACAAATATTTATATTTGAATGCTGATACCGAGGCGGCGTATTGTGATAGAGATACACCGACTGGTGCTAACCGCAGTAGAACGGAGAGTGGAATGTTGTCATCCGGATCGTCGTCGTGGTCGGCGTCGGAGGTTGATGGATTCTGTTGACCGACATCGGTAAGAACAAATCCCGCGTGGCGGTAGCAGTTGGCGATTGTAGTCGGTTGAACGCAGCCCCATGCCTGGTGGAGCATGCGTATAGCATCAAGGACGTTGAGGTTGAACTCCGTCTTGTTGTCTATGGCACGCAGTTTCTTCTGGATGACAAACTTCCGGTAGTGGACTTTCAAATTCTGAATAATACCCTGGTCCATCGGTTGCGTCTTCGATGTCGTGTTTGGTGGTAGAAACACTAACGTGATGTTCTTAAGACGGCCGGCCAGTGATGGATGCGCAGGACAGTTGTCCACGACGAGTACTATCCGACGTTTCTTCTTCGACATGTCCTTGTCAAAATCCATCAGCCAATTCGTAAACAGCTCTGACGTCATCCACGCCTTTTTGTTTGCGGCGTACGGGGTTGGAAGAGTGTTGACATTCTTGAAGCAGCGTGGTTTCTGCGCTTTGCCGATGATGAACAGCGGCCGTTTATCTGTCCCTGTCATGTTGGAAGTCACCATTGCCGTTATTCGCTCTTTACTCAGTTTTCCCCCGCGGCAGCTGATAGCCTTGAACTCCAGTGTTTTATCAGGCATGAGACGGAAGAAGATGCCCGTTTCATCGGCGTTGTATATGTCGTCAGGGCTATAGTCTTGGAAAATGGTTTGTAATTTCGTCCGCCATGCTTCCATAGCGTCGCTGTCCAAGACGACTGAGTTGGCCTCACCACAGACACGTTTAAATGACAACTCGTAACGTGTTTTGAAGCGTTCTAGCCATCCAGAGGAGCACTCAAACTCCTGGCTTGAAACGCCAAATTCTGCGGCGAAGTAGCGAGCCTTCTCTCCTCATTTATTATCGCCGGATATTAGGTACGTTCTGGCTCCGCGCATTCTTGAACCATTTCAATAGAGCATTTTCTATTTCTGGATACTTCGCCGTTCTGTCTTTCTTGCGCATGGGACCACATTCGCCGGATAGATATTTCTGCTTGATTTTATCTGCGTTTTTCAGCCACGTCGAAAGCGTGTTCTGTGGAACTTCAAACTCAGCTGCTATCTGCTTCTTCGACTTAACTCCTCTCTCTGATTTTAATATGGCCGCATATTTTGTGTCATTCGATTTAACCTCCAGCTTGCGCTTAACGCCGCATGTTTTCCCCGCAATAGCTGATCTAGTTATCCAGTTATCCCCCCGGTTTTTAGGCCAGGTCCTTGGCTAGATTGCTCAGCTGACACAAACAGATTAGATGCTGATCCAGTTATCCCTCCTGTTTTTAGGCAGGGTCCTTCACCAGATTTATCAGCAGCAGTTTGTTTAGACATTGCTAAAGGAAGTGATTTGATCGACCAACTGTTCGTGTTTATAAAGATCGCATGTAATTCACTCAAATTGTAATTATTATAAACAAGCGTCCGTTAATGATTATGGCATTTACGGCTCGATTCATGTCCCGAAAATAAATTGGCAATTAACAAAGAGTAATTTTGTGATTTCACGTCACACTGTCGTTAATTGGTTGATCACGGTTTACGTGGTCGGCTTTGACAGTATTCCGCGATTGTAACACGGTTACCGGCGGCATGTTTTGATCACTTTGAATGTGTGAAAAACTTACCTGTGCCAATCAAGTTTGACCAGACTTTACGACGCCCGCTGTTCAAATTGCATATCGACATAACAGTATACAAATGTGTCGGAATTATACCATCGGGACTTGTTTTCCACATCGATATGAACGAAATATCGACATTTCCGATATCGATATATCAGGTATGAAATGTATGAGTTTATATAGCAGTTCGGCCGGGACCACGAGCGTACATCGACATAAGCAGGTATATCGATATAAGCAATGTCGACATAACGCGAATCGACTCTATATTGAGGATCGATTAACATTACGCTCGTGAACATTTGATCGATTCTCCAAGTATCGTCATGACAACCGTGATAGTTTTCAAGTTATTCAATTTTCTATCGACAATATCTCACGACTCAAAAAAGTTTTGCGCTTACAGGGCCAGCAAACATACCTGGTGTTGTCTGTTGCAAATATCTTCGGTGCGGTCTCTTGTGTATTTGACAGATTCGCCCCATCCCTGGTCTTGCTTGCCCTCTCATTGAACTCGAGAAACTTTTCCCCATTGGATGTCGTTTTCATCTCTATATCACCGAATTTCAATTATCTTGCTTCATCTCGTCCACGCAAACCGAACATTTTTCCGAAATAGTAAAATATCGTGAATTGAAGGCTTTTTGGTGTACTTGTACCTAGAGACCCAGATGAATACATTTTCTCTTCTTCAGGTGTAATGTTCATGCACTTTTTAGGTTTATTGCCCTTCCCAAGTTTCTTCAGATCCATTTTCTTGGCCGTTAATGCTGATACACTGCCCAAATACTCTGTCTCGATAAATATTGTTTTTGCAGCATTGATAATGTATACTGATTCGACGAATATATTGATTTTAAATGGAGTATATATGAGTTTTGTGTGTGAAATATTAACTAAAAATGGTTGAGCACGTGCTGCGAAGGATTTCAGGACTTTCATTTGATAATCAAATGATGTCAGAATTTGCCAAAGTTTCTGTGCAAATTCAAGCGGAATTGTATTACGCATTTGCTCTGATTTGTTTGTGAAATGTTGCCATCATTTTTTCTATTTTAACCCATTCAACACCAAGTAACTTAATGGGCTCTTCCACGCCAATGTTTCGTTTCGCACTATTTCATTGGTCCATTCAAATTTTCAGGCTATTCCATTCTTCAGAATGTGTGTTTTTCAAATTTAAAAACTATTAGCAAACGGTGGAGCTCCTGATGAGACGGCTCGTTGCGGGCCGGCTCATCTGGATCTACACTGTATGTAAGCATTCCCTTTATAGAGGTATGTAGAGTTGAAAGGGTTAAAAACAATTTATGGCAAAATTTACATGTCGTACAATATATTATCCTATGTCACATCTCATTTATCGGCAGGGTCATGTTGCACGAACCAAAACGTTTTTATCAATCACTCACTTGCCACAATGGAGTTCATTCCACTAGCCACACTGGAATTCATTTCACTAGCCACACTAGAATTCATTCCATTGGCATTCTTTTCAAGATTTCTCTTCTTTCTTCCACCATCCCTAGCAGATGCAGTTCTAAGCCACTCTCTGGTGGCAGTCTCAACCGGGTGGCTATTCACGCCTTTGAAGGTCTTTTTCACCACTTCTGTAAAGAACAGCAACAATTTATTTAATAATAGACGCATAATTATGTCGCATTAAGCCACTTATTACGAGATCACAGACTCAAAATAATGATTAGTTTATTCTAAGCTTATATATATATATATATTAACCAATTTGATAAAAGTCTGAGATTGAGATGTGCAGTAATAATGCTAAGTGCACTAATGGGGGAAAATTCATATTTGAATAAACAAGAAAAATGCACAGCGATGCCTCTATTGTGGTGCTTGTCAGTCTTGTGTAGCTGTGTCGAACAAGGCGTAGCTGTGAAGTGTGACGGACAGACAGTATTTTTAATATATTGAATCGATGAGCCTTTTCAGTGTTCTTTTAAAGCATAAAAAGGTTTATTAACTCTTACCCTGCTGCGAACAAAAATTAAACAAAATTTAAAACATTTTAGTTATTTCTCGACATTTGACATGCCTGACATTTTATTAGACACGTCTCTCGCGGGACAATTCTAATAAAATGCCAATGCATGTTTTCATTGAGAAATAAGCAAAATATTTATCAATTGCCACCTGCTGCTTGTTGTCTACAGGAGGATAATGACCAAGCTGATGCAAGACAGTAAACATAGTAAATATTAGATAGTTATGCAATCAAATAGTATTATTTAATGTTACCCCTTTTTGACAGGAATGTTACCCCTTTCTTACAATATTTCGGCCAACATACAGAAGATAGTAAAGTAACAAACACTGTAGATTCCGATGATATTATACTCACTCAAAAGCACAGATGCCAGTTTCAGGGTGTGAAATGGAAGTTTCTACTTCCGCCCAAACCAGCTGTACTGCTGCGCCAGGGTATTAGACAGGATGTTTTTTAATACCCGCCTCACCGCGTCTGTTTCGTCCTTTCCTCCAATGGGGGCCAAGTAATTAATCTGAAAATTACACGGAACAATCATCATGCTTGTTGTGCGTATTGTGTACTATCATTGTTTTGAATGTTTTCATGGATAAAAGCCAGGTGATCAGCAACATTTGCTTTGATCTTTCCGTAAGATTGTCAATACGAACGGGTAGCCATTGTGTAAAATTAATATGATAACTAGAATGTGTTTTCGTGGAACACCGATGCCCCACCTACCGCTTTGATAGAGGCAAAAACGGGACTGTTATAAATCACTGTTACGAACGCGGGACGGACAAGGGTAATCCTAGATGCCACCTCCACTACCGTGGTGGGGCATACAAATGTAACCGAGGCTAAAGTTTGTGAAACTTTCTGAAAGGTATTAAGAAGGTGAAGGAGAGCACCAATGTCCTTACTGTAAGTATGACCAGTTATTAAAATAATCCAGCCTATAAACATAAACAAAGGTGGTTGCGACTCTCATTCCTCACTCTACGAACATGATGAAACATTTTAAGTGCTGGATAGAAAACTTAATTAAGCAAATTAACTGCACGGATTAACGCCAAATTGCCGACTGTTCAAACACAACACACCCGCAGGTCACCCCTGACCTTGACGCGGTCTGCGGGCTTAATCTTGGAATTGCCAGAGAACTAACAAGGGGTGGGTTTCCTAAGGACTAACTGGGTTATATGCATGCACTAGCTATTGGTGCATGCACTAGCTATTGGTGCATGCACATATTACATAAACACCCCTTGGTGACTCGTAGGTACTCTATGCATTCCCGCACAAAGTTTGGGCGTGTGTGTGTAGGGGAACCTAGCTGGCCGTTTGCCGTGGCCTGCGACCCGGACGTTTTGGAGGAAGGGATCCTGGTGGGTGAGTGTCTTGCGTGGCTGGCAGAATTTCTGGCCAAGATGTCACGCATTACTACAATACACCACTTCGGCCCTGACTTCAATACAAACGGGAGGTCCTTGTGTGAGCACGCCCAATGGGATTAATCGGCTTCTGTGGCACCCGGTGCTGGAGTCGTGACTGGAGCATATATTTTTTTTTATTTTTACTTTGTTTTGTGATTATTTCATATATACGTGAGTACATTATCTTGTTTCCTTTTACATTGTGTGACCAGTCCGCGGCTCTAGTAGGTGTCACGGTTTAGTGCTACACGAGTATATCACTATGTATCCTCGGTGTGCGGTGCGGAGACCCGCACCATTAGCACATCTCCTTGTAGGGCTCCATGGAGGGTGTGGAACATAGTGATGAATATACCGGCCTACTGATATGAATCGCCAAACAAACAAAAAACAAACCTCATCACAATTATCCATCAATCCAGTCGATTGGAAGGCTTCGGACTTCACAAAGTCGTCCAGCCAACCGTGTTCAGCTGGTCCGTCCAAGAAACGGACGCGACCTGCAGAATTCAATTTTTTACCCGACAACGAACCCGTTTTCCTAACACGACCAACCCAACAACAGTCAAAACAAGAACATGTAGCCACATGGCCTAGATTCCTTGTGGTCCATGCAACTGATTCAGACAAACCCCTCACCAAATTGTCTGTTTGTTTTGTCAAAGATCCTGAATAGTGTGGCAGGAGAGCCAAATAATTTGAAGCGTTTACGCTCTGGTGGTCTTCTCATAGAAGTTGAGAGGAGGAGCCATGCAGAGAATTTACTACTCTGCAACAAATTCTTGGACACTCCTGTCGACATTCAGCCACATAAATCATTGAACAGTTGCAAGGGGGTTGTCCGATCACCGGAGTTTGCTCATGTAACTGAGCAAGAGGTGATCGAGCAACTCAAACCGCAAGGAGTCGCTGATGCCAGATTAGTAGAAAAGTCCCTACCAATACGTTCGTTCTGACTTTCAACCTCACTGTACTACCGAAAGAACTCAAACTCACCAGATGGTTACTGATTACAGTTGATCCATATATACCAAACCCGTTGCGATGTTATAACTGCCAATTGTACGGCCACCACAAAGACAGATGTAAGAGAGATCTTGCATGTGCACATTGTGTCAACTGTAATGGTAACCATTCGGCATATTCGAAAGACTGCCCGAAGTGGAAGATCGAGAAGGAGATAGTTCGCGTGAAACATACACGCAACATATCATTCCCTGAAGCCAGGAAGATTGTTGAAATACCAACAACTCCTATCCCTGGCTTTTCTTATGCTTCGGCTGCAGTCTCTCGCAAGCCCAGCAAAGGCATCAACATCAAAACCTTCTTCGGAAGGCAAAATCTCAAAGGTCACGCCTTCCAAAAGCCCTAAAGGTCGGGCTAAAAAGACCTTGAAACAAATCACGGCCGTGTCTCCTCTGCGATCACGGCAAGGGCCGGATGACAGGTCGGCCCCTCCACTACCACTCAGGGGTAGGCCCACTGCCATGGAGAGGATTCGTACAAAACCGCTCAGGAAAGGGTCTGATGACCCTGGATTGCAGAAAGGGTCTGATGACCATGGATCGCAGAAGGGGCCAGACGGCCCCATTCCACTTAATAACAGGTTCGAGTCGTTGGACTCGATGGCGACTGAAGAGTCTTCTGACATACCAATTCCCAAGCCTGTTCCACCCCGCAAACCCATACTTCCACCTACATAAAACATGGATACTATTATCCAATGGAACTGTCGAGGAATTAAACCAAATCGTGATGAATTAACAATTTTATTAACTCAACACAACCACATTCCTGAAAGTTGACGATACATTTTCTTTTAAATCACATGCATTATACAGTAAGTGTTCAGATAACGCTGAACGCGCATCTGGTGGAGTCTCAATCCTCGTTAATTTGAGCACCCCACATAGTCTTGTATTCGTATTGACATTACTTTTCTGACTTGTGTACATGCAACTGTTGATCGACTAGCTCGCTCATGTCTGATGAAAGTATAATGTTGGTGTTGTTGTCAACAGTAATTTTAACGGCAATCCCTATATCCCTGTGTTGGCTCTCATGTACATTTGTGGCTTTCCAATCATATTACTTTTAGAGAGTGCGAGTCGGGCTACATGTAGGTGACTGATCGGGAGCAGTTGGCGCCGTGTCAGATTATCTAACTTACGGGGGATAAACCTTTTTCTGTAAATATTAACTGAAAATTGTGTGATCTCTACACCATTCCCCTCCTATGAAATTTGGTAGTACTTCAACGATTACATTCGTTTCAATGTTGATAATTGATCAGCGAATCATCAAATCTAGTTTGATGAGTTCCACACTTATCGGGACATTTTCACATTATGTCCGCATGTTCATGTGAAATATACATTTCAGACTCGTAATTTCGTCGCCAGAGAAGCACGGCCGATAATCTGATTAGACTGGAAGCATTCATTCAAGACGGGTTTGGTATCAATGAGCATATAGTTGCCGTATTTTTTTATCTTGAAAGGCATATGACCTCGGTCTGAATGGAATGGAATGGAATGGTGCTTAACGGCCCATCAACACAAAATAGTATCATTTAGGGCCAAGCAATGTAGATGAAGAATACAAATAATAGTAAAATAGTATGTTGCATGTGGTAATCAATCAGTTGATAAGGACCTCGGTTCTAATTGTTTGAAAGACAGACAATTCCAAGTCCTAGTCTGGGAGTCTGGATTAAAGATCTCCCCCGGGGACAGCGGCAGCAGCTGCTACCCGGTCCCCGACCTTTGAGCCATCAGTAAAAAGCGGAGTGTATGTATTGTATCTGTCATTAACTTCAAGAAAAAGTGATTTAAAAATGGATACTATTTTACTATTATTTTTATTCTTCATCTACATTGCTTGGCCGTTAAGCACCATTCCATTCCAAGTCCGAGTCGGTACAACCCTTTCTGATCCCCATGAACAGGAAATGGATGTATCGCAGGGAAGTACGTTGTATGTTACCCTTTTTAACATTAAACTGAATAATATTGTAAAATGCCTGCAACCAGGTTTTGACTGTTCTTTATATGTCGATGATTTTTAGCTCACCTGAGGGAAGCTCATGTGAGCTATTGTTACCGCAATGTGTCCGTCGTCCGTCGTCCGTCGTCCGTCGTCCTTGTCCGTCGTCCGTCGTCGTCGTCCGTGAACATTTTCAAACGTCTTCTCCTCGGTAACCATTGGGCCTATAGTCACCAAACTTCATGGTCATGGTCCTTAGGTAGGGGGATTACAAAATTGTTAAAATGACGTCATTACGTAATCCAAGATGGCCGCCGTCTAAAAATAGCACACATTCTTCAAAAATCTTCTTCTCAAGAACTGCCAACCGGATTTCGACAAAACTTGGTAGGAATGATCGATGTACAATGCACTTTCAAAGTTGTGAAAATGGTGACCCCGGGGTAAAAAATGGGCGTGGCCCGTGTGGTCAAATTGGGGTCAAATTTTTGACCGAATATGGTCATATTATATATCAAATCGAAGGTATCAAGGAGGCGATCACTCTGGTGCATTTATTGTCGAAATTGGATGGTTTTATCAGAGATTTCAAAATTCTTCACATGAACTGCTTGTGCTTGGCCCATGGTAGCCAAACTTAAAAGTTATTGTTCATGGGTGAAGCCTTTTCAGATTTTTTAAAAGGCAGGTCATGCAAGATGGCCGCCGTCTAAAAATAGCATAAATTCTTATAAAATCTTCTCGTGAACCACCAGCCGGATTTCGACGAAACTTGGTAGGAATGATCGATGTACAATGCCCTTTCAAACGTGTTAAAATGGTGACCCCGGGGTAAAAAAAAATGGGTGTGGCCCTGGGGTAAAATTTTATTTTTTACTGAATATGATCATGTCTATATCAAATCGAAGGTATCAAAGAGGCGATCGCTGTGGTACATTTTTTGTCGAAATTGGATGGTCATGTCATCCAAGATGGCCGCCGAAAGGTCAAAAGGTCGTTCTTTTATAGACATTTCAAAATTCTTCTTCACGCGAACCGCTTGGCCCATGGTGGCCAAACTTCACAGTTATGGTCCATGGGTGAAGCCTTTTCAAATTTGTTAAAATTGAGGTCGTCGCTAATCCAAGATGAACCGCCAATCAGATTTCGATGAAACTTGGTAGTAATGATCGACATAGAATGCTCTTTCAAAGTTGTTAAAATGGTGACCTCGGGGTCAAAAATGGGCGTGGCCCGTGGGGTCAAATTTTATTTTTGACCAAAGATGGTCATGTCATATATCAAATTGAATGTATCGATGAGGTGATTACTCTGGTGCTGAAATCGGATGATTATGTCATCCATGATGGCCTCAAAAAGATTTTGAACATCTTTGTCTCATGAACCACATGGCCGATGCTGGCCAAACTTCATAGTAAGTTAAGATCCTTCGGTGATGCATTTTCAGATTTGGTAAAATGAGTCATCGCTTAATCCAAGATGACCGCCATCTAAAAATAGCACAATTTTTTTTAAAACACATGAACTCAATGTCACATTCTCCTCTGGTGTTCATGGGGTCAGGTGAGCGAATTAGGGCCATCATGGCCCTCTTGTTTAACTTAGCTTTCATAGGAAGATGGTGAGATTTGCAATCAATCACTATGTGTATAGTTTTGGATGTACATATGGCACGTATGTATGTGAGGGATGTACTTACGGACATGACTAATGCTATATGCCACCTGTGCCATTCGGTAGTGGGCTCAACAAAGGCCAAAATGGAACACGATGATCAAATTTACTGCTGTTGAGAAATAGGTATCTGTTTGTTTATACAAGTCCACAATTTGTGCGTCTGATGGGGTTTGACAATTATTGTTTTAAAGCTATATGACGAGGTGGCTTTTACAGTTTTTACATCTGACATACCTTTTAGAGTGCAGCCATCGAGGCTTCAAGTAACTTACACGTGATTGATTGATTTATTGAATAGGGGTCCGCTTATCTGACAGCGAGGTCTACACGCAGACTGGTGAACGGGGTCAAATCCTGTATTCATCTATGGAGGGGATAAATCCCAAAATCAGAACCGAATATTTACAAGAAAAATATATATTCAGCCCTGAAATTAGAACAACCTGATCTGGTGTCAGGTCCTCACTAGACCAGAATCAATTAGGATTTGTGCTAATCATACTACGTGTACATGAAGTATAGCCTGATTCAACTCTCACATGCAAGAAAGCCAAACAATGTACACATCCGGTAGAATGGGTTCCAGAAAGTATGACACCAATCGTTAAATCACTTTAGTTGCCTCTTACGACAAGCAATGGCTACTGCAGCACAAGTCTATATGGATTCAGAGACATCTCTGCATTCGATCCCGCACTCCGTGCCTACACATCTTGTCATTTTAAAAAAATAATTATTTGTGTTCTACTCGAACAACTAATGGCTGTTATTTATACATACTTGCAGTTTTTGGACAGCTCTATCCGCTTAATGCAATGTTCAATGAAAGCTGGTGGTCGTTGTTTGAGGAACTCTGGAACATTCTCATGGTAAGCCTTCAGAGTGCCCGTCATCTTTAGATTTTCGATGTAACTAAGAACATAAAATAAACAATTTAGTTAGAAAACATTACCAAGAATGAGAAATCATTGAGTGCGCAGATACTGTGTGAAAGAGCATAACTTGCAATCATAACATGATGATCATACAAAAATGGATAATTGAATGTGCCTTACTTACTATTTAGTTATATGCACATGTAGGTGACATTATGTAATTCGACCAGACATTCACACAAAAGCAGTTTGATAGTTAACAAAAGCTTTGTCTCATACAAACAAGAAAATGGCATTGTAGCATGTTCAATGACTGAAATACTTTGATGAATACATACAGAAAATATTTCTCACACATTTATACTATTTATGTTAATAATATGTATCACAAGCTACCTCGGACAGACTGACCGACCGACAAACCGATTGACAAACTGACAGGATAATTCCTGTAACATGTACTCAAGAAAATCTTGTTTTGCGTCAGTATAATAAGGAGTTGCAGCGTTATACTAATATCACAATATCGTTCACAGCTATTAAGCCTATTTCACTTTATGATAAAAATATTTCAGATATCTTACCATTTATGTTTATCTGGTAGGAACTTTTTAACAAGAGTTCCAACCATCTTATTTAGTGTCCTGACGGTCTTCCCATTCAGGTAGTTTTTCTTGAGGCTGCTGTTTATGCCCTCTATACCATTGTTCGTATGAATCCCTACGTTAATTTCCCCAGATCTGTAGCACTGTGCCCACTTCTGAATAGATAGAGGACAAAGAATACTTTAAATGATGTATGAAACAAGAAACGAGGCAAATCAACACAGGCCGGGTTTTCTTCAAGGCATAGACAATTAGATTACAGAGAGTTGTGAAAGCATGATGTGTCAAGGTGGTACATGTAAAATAAATGAGAACCAACTCTAAACACGAAAACATACCATTGAAAATGGTTAAGTTGATTACGCGAAAAAATAGATCAAGGACTCGCTAATGTCACATTGTGGGCGCATATTGGTTATACAATTGTGCAAGTATGGTGGTTCTAGGTGGTGGTACAGTAAGTGAGAATAAGATCTAAACACAACAACTTAAAGACCCAAGAAAATGGCGATGTGTGGAATATGTATAAAATAGCTAAAATATCCTGAGAAGACTGGTGAAAACCACATACAAATATTCCAATTCCAAAAACCTCGGCAAAGCCCAAACGTGTCAATAAACAAATCATGGTTTGACGAAGAATGCAAAGAGGCAATGGCTGCTCGTAAGCAGACTATTCGTCAAATCAATAATAACGCAACACCAGATAATTTAAATGCTCATAGAATTTTTAGAGCGAAGGTTCGACGCACAATTAAAGCTAGCAAGAGAAAGAGACTTGGAGATATTTTGTCTCCATGTTGAATTCGCGATCTAAAATGAAAACAACATGGGACATGATTCGTAAGATAAACGGTAAAGGTAAATCAACTTCTATCAATCACCTCAACAAAGCAGGACATAAAGTATCTTCCAAAACAGATATTTCAAACAAATTAGCAGATACCTTCTCCAAGAACTCATCATGTAATAACTATTCTGAGAAGTTCTTGAAGGTGAAATCTGAGCAAGAGAAACATAAACTTAATTTTAGTTCAGACTATTCAGAACATTACAACTCTCCTTTATCTATGAGGGAATTAAAAGCTTCCCTCGAGAAAGCACATGATACATCAGCTGGTCCTGATGATATCCACTACCAACTACTTAAGCATTTACCTGAACACTGTTTAGATAACCTCCTTGAAATATTTAATGCCATTTGGGAACAAGTCGTCTTTCCGCCTTCGTGGCGGGAAGCTACAATCATACCTGTTCCCAAACCGGGCAAGGATCACACCGACCCATCAAGTTACCGTCCCATCGCACTTACTAGCTGCGTCTGTAAAAACATGGAACGAATAATTAACGACAGGCTTGTCTGGTTTCTGGAATCCAATGGACTGATATCTGAGTATCAGTCTGGATTTCGTCGCAAGAGCCACTGCCATGGAGAGGATCCCTACAAAACCGCCCAGGAAAGGGTCTGATGACCCTGGATCGCAGAAAGGGTCTGATGACCCTGGATCGCAGAAAGGGTCTGATGACCCTGGATCACAGAAAGGGACAGACGGCCCCATTCCACTGAAGAACAGGTTTGATTCGTTGGACTCGATGGAGACTGAAGAGTCTTCTGACACTCCAACTGCCAAACCTGTTCCACCCCGCAAACCCATACTTCCACCTACATAAAACATGGATACTATTATCCAATGGAACTGTCGAGGAAATAAATCAAATCGTGATGAATTAACAATTTTATTAACTCAACACAACCCCATTGCTGTTTGTCTTCAGGAAACATTCCTGAAAGTTGACGATACATTTTCTTTTAAATCATATTCACTATACAGTAAGTGTTCAGATAACGCTGAACGAACGCGCATCTGGTGCCGTCTCAATCCTTGTTAATTTGAGCACCCCACATAGTCTCGTGAATCTTAACACTAACCTTCAGGCTGTGGCCGTTAGTGTTACGATGCACAAGACTATTACATTATGTTCTATCTACATTCCACCATCTGCAGTCCTGTTAAAATCAGAACTAGATAATCTTGTCTCTCAGCTCCCTTCGCCTTTCATTCTCCTTGGCGATTTTAATGGACATAACATGCTTTGGGGTTGTAAAGACACAAACAAAAAGGGGGAACTTATTGAAAATTTTCTTTCCGATCACAATCTCAGCATTTTTAATGATAAATCGAGCACATATTTACATCCCGCAACCGGTTCATATTCCTCTCTGGATTTAACTCTGTGTCATCCTTCTCTGTATTTAGACTTTACGTGGAAAGTTGGTGACGACCTATGTGGGAGTGACCACTTTCCTGTCTTCTTGCAGAGTAATGGACCACCATCCACTGACAGAGTCCAGAGGTGGAAATTACATAAAGCCGATTGGGACACATTTCGTAATATGTGCATGATTGAACTAGATTTTGATCGCTTTCGAGATGCGGAAGATCCACTAGAACACTACGTTTCCCTTTTACACGATATTGCAGAAAAGACAATACCAAAAACCTCGGCAAAGCCCAAACGTGTCAATAAACCATGGTTTGACGAAGAATGCAAAGAGGCAATGACTGCTCGTAAGCAGTCTACGAGCAGTCAATTCGTCAAATCAATAATAACGCAACACCAGATAATTTAAAAGCTCATAGAATTTTTAGAGCGAAAGCTCGACGCACAATTAAAGCTAGCAAGAGAAAGACTTGGAAATCTTTTGTCTCCAAGTTGAATTCGCGATCTAAAATGAAAACAACATGGAACATGATTCGTAAGATAAACGGTAAAGGTAAATCAACATCTATCAATCACCTCAACAAAGCAGGACATAAAGTATCTTCCAAAACAGACCCCGCAGGTCACCCCTGACCTTGACGCGGTCTGCGGGCTTAATACTTGAAATTGCAATCGCAATTCCTAGGGATTGCGGTTGCAATTCCCAGAGAACTAACAAGGGGTGGGTTTCCTAAGGACTAACTGGGTTATATGCATGCACTAGCTATTGGTGCATGCACATATTACCTAAACACCCCTTGGTGACTCGTAGGTACTCTATGCATTCCCGCACAAAGGTAAGTTTGGGCGTGTGTGTGTAGGGGACCTGGCTGCCGCCTTTTGTGGCATTTCGTGGCCTGCGACCCGGACGTTTTGGAGGAAGGGATCCTGGTGGGTGAGTGTCTTGCGTGGCTGGCAGAATTTCTGGCCAAGATGTCACGCATTACTACAATACACCACTTCGGCCCTGACTTCAAGACAAACGGGAGGTCCTTGGGTGAGCACGCCCAATGGGATTAATCGGCTTCTGTGGCACCCGGTGCTGGAGTCGTGACTGGAGCATATATTTTTTTTGTTTTTGTTTTTGCTTTGTTTTGTGATTATTTCATATATACGTGAGTACATTATCTTGTTCCCTTTTACATTGTGTGACCAGTCCACGGCTCTAGTAGGTGTCACGGTTTAGTGTACACGAGTGAGTTATTTGTCTTGCTCAAGTATATCACTATGTATCCTCGGTGTGCGGTGCGGAGACCCGCACCATTAGCACATCCCTTGTAGGGCTCCATGGAGGGTGGGGAACATAGTGATGAATATACCGGCCTACTGATATCAATCGCCAAAAAAACAAAAAACTAACCTCTTCACAAGTATCCATAAACCCAGTTGATTGGAAGGCTTCGGACTTCACAAAGTCGTCTAGCCAACCCTGTTCAGCTGGCCCATCTAAGAAACGGACACGACCTGCAGAATTCAATTTTCTGTCTACTCCATCTGATTTCCCTCAACGAACACTACAACATATAAACAGAACTACAGCATGTAGCCACTTGGCCTCGATTCCTTGTGGTCCATGCAACTGACACTGACAAGCCTCTTGACAAATTGTCTGTCTTTGTTTTATCAAAGATACTGAATAGTGTGGCAGGGGAGCCCAGGAACTTGAAACGGTTGCGCTCTGGTGACCTTCTTATTGAAGTTGACAGAAAGAGTCATGCAGAGAATCTACTGCTTTGTACCAAGTTCTTGGATACCCCTGTCGACATCCAGCCGCATAAATCTTTGAACAGTTGCAAGGGAGTTGTCCGATCACCGGAGTTTGCTCATGTAAGTGAGCAAGAAGTGATCCAACAACTCGAGCCACAAGGAGTTGCTGATGCTCGAAGGATTAATAGAAAAGTGAATGGACAACTAGTCCCGACTAATACCTTCATTCTAACTTTCAACCTGACAGAACTACCAAAAGAACTTAAACTAACCAGATTGTTGCTCGTCACAGTTGACCCATACATACCAAACCCGTTGCGCTGTTACAACTGCCAACTGTACGGTCATCACAAAGACAGATGTAAGAGAGATCTTGCATGTGCACGCTGTGGCATTGCCAAGCACAGTAATGAAAACTGTGTGGAGGCCGAACATTGTGTCAACTGTAATGGTAACCATTCGGCATATTCGAAAGACTGCCCGAAGTGGAAGATCGAGAAGGAGATAGTTCGCGTGAAACATACACGCAACATATCATTCCCTGAAGCCAGGAAGATTGTTGAAATACCAACAACTCCTATCCCTGGCTTTTCTTACGCTTCGGCTGCAGTCTCTCGCAAGCCCAGCAGAAGTATTTCAACCCAAACGGACGTTTCTTGGAAACCAGCTGAACACCCCACTATAACGTGGACCTATAATACGCCACACTACAAGCCTTCCACATCTAACTCATCTACGCAATCTCCCCGAGGCCGGAGCCCAAAGGCCTCGACATCAAAACCTTCTTCGGAAGGCAAAACCCTCAAAGGTCACGCCTTCCAAAAGCCCTAAAGGTCGGGCTAAAAAGACCTTAAAACAAATCACGGCCGTGTCCTCCTCTGCGATCACGGCAAGGGCCGGATGACATGTCGGCCTCTACTACCACTCAGGGTAGGCCCACGGCCATGGAGAGGATCCCTACAAAACCGCCCAGGAAAGGGTCTGATGACCCTGGATCGCAGAAAGGGTCTGATGACCCTGGATCGCAGAAGGGGACAGACGGCCCCATTCCACTGAAGAACAGGTTTGAGTCGTTGGACTCGATGGAGACTGAAGAGTCTTCTGACACTCCAACGGCCAAACCTGTTCCACCCCGCAAACCCATACTTCCACCTACATAAAACATGGATACTATTATCCAATGGAACTGTCGAGGAATTAAAGTAAATCGTGATGAATTAACAATTTTATTAACTCAACACAACCCCATTGCTGTTTGTCTTCAGGAAACATTCCTGAAAGTTGACGATACATTTTCTTTTAAATCACATGCATTATACAGTAAGTGTTCAGGTAACGCTGAACGCGCATCTGGTGGAGTCTCAATCCTCGTTAATTTGAGCACCCCACATAGTCTCGTGAGTATTGACACTAATCTTCAGGCTGAGGCCGTTAGTGTTACGATGCACAAGACTATTACGTTATGTTCTATCTACATTCCACCATCTGCAGTCCTGTTAAAATCAGAACTAGATAATCTTGTCTCTCAACTCCCTTCGCCTTTCACCGTCTGCGTGTAGACTCCCTGAGGCTTGTACCTCTATGTCAGAAAAGCGGACGTTAAACCCTATTCACTCACTCACTCACTTCGCCTTTCATTCTCCTTGGCGATTTTAACGGACATAACATGCTTTGGGGTTGTAAAGACACAAACAAAAGGGGGAACTTATTGAAAATTTTCTTTCCGATCACAATCTCAGCATTTTTAATGATAAATCGAGCACATATTTACATCCCGCAACCGGTTCATATTCCTCTCTGGATTTAACTCTGTGTCATCATCCTTCTCTGTATTTAGACTTTACGTGGAAAGTTGGTGACGACCCATGTGGGAGTGACCACTTTCCTGTCTTCTTGCAGAGTAATGGACCACCATCCACTGACAGAGTCCAGAGGTGGAAATTACATAAAGCCGATTGGGACACATTTCGTAATATGTGCATGATTGAACTAGATTTTGATCGCTTTCGAGATGCGGAAGATCCACTAGAACACTACGTTTCCCTTTTACACGATATTGCAGAAAAGACAATACCAAAAACCTCGGCAAAGCCCAAACGTGTCAATAAACCATGGTTTGACGAAGAATGCAAAGAGGCAATGAGGCAGGACATAAAGTATCTTCCAAAACAGACATTTCAATCACATTAGCAGATACCTTCTCCAAGAGCTCCTCATGTGATAACTATTCTGAGGAGTTCTTGAAGGTGAAATCTGAGCAAGAGAAAACTAAACTTAATTTTAATTCAGACAATTCAGAACATTACAACGCTCCTTTCTCTATGATACATCTGCAGGCCCTGATGATATCCACTACCAACTGCTTAAACATTTACCTGAACACTCTTTAGACAACCTCCTTGAAATATTTAATACCATTTGGGAACAAGGCGTCTTTCCGCCTTCATGGCGGGAGGTTTGCTTCGCTTTCTCCATGAAACTAACTTGTATCGGAAGATTTAATTTTATCATTGCATACATGTCTCATATTTCTATAATTTTATATTTCTATACACGTTTTATATTTCTATATATATATTGTTCATCATATTAATATTTTTACCCTAATCACATATTGCATACTATTTTACTATTATTTTTATTCTTCATCTACATTGCTTGGCCCTAAATGATACTCTTTTGTATTGATGGGCCGTTAAGCACCATTCCATTCATGGCGGGAAGCTACAATCATACCTGTTCCCAAACCGGGCAAGGATCACACCGACCCATCAAGTTACCGTCCCATAGCACTTACTAGCTGCGTCTGTAAAACCATGGAACGAATGATTAACGACAGGCTTGTCTGGTTTCTTGAATCCAATGGACTGATATCTGAGTATCAATCTGGATTCCGTCGCCAGAGAAGCACTGCCGATAATCTGATTAGACTCGAAGCATTCATTCGAGACGGGTTTGTTAACAATGAGCATATAGTTGCCATATTTTTTTACCTAGAAAAGGCATATGACACGACGTGGAAGTATGGGCTTATGAAGGACCTTCATGACCTCGGTCTGAAGGGTCATCTCCCTGATTTTATTTCTAATTTTTTGACAATTCCAAGTCCGAGTCGGTACAACCCTTTCTGATCCCCATGAACAGGAAATGGGTGTACCGCAGGGAAGTATATTGTCTGTTACCCTTTTTAGCATTAAACTGAATAATATTGTAAAATGCCTGCAACCAGGTGTTGACTGTTCTTTATATGTCGATGATTTTTTAATATGTTACAAATCAAAGAACATGCATACTATTGAGCGCCAATTACAACTGAGCCTCAATAGAATAAACAAGTGGACCACAGAAAACGGCTTTAAGTTTTCGAAATCTAAGACCAACTGCATGCATTTTTGCAAAAGACGCGGTCTTCACCCTGATCCCGAACTTAAACTGGGAACACATCCCATCCCAGTTGTTCGGGAGCAGAAATTTCTTGGTCTTATCTTTGATCCTAAACTCACTTTTAAACCCCATTTACGATACTTGAAAGCTAAATGCCATAAAGCACTCAATTTAATGCGAGTGGTAGCAAATCATGACTGGGGTGCAGACCGAAAGGTGCTACACCGCCTTTACATCGCACATGTTCGCTCAAAACTAGACTACGGATGCACTGTATATGGGTCTGCCAGTAAATCCGATCTTCGGACGCTCGATCCAATACATCACCAAGGCTTACGACTCTGCCTGGGTGCATTCCGTACGTCTAACGCACAGAGCTTATATGCCGAAGCAAATGAACCTTCTCTCCACGAAGTGGGTGAGTGTCTTGCGTGGCTGGCAGAATTCCTGGCCAAGATGTCACGCATTACCACAATACACCACTTCGGCCCTGACTTCAAGGCAAACGGGAGGTCCTTGGGTGAGCACGCCCAATGGGATTAATCGGCTTCTGTGGCACCCGGTGCTGGAGTCGTGACTGGAGCATATATATTTTTTATTTTTGCTTTGTTTTGTGATTATTTCTATATACGTGAGTACATTATCTTGTTCCCTTTTACATTTGTGTGACCAGTCCGCGGCTCTAGTAGGTGTCACGGTTTAGTGCTACACGAGTGAGTTATTTGTCTTGCTCGAGTATATCACTATGTATCCTCGGTGTGCGGTGCGGAGACCCGCACCATTAGCACATCCCTTGTAGGGCTCCATGGAGGGTGGGGAACATAGTGATGAATATACGGCATACTGATATGAATCGCCAAACAAACAAAAAACAAACCTCATCACAATTATCCACAAACCCAATTGATGGAAGGCTTCGGACTTCACAAAGTCGTCTAGCCAACCTTGTTCAGCTGGCCCATCTAAGAACGGACACGACCTGCAGAATTCAATTTTCTGTCTACTCCATCTGATTTCCCTCAACGACCACTACACATCAAACAGAACTACAGCATGTAGCCACTTGGCCTCGATTCCTTGTGGTCCATGCAACTGACACTGACAAGCCTCTTGACAAATTGTCTGTCTTTGTTTTATCAAAGATACTGAATAGTGTGGCAGGGGAGCCCCCAAGAACTTGAAACGGTTGCGCTCTGGTGACCTTCTTATTGAAGTTGACAGAAAGAGTCATGCAGAGAATCTACTGCTTTGTACCAAGTTCTTGGATACCCCTGTCGACATCCAGCCGCATAAATCTTTGAACAGTTGCAAGGGAGTTGTCCGATCACCGGAGTTTGCTCATGTAAGTGAGCAAGAAGTGATCGAACAACTCGAGCCACAAGGAGTTGCTGATGCTCGAAGAATTAATAGAAAAGTGAACGGACAACTAGTCCCGACTAATACCTTCATTCTAACTTTCAACCTGACTGAACTACCAAAAGAACTTAAACTAACCAGATGGTTACTCGTCACAGTTGACCCATACATACCAAACCCGTTGCGCTGTTACAACTGCCAACTGTACGGTCACCACAAAGACAGATGTAAGAGAGATCTTGCATGTGCACGCTGTGGCATTGCCAAGCACAGTAATGAAAACTGTGTGGAGGCCGAACATTGTGTCAACTGTAATGGTAACCATTCGGCATATTCGAAAGACTGCCCGAAGTGGAAGATCGAGAAGGAGATAGTTCGCGTGAAACATACACGCAACATATCATTCCCTGAAGCCAGGAAGATTGTTGAAATACCAACAACTCCTATCCCTGGCTTTTCTTACGCTTCGGCTGCAGTCTCTCGCAAGCCCAGCAGAAGTATTTCAACCCAAACGGACGTTTCATTGGAAACCAGCTGAACACCCCACTATAACGTGGACCTATAATACGCCACACTACAAGCCTTCCACTCTAACTCATCTACACAATCTCCCCGAGGCCGGAACCCAAAGGCCTCAACATCATCAAAAAACTTCTTCGGAAGGCAAAACCTCAAAGGTCACGCCTTCCAAAATGCCCTAAAGGTCGGGCTTAAAAAGACCTTAAAACAAATCACGGCCGTGTCTCCTCTGCGATCACGGCAAGGGCCGGGTGACAGGTCGGCCTCTCCACTATCACTCAGGGGTAGGCCTACGGCTATGGAGAGGATCCCTACAAAACCGCCCAGGAAAGGGTCTGATGACCCTGGATCGCAGAAAGGGTCTGATGACCCTGGATCGCAGAAAGGGACAGACGGCCCCATTCCACTGAAGAACAGGTTTGAGTCGTTGGACTCGATGGAGACTGAAGAGTCTTCTGACACTCCAACGGCCAAACCTGTTCCACCCCGCAAACCCATACTCCCACCTACATAAAACATGGATACTATTATCCAATGGAACTGTCGAGGAATTAAAGCAAATCGTGATGAATTAACAATTTTATTAACTCAACACAACCCCATTGCTGTTTGTCTTCAGGAAACATTCCTGATAGTTGACGATACATTTTCTTTAAATCACATGCACTATACAGTAAGTGTTCAGATAACGCTGAACGCGCATCTGGTGGAGTCTCAATCCTTGTTAATTTGAGCACCCCACATAGTCTCGTGAATCTTAACACTAATCTTCAGGCTGTGGCCGTTAGTGTTACGATTCACAAGACTATTACATTATGGTTCTATCTACATTCCACCATCTGCAGTCCTGTTAAAATCAGAACTAGATAAATCTTGTCTCTCAGCTCCCTTCGCCTTTCATTCTCCTTGGCGATTTTAATGGACATAACATGCTTTGGGGTTGTAAAAGACACAAACAAAAAGGGGGGAACTTAGGGGGAACTTGAAAATTTTCTTTCCGATCACAATCTCAGCATTTTTAATGATAAATCGAGCACATATTTACATCCTGCAACGGTTCATATTCCTCTCTGGATTTACTCTGTGTCATCCTTCTCTGTATTTAGACTTTACGTGGAAAGTTGGTGACGACCTATGTGGGAGTGACCACTTTCCTGTCTTCTTGCAGAGTAATGGACCACCATCCACTGACAGAGTCCAGAGGTGGAAATTACATAAAGCCGATTGGGACACATTTCGTAATATGTGCATGATTGAACTAGATTTTGATCGCTTTCGAGATGCGGAAGATCCACTAGAACACTACGTTTCCCTTTTACACGATATTGCAGAAAAGACAATACCAAAAACCTCGGCAAAGCCCAAAGTGTCAATAAACCATGGTTTGACGAAGAATGCAAAGAGGCAATGACTGCTCGTAAGCAGTCTATTCGTCAAATCAATAACAACGCAACACCAGATAATTTAAATGCTCATAGAATTTTTAGAGCGAAAGCTCGACGCACAATTAAAGCTAGCAGAGAAGGACTTGGAGATCTTTTGTCTCCAAGTTGAATTCGCGATCTAAAATGAAAACCACATGGGACATGATTCGTAAGATAAACGGTAAAGGTAAATCAACTTCTATCAATCACCTCAACAAAGCAGGACATAAAGTATCTTCCAAAACAGACATTTCAAACACATTAGCAGATACCTTCTCCAAAGAACTCCTCATGTAATAACTATTCTGAGGAGTTCTTGAAGGTGAAATCTGAGCAAGAGAAAAACTAAACTTAATTTTAATTCAGACAATTCAGAACATTACAAACGCTCCTTTCTCTATGAGGGGAATTGAAAACTTCCCTCGAGAAAGCACATGATACATCAGCAGGCCCTGATGATATCCACTACCAACTGCTTAAACATTTACCTGAACACTCTTTAGACAACCTCCTTGAAATATTTAATACCATTTGGGAACAAGGCGTCTTTCCGCCTTCATGGCGGGAAGCTACAATCATACCTGTTCCCAAACCGGGCAAGGATCACACCGACCCATCAAGTTACCGTCCCATCGCACTTACTAGCTGCGTCTGTAAAACCATGGAACGAATGATTAACGACAGGCTTGTCTGGTTTCTGGAATCCAATGGACTGATATCTGAGTATCAGTCTGGATTCCGTCGCCAGAGAAGCACTGCCGATAATCTGATTAGACTCGAAGCATTCATTCGAGACGGGTTTGTTAACAATGAACATATAGTTGCCATATTTTTTGACCTAGAAAAGGCATATGACACGACGTGGAAGTATGGGATTATGAAGGACCTTCATGACCTCGGTCTGAAGGGTCATCTCCCTGATTTTATTTTTTCTAATTTTTTGAAAGACAGACAATTCCAAGTCCGAGTCGGTACAACCCTTTCTGATCCCATGAACAGGAAATGGGTGTACCGCAGGGAAGTATATTGTCTGTTACCCTTTTTAGCATTAAACTGAATATATTGTAAAATGCCTGCAACCAGGTGTTGACTGTTCTTTATATGTCGATGATTTTTTAATATGTTACAAATCAAAGAACATGCATACTATTGAGCGCCAATTACAACTGAGCCTCAATAGAATAAACAAGTGGACCACAGAAAATGGCTTTAAGTTTTCGAAATCTAAAACTAATTGCATGCATTTTTGCAAAAGACGCGGTCTTCACCCTGATCCCGAACTTAAACTGGGAACACATCCCATCCCAGTTGTTCGGGAGCAGAAATTTCTTGGTCTTATCTTTTGATCCTAAACTCACTTTTAAACCCCATTTTTTACGATACTTGAAAGCTAAATGCCAGAAAGCACTCAACTTAATGCGAGTGGTAGCAAATCATGACTGGGGTGCAGACCGAAAGGTGCTGCACCGCCTTTACATCGCACATGTTCGCTCAAAACTAGACTACGGATGCACTGTATATGTGTCTGCCAGTAAATCCGATCTTCGGACGCTCGATCCAATACATCACCAAGGCTTACGACTATGCCTGGGTGCATTCCGTACGTCTAATGCACAGAGCTTATATGCCGAAGCAAATGAGCCTTCTCTCCACGACAGACGCACCAAATTATCTTTGCAATACGCCACTAAACTACATTCCAATCCATCTAATCCAGCTTATAACACTGTCTTTCATCGAACTACAGATGATGTATTCGATAAGAAACCAAGCTTCAAGCCACCATTCGGCAAGAGAATGGATCCTTTGATACACGATGCTGGCCTGGATCTGGATCACATTGCCAAATACGCTGTTCCAGATACTCCACCGTGGCAGTTGGAGCAGCCCAAGGTGATCTTAGATCTTAGTCAGCACACGAAAGCAACAACTGAACCATCCATTTTTAAATCACTTTTTCTTGAGGTTAAAGACAGATACAATACATACACTCCGCTTTTTACTGATGGCTCAAAGATCGGGGACCGGGTAGCGTCTGCTGCCGCTGTCCCGAGGAGATCTTCAATCCAGACTCCCAGACAAATCTTCGATATTTTCTGCGGAATTGAGGGCGATTTTACTTGCTCTTGATTTCGCGAAAATATCTTGGAGAAAGCAATTCATTTTATTTTACCGATTCATTATCTTCACTACAAGCTTTGTACAATATGAAGCTTGAACATCCACTTATCCGCCAAATCATAGAGCTACACCATATTTTACTTTCGTCTGGCAAGGACATTATATTTTGTTGGCTACCCAGTCATACTGGTATCAAGGGCAATGACAGGGCAGATAGTGTTGCCAAGGCCGCCCTGGATCTACCAACTTCTCATTTTCCTGTTTGCTATCATGATTTTAAATCATCCATCAACTCATTCATCCTCCCCGATACAATGCAGATCCAGTGGGATCTGCTCACAGATAATAAACTTCATGCTGTGAAACCGACTCTGGGGCGAATGGACTCCTGGCTACAGACATGTACGCCGGGATGAAGTTGTCCTTAGTCGATTGCACATTGGACATACACGACTAACGCATTCGTATATGCTCAAAGGTGAGCCGCGTCCATGGTGTATTCCATGCCACAGCGCATTTACCGTGCAACACATCCTACTGGACTGTATCGATTTTGCCGATATTCGAGGCAAACACTTCAATGTTACTTCACTTGCGGAGCTATTCCAGGTGGAGAACATTGAAGGTTTGCTTCACTTTCTACATGAAACTAACTTGTATCGGAAAATTTAATTTTATCATTGTATACATGTTTCTCATTATTATACTTTTATAATTCTATACACGTTGTTCATTTATATTATTTATCATATTAATATTTTTACCTTATCATCTGATTGATTATTACATGTAACATACTATTTTACTATTCTTTTTTATTCTTCATCTACATTGCTTGGCCCTAAATGATACTCTTTTGTGTTGATGGGCCGTTAAGCACCATTCCATTCCATTCCATTCTCTCCACGACAGACGCACCAAATTATCTTTGCAATACGCCACTAAACTACATTCCAATCCATCTAATCCAGCTTATAACACTGTCTTTCATCGAACTACAGATGCTGTATTCGATAAGAAACCAAGCTTCAAACCACCATTCGGCAAGAGAATGGATCCTTTCATACACGATGCTGGTTTGGATCTGGATCACATTGCCAAATACGCTGTTCCAGATACTCCACCGTGGCAGTTGGATCAGCCCAAGGTGATCTTCGATCTTAGTCAGCACACGAAAGCAGCAACTGATCCATCCATTTTTAAATCACTTTTTCTTGAGGTAAAAGACAGATACAATACATACACTCCGCTTTTTACTGATGGCTCAAAGATCGGGGACCGGGTAGCATCTGCTGCCGCTGTCCCCGAGGGAGATCTTCAATCCAGACTCCCAGACAAATCTTCGATATTTTCTGCAGAATTGAGGGCGATTTTACTTGCTCTTGATTTCGCGAAAATATCTTGGAGAAAGCAATTCATTTTATTTTCCGATTCATTATCTTCACTACAAGCTTTTTTGTACAACATGAAGCTTGAACATCCACTTATCCGCCAAATCATGGAGCTACACCATATTTTACTTTCGTCTGGCAAGGACATTATTTTTTGTTGGCTACCCAGTCATACTGGTATCAAGGGCAATGACAGGGCAGATAGTGCTGCCAAGGCTGCCCTGGATCTACCAACTTCTCATTTTCGTGTTTGCTATCATGATTTTAAATCATCCATCAACTCCTTCATCTCCGATACAATGCAGATCCAGTGGGATCTGCTCACAGATAATAAACTTCATGCTGTGAAACCGACTCTGGGCGAATGGACTCCTGGCTACAGACATGTACGCCGGGATGAAGTTGTCCTTAGTCGATTGCGCATTGGACATACACGACTAACGCATTCGTATATGCTCAAAGGTGAGCCGCGTCCGTGGTGTATTCCATGCCACAGCGCATTTACTGTGCAACACATCCTACTGGACTGTATCGATTTTGCCGATATTCGAGGCAAACACTTCAGTGTTACTTCACTTGCGGAGCTGTTCCAGGTGGAGAACATTGAAGGTTTGCTTCACTTTCTACATGAAACTAACTTGTATCGGAAAATTTAATTTTATCATTGTATACATGTCTCTCATTTCTCTAATTTTATAATTCTATACACGTTTATCATTTATATTGTTCATCATATTAATATTTTTACCTTAATCACATCTAGCATACTATTTTACTATTATTTTTATTCTTCATTTACATTGCTTGGCCCTAAATGATACTCTTTTGTGTTGATGGGCCGTTAAGCACCATTCCATTCCATTCCATTCTTTAGGTTTACCGCATAAGCTGTCTCTCTCTGCAGTACGTTTTGTTCCATGGTTTTTTGAAGAGCTTGAATGTGAATGTTTTTTACTAGTAGAATGTCCATGCTCTGACTTCTTACTGTCTGCGACAAGTTTACTGTTAGTAGTGCAACGCTGTGATGGGTTGACTGTTTTTTTTTTGACTCAGTGTTGTTTTTTCTTCTTCAATACTTCGCTGCTGGCACCTTACTGATTCCACTTCTATAAGTGCTTCTTTCAATTTGTTAGATGCAGTGTCGATCATCATTTGCGCAACAGATAATGACTGTCTGTCTATATTTTTTTCTTTAAGAACATTATCAAGTTTATCTTTGCCATGTTTCATCAGTGAATTGGCAGCATCAACATTAGCTTTGGCTGATTTCTCGGCTTCCTGCAGTTTCTTTTCCCTTGATTTTATATCTTTGAACTTTTGTTCCATTTTTTCTCGTTCCATTTGTAGCCTTTTAGCTTCAGCATCTATATCTCTCCTTCGTTGATTTTCAGCTTCCTGTTGTAGCTTTTTTTCAGCTAATCTTTTCTGATACATAGCATGAGCACTTAACATCTCAAAATGAGATAAAAAAATGATCCAAACAAAGATAACTGGTGAATACATTCATAATTTAGTCAAGTGTATCTCTAACCCTGCACTGTGTTAAGAATAAACCAGTAAGTGGACTTGATTTTGAGCATTTTACAAGAATTAGTTACTGATTTTTGAAAAATATAGGGATTTATAGGGATTTTGGGAAAATATAGTGAAAATATAGGGATTGCCAAATTTATAGGAATTTATAGGAAATGGACAGCCTGAACTTGTATCGGAAGATTTAATTTTATCATTGCATACTTGTCTCATATTTCTATAATTTTATAATTCTATACACGTTTATCATTTATATTGTTCATCATATTAATATTTTTACCTGGATCATCTGATTGCGTACCTCATATAACCTACTATTTTACTATTATTTTTATTCTTCATCTACATTGCTTGGCCCTAAATGATATTCTTTTTGTGTTGATGGGCCGTTAAGCACCATTCCATTCAATGTTACTTCACTTGCGGAGCTATTCCAGGTGGAGAACATTGAAGGTTTGCTTCGCTTTCTCCATGAAACTAACTTGTATCGGAAAATTTAATTTTATCATTGTATACATTATACATGTTTCTCATTTCTATAATTTTATGATTCTATACACGTTTTTCATTTATATTGTTCATATTAATATTTTTACCTGGATCATCTGATTGACTACCACATCTAACATACTATTTTACTATTATTTTTATTCTTCATCTACATTGCTTGGCCCTAAATGATACTCTTTTGTGTTGATGGGCCGTTAAGCACAATTCCATTCCAAACAAATGTATATGCCATTACCATCTCCATATTCAGTCAAACTTTCCTGAATATTCAACGCAGGTCAAAGCCGGTTGTGCAGGTAAAATGTCATAACGTTCTGACGTGAATAAGTAACGTAAATTGTGTGATGTATGACATCACATGCGTATTTGCAACGTTACATTTGTTTCGGCTAATGCTGCGCATCTGGTAGTGGAAACAAAATGGCGAGCAGCATACTGGATCAGCATAGCAAAATTGGTATTAAGATTGAAGCAGAACTATCCAGTAACATCATTGCACGTTAGTTTCTTCGATTAACAGTTAATTTAGTAAATAACACAGCTATTCCATCAGCAGGGTCTGAGGATTTTACACATTTTGACTAATCGGAATAACTTTTTACCAAACTATCGGAATGTGATAAAATTTTGACACAGTCTAGCAATTAATCAGCTTGTTTATTTCAAAATCCACATATTGTATTATGAAATACGCAAGGCTAAGTTTGACGTGAATTGCACATTAGCCGATGCGCAGAATTAGCCGACATGACAGTATAATTATCATACGGACAAGTACAAAATAGCATTTTGCGAAAACGTACAAATCAAAATCAGATGTTGCCGACTGCACTTTCACCAAATATTATAGAATTCCATCAAGCGGTTCAGACAATTTCGATGTTATTGCGTGTTATGGACACACACACGGACATAGACTGTCAAAATTTCACCTTTTTGCGAGTCAATAATTAAGACTGGCATACTATCTACAATACATATGAATAAACTAACCTGAACTATCTGAAGCACAGACTTTGTCTTCTGACCTTTCCCGTGCTTGAAGGAAGTCTCGGCTTCAATGAATCTGAGTGGTTCCAAATCATCACTTGTCTAAAATAGACATCGAAAATGTTAACAAGGCAGGGGTGTATAATTCCACTCAACCGCTCGCCATGGCGACTTGGTCATCGTCTCGGTCGAGTAGCTTTGTGTAGAAGGTCGTCCGACGGGTTGAGTGAATTTTGGATCATCCATGATTGATCGTGAATAAAACAAAAATATATAGTTATGCACCGTTCTCCGTTTATTTATCAAATACCATTGATAATTTCATAAACGCTCTGAATTGAATAAAATGGAATGGAATGAAATGGTGCTTAACGGCCCATCAACACAAAAGAGTATCATTTAGGGCCAAGCAATGTAGATGAAGAATAAACATAATAGTAAAATAGTATGTTAGATGTGGTAGTCAATCAGATGATCTGGGTAAAAATATTAATATGATGAACAATATAAATGAAAAACATGTATAGAAGAATTATAAAATTATAGAAATGAGACACATGTATACAATGATAAAATTACATTTTCCGATACAAGTTAGTTTCATGGAGAAAGCGAAGCAAACCTTCAATGTTCTCCAAATGGAATAGCTCCGCAAGTGAAGTAAAATTGAAGTGTTTGCGTCGAATATCGATACAGTCCAGTAGGATGTGTTGCGCTGTGGCATGAATTGAATAAAAGCGTTTGCGCCAACCCGAACAATTCTAATTATGGACGAGTTTAAATCGCGGCTCAAGCGACGTGAATTGAAATTGTATCAATACTTACCTACGTTAGATGCCCCCAGTAGCAGTCAACATTGACTAGCGCATTGGACATACACGGCTAACGCATTCGTATATGCTCAAAGGTGAGCCGCGTCCATGGTGTATTCCATGCCACAGCGCATTTACCGTGCAACACATCATACTGGACTGTATCGATTTTGCCGATATTCGAGGCAAACACTTCAATGTTACTTCACTTGCGGAGCTATTCCAGGTGGAGAACATTGAAGGTTTGCTTCACTTTCTACATGAAACTAACTTGTATCGGAAAATTTAATTTTATCATTGTATACATGTTTCTCATTATTATACTTTTATAATTCTATACACGTTGTTCATTTATATTATTTATCATATTAATATTTTTACCTTATCATCTGATTGATTATTACATGTAACATACTATTTTACTATTCTTTTTTATTTCTTCATCTACATTGCTTGGCCCTAAATGATACTCTTTTGTGTTGATGGGCCGTTAAGCACCATTCCATTCCATTCCATACTTCACTTGCGGAGCTATTGCAGGTGGAGAACATTGAAGGTTTGCTTCACTTTCTACATGAAACTAACTTGTATCGGAAAATTTAATTTTATCATTGTATACATGTTTCTCATTTCTATAATTTTATAATTCTATACACGTTTTTCATTTATATTGTTTATCATATTAACATTTTTACCTTATAATCTGATTGATTACCACATGTAACATACTATTTTACTATTATTTTTATTCTTCATCTACATTGCTTGGCCCTAAATGATACTCTTTTGTGTTGATGGGCCGTTAAGCACCATTCCATTCCAGCCCGGGACCGGGAGAAAACAGGGTCATCAGCTACAATAAGTAAGGGCCAAAATATGTATTGTTCAAGTAGACAAGTACCACCACCCCACTCATCCGCCATCCCCACCAAACCCATATGTTTGTTAAAAAATGTTAAAATCTTGAACAAAATGTGAGGAAACTGACCAAATGTACTTTAAAAATAAAGTAAGAAGCAAAACACCCCCAAGTATACAAATTACATATGATCCCATATGGAACATAAAACGCTACTCTGTTCGGACAATTGCCAGTAAATTGTGGGTAAATTTCATGTACCAATAAATTGATCAATTTGTGCTGTTAAATTACTTAGTTATTTCATGATCAAGATCAAATGACTTTTAGAAATTTACATAACATGCATTTGCTTAATATCCAAATGGCATTATGAGGCAGTGGCGGCGGCCGGGGATATGTGAGCCTTGGCTCACTGGCTGTAGTTAAATTTGTTTTACCAATTTTCAGAAATGTCTAGTTCTGGTGTCACAGATAGTGCTGCTAAGGCCGCCCTGGATCTACCAACTTCTCATTTTCCTGTTTGCTATCATGATTTTAAATCATCCATCAACTCATTCATTTCCGATACAATGCACATCCAGTGGGATCTGCTCACAGATAATAAACTTCATGCTGTGAAACCGACTCTGGGCGAATGGACTCCTGGCTACAGACATGTACGCCGGGATGAAGTTGTCCTTAGTCGATTGCGCATTGGACATACACGACTAATGCATTCGTATATGCTCAAAGGTGAGCCGCGTCCATGGTGTATTCAAACAACTGATCCATCCATTTTTAAATCACTTTTTCTTGAGGTTAAAGACAGATACAATACATACACTCCGCTTTTTACTGATGGCTCAAAGATCGGGGACCGGGTAGCATCTGCTGCCGCTGTCCCCGAGGGAGATATTCAATCCAGACTCCCAGACAAATCTTCGATATTTTCTGCGGAATTGAGGGCGATTTTACTTGCTCTTGATTTCGCGAAAATATCTTAGAGAAAGCAATTCATTTTATTTTCCGATTCATTATCTTCACTACAAGCTTTGTACAACATGAAGCTTGAACGTCCACTTATCCGCCAAATCATGGAGCTACACCATATTTTACTTTCGTCTGGCAAGGACATTATTTTTTGTTGGCTACCCAGTCATACTGGTATCAAGGGCAATGACAGGGCAGATAGTGCTGCCAAGGCCGCCCTGGATCTGCCGACTTCTCATTTTCCTGTTTGCTATCATGATTTTAAATCATCCATCAACTCATTCATCTCCGATACAATGCAGATCCAGTGGGATCTGCTCACAGATAATAAACTTCATGCTGTGAAACCGACTCTGGGCGAATGGACTCCTGGCTACAGACATGTACGCCGGGATGAAGTTGTCCTTAGTCGATTGCGCATTGGACATACACGACTAACGCATTCGTATATGCTCAAAGGTGAGCCGCGTCCATGGTGTATTCCATGCCACAGCGCATTTACCGTGCAACACATCCTACTGGACTGTATCGATTTTGCCGATATTCGAGGCAAACACTTCAGTGTTACTTCACTTGCGGAGTTATTCCAGGTGGAGAACATTGAAGGTTTGCTTCACTTTCTACATGAAACTAACTTGTATCGGAAAATTTAATTTCATCATTGTATACATGTCTCTCATTTCTCTAATTTTATAATATCCGTCGGGGGATACTATGGATTTGACAGCGCGCCGCGTCCACGTCCGCGTCCGCGTCCGCCG
The DNA here is from genome assembly GCA_029237695.1 of Conchocele bisecta. Lineage (NCBI taxonomy): Eukaryota > Metazoa > Mollusca > Bivalvia > Lucinida > Thyasiridae > Conchocele > Conchocele bisecta. The sequence continues at coordinate 78,980,631 of CM055271.1, forward strand.
CAGACACTTCTTGTCCGGAGCATAACTCGAACACCCTTTGGAATATTTTCATGAAACTTCACACATGCATAGACCACGACCCGAAGGTGTGTCGCGCACAAGAATGACAACTCTTGCATAGCTAATTTTCGAGTTATCTCCCTTTTTTTGTTTCTCTCACTGATTTCGTGTCCGGAGCATAACTCCACCACCCTTTCGAATATTTTCATGAAACTTCACACATGCATAGACCACGACCCGAAGGTGTGTCGCGCACAAGAATGACAACTCTTGCATAGCTAATTTTTTAGTTATCTCCCTTTTTGTTTCGCGCACTGATTGACCATAACTCGACCACCCTTTGGAATATTTTTATGAAACTTAACACATTCAATTAGACCACGAACCGAAGGTGTGTCGTGCACAAGAATGACAACTCTTGCATAGCTAATTTTTGAGTTATCTCCCTTTTTTGTTTTCGCTCACTGATTTCCTGTCTGGAGCATAACTCGACCACCCTTTGGAATATTTTCTTGAAACTTCACACATGCATAGACCACGACCCGGAGGTGTGTCGCGCACAAGAATGACAACTCTTGCCTAGCTAATTTTTCAGTTATCTCCCTTTTTTGTTTTGCGCACTCTACAAACTGGACAATAATGCATGAACACCTGTTTTCTCGTCTGCTCTGTATACCTTTTCTCGTGTGCTCTGTACACCTTACATGTAGAGAGAACAATAGAAACTGGGAGAACCATGTGCTAAGCATGGGCTAGCATGTGCAGATGTCCAGTGCTTGACCACTGCTGACCAGGTAATTTATACAGGTAAATCACTACATTGGGTACTGTGTTGAAAATATTGTGGCATTATGTGGACCTCTGCAGATATATGTAGATAAATATAGGACTATTAAAAAAAAATCTCGTCTCCAATAGCAAGCATTATTATTTTTGGAAAAAAAATCTGGGCTCCAGTAGCAAGCATTATTATTTTTAAACTTTTTTTTTCCATATTTTTTTTTTCCTTTTTTTTTTACAAATTATTTTTCAATTTTTGTCCAGTAGCATAAGGTCGTTAGTGCTATATACAGACTATTCACCTGTGCATGTGCTAGCATGTGCAACTGACCACTGACCACTTACAGGTAATTTATACAGGTAAATGATTATATTACATTTCCGTAAACTGTGTTGAAAATATTGTGGCATTATGTGGACCTGTGCAGATATATGTAGATAAATATAGGACTATTAAAAAAAATTCTGGGCTCCAGTAGCAAGCATTATTATTTTTAATTTTTAAACTTTTTTTCCATTTTTTTTTTTCATTTTTTTTTTCAAATTCTTTTTCAATTTTTGTCTAATAGCATAAGGTCGTAAGTGCTATATACAGACTATTATCATATAATAAAACAATTATTGACTAGTGAGCCATAGAATATAATCTGATATTCTATGGTTCACTAGTCAATAATTGTATAATATGTTCGGGCCAGTGAAAATTGCTTTCGGGCCCAGGCTCGAGGTCAAGGCGGGACAAGGCGAGGCATCTGATTCCGCGGAATTCTTGTTTACTTATCTCCCTTTGTTGTTTCGTGCTCTGATTTTGTATCCAGAGCATAACTCGAACACGCATATACGCATTGCTCTAATGGTCCTCTACCGCCCTGTGCCAAATCCACGTTCGTCCTGCCCCACCAATCCCAGGGTCAAGGTCACATACTTGGTGCTTCAAAAACTTTAACGCTCAGGTAAATATCTTATAATTTTTATTTCCATTCACGGATCAACTTCATATTTCATATACCCGTTGCTCTAATGGTCGTCTACCGCCCTGTGCCAAATCCACGTTCGTCCTGCCCCCGCCAAGCCCAGGGTCAAGGTCACATATTTAGTGCTTCAAAAACTTTAACGCTCGGGTAAATATCTTATAATTTCTGTTTTCTTTCATGGATCATCTTCATATTTCATATACGCATTGCTCTAATGGTCCTCTACCGCCCTGTGCCAAATCCACGTTCGTCCTGCCCCCGCCAATCCCAGGGTCAAGGTCACATACTTGGTGCTTCAAAAACTTTAATGCTCAGGTAAATATCTTATAATTTTTCTTTCCATTCACGGATCAACTTCATATTTCATATATGCGTTGCTCTAATGGTCCTCTACCGCCCTGTGCCAAATCCACGTTCGTCCCGCCCCCGCCAAGCCCAGGGTTAACATCATATACTTAGTGCTTCAAAAACTTTAACGCTCAGGTAAATATCTTATAATTTCTGTTTCCATTCACGGATCAACTTCATATTTCATATACGCGTTACTCTAATGGTCGTCTACCGCCCTGTGCCAAATCCACGTTCGTCCTGCCCCCGCCAAGCCCAGGGTCAAGGTCACATACTTAGTGCTTCAAAAACTTTAACGCTCAGGTAAATATCTTATACTTTCTGTTTTCTTTCATGGATCATCTTCATATTTCATATACGCATTGCTCTAATGGTCCTCTACCGCCCTGTGCCAAATCCACGTTCGTCCTGCCCCCGCCAATCCCAGGGTCAAGGTCACATACTTGGTGCTTCAAAAACTTTAATGCTCAGGTAAATATCTTATAATTTTTCTTTCCATTCACGGATCAACTTCATATTTCATATATGCGTTGCTCTAATGGTCCTCTACCGCCTGTGCCAAATCCACGTTCGTCCCGCCCCCGCCAAGCCCAGGGTTAACATCATATACTTAGTGCTTCAAAAACTTTAACGCTCAGGTAAATATCTTATAATTTCTGTTTTCTTTCACGGATCAGCTTCATATTTCATATATGCATTGCTCTAATGGTCCTCTACCGTCCTGTGCCAAATCCACGTTTGTCCTGCCCCCGCCAAGCCTAGGGTCAAGGTCACATACTTGGTGCTTCAAAAACTTTAACGCTCAGGTAAAAGAAAATTTTGACTTGCAATTTGGCCTCATTTATTATCAAAGCGATATGTGGGACATCCGTTTTCTATGAACACATTTTCTAGTTTATTAAACTTCACACATGCATAGAAGACGACCCAAAGGTGTGTCGCACGTAAGAATGACAACTCTTGCGTCGTTAATTTCTTAGTTATCTCCCTTTGTTGTTTCGTGCACTGATTTCGTGTCTGGAGCATAACTCGAACACCCTTTGGAATATTTTCATGAAACTTCACAAATGCATAGACCACGACCCTAAAGGTGTGTCCCGCAAGAATGACAACTCTTGCATCACTAATTCTTTAGTTATCTCCCTTTGTTTTTCCGTCACTGATTTTGTCTCCGGAGCATAACTCGAACACCCTTTTTTCAAACTACTTGTGTATCTGGGGAGGGGGATACACATGCGCTTGTCGACAAGCGTCCATTTCTAGTTCTATACACGTTTATCATTTATATTGTTCATCATATTAATATTTTTACCTTAATCACATCTAGCATACTATTTTACTATTATTTTTATTCTTCATTTACATTGCTTGGCCCTAAATGATACTCTTTTGTGTTGATGGGCCGTTAAGCACCATTCCATTCCATTCCATGGTGTATTCCATGCCACAGCGCATTTACCGTGCAACACATCCTAAGGCATCACGGGATAGTTCAAAAGAGGCAAAATTTACCATTTTTCTGAAGGCGACGGGCGAATGATTAAAACCACTGCCTCTCGCAATTATTTAAGGAAGCTCTTGCGACAAATATTAAAAAATACTCGCACTATGTTTACCTTATCATCTGATTGATTACCACATGTAACATACTATTTTACTATTATTTTTATTCTTCATCTACATTGCTTGGCCCTAAATGATATTCTTTTGTGTTGATGGGCCGTTAAGCACCATTATATACACGTTTTTCATTTATATTGTTCATCATATTAATATGTTTACCCTAATCACATCTAGCATATTATTTTGCTATTATTCTTATTCTTCATATACATTGCTTGGCCCTAAATGATACTCTTTTGTGTTGATGGGCCGTTAAGCACCATTCCATTGTGTTGATGGGCCGTTAAGCACCATTCCATTCCAAAGCAGACATTTCAAACACATTAGCAGACACCTTCTCCAAGAACTCCTCATCCAATAATTATTCTGAGGAATTCTATACACGTTGTTCATTTATATTGTTTATCATATTAATATTGTTTACCTTATCATCTGATTGACTACCACATGTAACATACTATTTTACTATTATTTTTATTCTTCATCTACATTGCTTGACCCTAAATGATATTCTTTTGTGTTGATGGGCCGTTAAGCACCATTCCATTCCATTCCAGACACTTGGAACTTTTTTACTTATTTTAGGGGTACCTGGGCCCACGCGGGGGGTATTCCGTAAGCCTCGCTTACTGACAAATCTAGTTAACATAGTCTGAAGGGATTGTCGGGGCAATTAGTGCGACGTCATCAGCGTATATATTTCGCCCTACTGTCTAAGCCAATCGCTTCAGACATTATACAATCAATATATGAACGTTAACTAACTTATCGGTTGCCCCGCCCCATCCCGGGCACGTGTCCATTAAAATGGAGCGCCGCCCATAAACATGTTTTCAAATTACGATACGAGTACGTAATATGGCATTTTGACAGTGAATCGATCGTATACATGGTGCACGTCACAGGAAATTGCGTCAACAACGCGGGGCCTGTTGTTATAAATATAACTTTTGAGTTATTGCAACATAAAGTGATTAATATCATAGATGTTGGCGAAAGCGTCGCAATATGCGATTACTTGAGACGAAATGGTTTACTTTCATTGGTCGAGAAACTAGGGCAATCAATAATTTCACATATTCCAAGGTTTAACCCCAATAAATTACATATTACCAAATGTATTGACTACCTGCTCGACATGAACGAGCAGGTAGTCCATAAATTGACTACCTTGTCGACATGAAGTGGGTGGTGGTCGGGCGAACGAGACGGCGTAAATTAACAGTAGGGGTTCCTCCTTATAGGAATCACGATTTGCCTGGTTTGGCTCTCAGGTACGTTTTTATCTTTGGCTCTTTTGTTACCTGGGAGTTGAATTGGGTTATTGCCCATTATAAAAGTAGTAAGATTATTACTGATCCTACTGCTTTTGGGAGGGGTCAAGTGATTCTGGTGTGGCGAGGACCTGGCATCAGCTGTTGATAGGCCGTTAAACCCCAACAAAACCTGCTCGATATGAAAGGTAAAAAACAATACTCGGACGGGAGACTGCAAACCTGGCTAATTATATGTATGTTATTGTTCACATATTGGATTTTTAAGGAACTAAATACGAGTACATGAATACATGACACATATACATTTAAAGGGCAGATTAGGTAGACGTATTATCAATAGTCGGTAGTCACCACTAATTTACATGCTTAGTGATAAACTAATGTGTGGCTGTAACTAGAGAAATAGGGCGTATGGGTTTTGCGACAAGTGTATATCCAGACCAGCATGTACATACGTACAGTCGGATAAGGACATACAGTGTTCACCATTACATCAATGAAACACCCGGCTGCTTCTAACAAACAATATAAATCGTTATCAGGCTACATGAGTGTGCTAGTTGATCAGGAGTTGCACTGGCCACAATCCCATAAGCCCCTTTTCTCAAGTCCCAGCAACATTTGATGTTCCAAATAATTGTGTTGTTATCGATGGAAGTACTTGCACAATAAACTACGAAACCCCACAGAGGACGTAATTTTTTTTTAATTACATCGTTCCCACGAAATATCAATTCGTTCGCTCAATATAACAATTCGTTTCAACGAATTAACAATTCGTTCCCATGAAATAACAATTCGTTCCCACGGGAACGAATTGTTAATTCGAGGGAACGAATTGTTAAATTGAGGGAACGAATTGTTATTTCGTGGGAAAGAATTGTTATATCGTGGGAACGAATTGTTAATTCGAGGGAACGAATTGTTATTTCATGGGAACGAATTGTTGTCATGGCAACGAATTGTTATATCGTGGGAACGAATTGTTAATTTGAGGGAACGAATTGTTATTTCGGGGGGAACGAATTATTAAAAGAAATCTATGTCCCGTGCGGGGCTCCGTAATAAACACCTCCATTGTGCCTTATGTGGTCAATAACGGGCTTGTGTTGATACATGTTGAGTATGGCTCGATGCGGGAAGGTTTCCATCATACTCACATATTTTATGTAGTATCAGTGTACATGGTTTATATAATTATATGTCAAAATGGCATGGTTTGCTGGGATGCTGCGAATTGTAACCAGGGGCGACGATTGTTGGTTTCAGTCGCCTTAGTGTACGTTTTTGTATTTATAAACCATACACATACGAGTACAAGCCGTGTGATTGTGTACCTAAGAAGATGTGCGACATTTCATGAAAGCCGTTTGCAAACTTTACGATGGTTAAATGACGTCGAAAGTTGACGAAATGTTCATAGCAATTAACATTTCGTCATATTTCGACATCATTTACAGAAAATATCACAGATTCTGGAAATATATTTCATGTTAAATCGCACATGTTCTTAGGTACAAAATCACATGGATTGTCTCGTATGACACATACACGCACACACCCGACACAGTGACCACTTTTGGCGGGGGACAAACCTATGCTTTACAATTTACTACTAAAATGGCGGTTTATAAATGTATTACAAGCAAATGGATGATTGTCTTTACTATAACTATCTTGTCAGTGAACGTAGTCGACGGACAAGGTTTTCCCGCGACAAACAGCATGTCGGGGCTCGCACAGATGTTAAGGCAACAATCGATTCTGAATCCGAATTCAACCATTGGGACGACGTTGTCTGGTCTCCAGACGTTGCTGTCACGGCCAGCGGTCGGCGACGTCCTGGGGCGAGTGACGGAGTTGATGTTTAATGGCTTTGACGAGTATATCGACCACCATAACTACACCATCCGCCCCGCCTGTTTACGGCATGTAGACATGACATTCGGTGCTCTCATGCAGGGCGAAAGATGGGCGCGTAGAAGTAAGTGTTGTTGTTGATTGTAATTCATTGAGGACAGTAACATTTTTTTGCAATGAATATGACATATTTATTACATTTCAGCCAGTAGTTTACATAAATCTTACGGTGAATTACACCACTCGGAGAAATGACGTCAGTAACGTTACAATGGCGTGTTTTCTTCGCCCAATCAAATCATGTTCTCGGACACACTCTCTGAATTGCGAGACAGTTGCCGTCATTACGACCCGCTTCCAGAAATTAATTCGCCATAAACAGGTGAGGTGATGATCTGGAAATAATTCCCTCGTCGTTCACTCGTTTGATTAGCGTAAGGACCCATTCTCTCGTGCATTATTTCACGATAATCAGTTCACCTGGTTAAATAAACTGTATATGAACAAAGCGAATCAAGAGTAAAATATGGCCAAGAAATATATCTCTTGGCCATATTTTTCTCTTGTTTCGCTTTGTTCTTGTGAAGAATCATGTGCGAAATGTAAGAAAATGTTTATTTAAACAGGTGAGCTGATGATCTTGAAATAATGCACTCGTACGTTCACTCGTTTGTTTAGCGTAAGGATCCATTCACTCGTGCATTATTTCACGATAATCAGTTCACCTGGTTAAATACACTGTATATGTTTATCGAGTGGTGTATTAATGTAAATGGCATATTAACAACTTTTTTTGTGCTCCCCGAAAAAAAATTCGGGGGATCATGTAGTTACACCTTTGTCCGGCGTCCGCTGTCCGAGTTTTACGTTAAAGTTTTACAAATTGATATATCTCTGTGACTGCTTGCGATATCAACTTAAAACTGCATATATATATACTCATTGATCACCATCCATGTGTTAATTGTATACCCTACCCATGCTGTCCAGGAGCCCTATGTCAAGGTCAAATGACTTTACAAGTTTTACGTTAAAGTTTTTCAAATTCAATTCAATCCAAATTAGCATCCACATATTGATTGTGACTAATAAACAAAACATTGCGTTAAACCTTTCTAGAATTTATCTCTGTTACCAATTGAGATTATGATGTGAAACTTCATATACACATGTATCACCATTCATTGTGATTACTAAGCATACTACACCAATACCCAGGGTCAAGCACTTTGAATTGCAATCCAGGCGTCATCGGGGATCATTTGTCGAATTTAGCGACCATCTAGTTTGTTCTGTAAATAATACAAGTTGATAATATGAAATGAAAGCTGAAAGCCGCATGTAAAAATAACAACTATTAAAAAAGTCACAAAGGTTTGAACACTATCAGTAGCCTATTTCATCAACATTGCAAAGTATACTTTACTAGCAAAGTATACTTTGAGGGAGAAATCATTTATTTTTCCTGCAATGCATTATTTCATATAGAACTAACAAATGCATTACTTTCATGATTAAAAGTATGCAGAATTATTATACTGAATTTATTACATTATCACAGCCAAATTGGCTGTGATAATGTAATAAATTCAGTATAATAAAAATTAATAAATTTATCATAAAATTGAAAATTTCTCCCTCAAAGTATACTGGTCATAGAAGAATACACATGTTTTTTTCTCATTATTTTATTACATGAAATAAAATGAAAAATGGAAACAAATGTTTTTATTTTAATTAAAACTTTTTTTATTGGGATTTTCAAAATTGTGTTACAATTATTAAAACATTGATCGGATTATATTGTTATCATTATCTACCAGTTGTATATTTTAAAAATTATTTGCTCTATTCATATGACCTTTAATGTGGTTTAATATAGGAATGATTGGCCTTTTTGTGGAATTAATCGGGGTATAAACTTGGAAATGTCGCGGGAATACTGGACGATAAATTCCACAAAAAGGCCATTCATTCCTTATAATTCCAGTATTTGAAATAAATTCATCTAGAAAATGTGTTTATTTTCCGTTTTCTTAAGAATTATTTTAACTGCGCCTCACGGTTACGGAAAGTAGTTCGGCATGGGAGTTTACTGGGATATAAATTTTGGACAGGGACTTGCTACGGGCCAATCAATTGTGTAAATTGTGTAAATATTTTCAGTTTGTGCTGGAATTATTGTGGTTCAACATCCCATATATGTAGTTGTGACTGGTGAAATGGGACTTATGTGATTTGTCACCTGTAGCCTATTACACCAACATTGCAAAGTATACTTTTCTAGCAAAGTATACTTTGAGGGAGTAATCATTTATTTTTCCCAAAATGAATTATTTAATATAAAACTAATCACTGCACATATTTGATGATTAAAAGTATGCAGAATTATTATACTGAATTTATTACATTATCACAGCCATTTTGGCTGTGATAATGTAATAAATTCAGTATAATAAAAATTACTAAATTTATCATAAAATTGAAAACTTCTCCCTCAAAGTATACTTTGCTAGAAAAGTATACTTTGCAATGTTGGTGAAATAGGCTACTGGTAACCTGATAACGAACGATCTACATGTATACTGCTTGTTAGGAGCATGACACGCGTTTCTTTGATGGAATAACAAACCCTGCAGATCCTGATCAGATTGTGCGGATGCACAGGCCGATCATAATATACACTGGTCATAACACCAATAAGTCTCATTTCTCCAGCCACAGCGACATATTTCCACTGTATATACCACACGAAGTCGTTCAATACTTAATTTGTCTCGTGTATTTAGTGAAATTACGCAGATGTCCGAAGGTACAACATCATATGACGTGTCTAATCTAGGAAATGTAAAGAGCGAATCCAATCTGAGTGGCTACTCTGCAATGTAAGGTTATGGACGGCACCGTAACTCTGCTTCGGACGAATTGGGCGTTTTTACAGGCTTACTTCCCGCAACTACTCTAAACATCAGTTTAATTTAATATTGATGGGCTTCACAGATATTTAACAATACAATGGAACCTCTCTAAACCGGACACCCAGGAAATCCCAATGTGATTGATTTGTGTTTCACTGTCATTTGTCTACATTGGTAATGTATGTTCGTGATTGCAATGGACATTCGCATGAATTGGGCACAGGTTGAAGTAACGGGCCATGGTCTACACAAACATTAAATATACATAAAAACACCAGAAAATATAAGTTGTTTTTCATTCGAAGAGGGAGTAAACAAATTTGTTTAGCTTATTTTGTTTCCACTTATTGATGGTTCTATGTATATATAATGTAGTAATTTCCAATAACCGCCAAAGGGAAGCACATTTAATACATTCTCACATCGCATTTGTCTATGAGATACGTGTCCATATGGACATGGATCTCATAGACAAATGCGATTTAAGAAGGTTTTCCATAAACTAACGTGCAGATTTGGATATTGATACAGATCTCATAGACAAATGCGATGTGACAATACTATAATTAACACTCCTTTGTGGAAGGTGAATTGGCAATTATGCACCTGAGAAGACTAAAAGAAAAGAGAGCAAGGTATGTGTCGCACAGTACGTTTTTGCAGAGATGCCTAAATAATTCGCAGATTCCTTTCCATAAACTGGCGTGCAGATTTGGATATGGACACGGATCTCATAGACAAATGCGATGTGAGAGTATTAAATGTGTATTTAATGTCTGTATGAATCTTGGTCCGTAACTTCAACCTGTGGTATTGGGGTGCTCATATGTCTGTAGCCGATTTCAACAACATTGCAAAGTAGACTTATCTTGAGGGAAAAAATTTCAATTTAAGGATAAATTTATTAATTTTTATTATGCTGAATTTATTACATTATCACAGCCATTTTGGCTGTGATAATATAATACATTCAGTATAATAATTCTGCATACTTTTAATCATCGAATATATACAGTCGTTAGTTCTATATGACATAATGCATTTCAGGAAAAAATAATGATTACTCCCTCAAAGTATGCTTTGCTAGATAAGTATACTTTGCAATTTTGATGAAATCTGAAACCTCTAAACCGGGCACCCAGCTTGACCGTAAGTGATATTCTTCTGTGTCTGTGGGCCGTAAACACCATTCCATTCGTTCTGTTACAGTGATTGATGCCATGGGAAAGCCACCGAGCGACTTGCTTGACTTACACCTAACCTGGCTGGGCTCTTACGAGGAGTGTATCGCCACAACTGCTGTTATTTATACGGACCCAGCCGCTAAAGCCAATCCCTCGGTTCCATTCACAGGCCGATATTGCAAGGCAATCTATGGCCTCACTGGCGATGTAAGTACATGTCAGTTTATGCAAACAGCAAAAGAAGTAATGTGTGTGTGTAATATAGCCATCCAGCCACTAAGGCCAATCACTCGGTTCCATTCACAGGCCGATATTGCAAGGCAACATATGGCTACACTGGCGATGTATATGACAATTTATGAAGAAAAAAAAGAAAAAAGTAGTTTCTTTGTTATCGTGGCACCCCTATTGAAAAAGCCAGCGGTTGCCTAATCCACTACATGTAGGCCACATCGACTGGGGTCCGTTTCACTAAACTTCGTACGACTAAAATGTTCGTAAGTGCAAAATTATGATAGTCTGTGAATTTTAAATTAACAATGTTTTCTTGTAAGCAATTATTTGATTTACATTTATTGAGCATAAGCTGCATATGCAGCCTATGCTCAATAAATGTAAATCCATCAATTGAAATTTACACACGATCTTAAATGTGCAATTACGAACATTTTAGTCATACGAAGTTTAGTGAAACGGGTCCTAGGTGCATTACTTGGAGCACAATCGTCCGGTTTGCGAAATTGGCAACGTGCGCGATTCTCAGTAATGCAGCCCGGGTTCATTGTTGTATCACTTATATTTACTGTACAGTGTACGCAACAACTCGATGGTTTTAATACTTATATTTACATTGCATATTTCGATTGTGTCATTGTATTACTATATTTACATTGCATGTTTTGATAGTGTCAAACCCATGGTTTAATTCCTTCAGTATATATTACAGTATATGCACGAACTCATGGTTTTATTATTTATATTTACATTGCATGTTTGATATTGGAATTTTAGCTCGTCTGTTTTCGAAGAAAACTGAAAGAGCTATTGTCACCACTCCGGCGTCGTCCGCCCCGTCGGCGTCCGCGTCCGGATATGTGTTAACATTTAGATTCGATTCATTTTCTCAACAACCTTGGCCTATGTTCATCAAAGTAGGACACAACTTCCTCCATCACTCACCACCACCCACCCACAATCCACCCGCCCATCTATGTCCTTGGCCTACTTGTTCCGCTTAATACCATTTACATTCAAGTCATTTGCTCAACAAACCCTTGGGCTACGTTCATGAAACCTGAACACAACCAACTTCATTCTTGCATCACTCACCACGACCAACCCATACACCACCGCATCTTCCATGACCTTAACATATTGTTTGCCCTTGAAGTACTTAGCAAGTTTAAATCTTGGTTAGCCTTTACATTTGACTCATTTTCGCAACAACCTATTGGTGTATGTTTTCATTCACTGTCCGTGTGCTGTATATATGAATGCTGATCATTTCGGTGATAACATTTCAGACGTGCGTTGCATCGTTTTGCGGTGCTCTTGTATTATTTAGAGTTACATTGCAATTTTGCTAGTGACAAACCCATGGTTTTATTCATTACCCATTTGAACCCGAAAGCCTGGTATAGTGGTTTATGTATACAGTGCAGATCGAGATGAGCCGGCTTGTAACGATCATGATCTGCACTTTTAAAAGTATTTTTTTATATTTTTGAGGACAAAAATACCCACTTTTCATAAATGGACTAGTCTGAAAACCATTTTTTGACGGTTGGATTGGTTGCAAAGTTAGCATATCAAAATCCATTCCAGTTACTTAGGGGGTGAAGTGGTTAAGTATACATGTATATTACTACTTCGTCAATTTACAGCAGGCTGGTGGAGGTATATTTGGCATACGACTGACTGTTGGATTATGTGTACCAAATTCATGCGATGCCAGTGACACCAAACAGTTGGCCAGTATACGTGAGTAATTTGGACCAGCCAGAAAACCATCTCGTCCTTGTATGTGTCTCGATAGACTATGTGCTACAGGCGGGACCCGTTCAGGCTGTCACAAATTGAAACAGTGGTTATATTACGACGGCTCGCCATCGACTTGCCGCTCTATTGCTGCACGCAACAAAGCTATTGTCTTTGAAACAAAGGATGATGTTATATGAAGTCGGTCCTTAAGAATATGTCATTATGTGTTTATGCCTATTTGAGGTAATGATACCAAGTCAGGGTTTACTGTCTCGTTATAGGATCTCGTTCACTGACCGTTCCACGGCGATCACATACAAGTGCTGCTCAGATATGTTCCTGGTTCAACAAACGAACGATTGTCTATCATTTACATATCGCTTTTGTCTCGCCTGCGATGCAGAAAGCGAGACATAGGTTCTCCTTTTCCGGAGTCGGTTGTCGGCGTCGGCGTCATCATTCAATGTTAAGTTTTCGTGTTACTGTCATTGCTTCAACACCTTATCAGCTAGTCATCAAACTGTATACATCCCTTTACTGTGATATGTAGATGAATATAGGACTATTAAAACAAATTCTCGGGCCCCAGGGTCAAGGTCAAACTCTATTTTGTTAATACTTTCAATGTTAAGTGTTCGTGTTCCTGATGATATTCATTACTTCAACATCTTATCAGTTACAGTCATTATAGGGTTAACTGTATTGTTATTTTCCAATTTGCGGCGTATATCAGAAAATCATAGGTTTGAAAATCTGTTTAATGGCGACGCGCTATCGGAGCCATTAAACACATGTTTTCCGACCTATCATTTTCTGATATACGCCGCAAATTTCAAAATTACAATGCGGTTAACCTATTTCTAATGCACTCCTTTACTACTGGCGTAGGAATACATATTGAAATAATTTGCGACCGTTCATCAACAATGATATACCTGTAATGTTTGACCATCAGCCAATCAGATTGCGTGATATTTATAGAGTGCATTAGAACAAACCTTATATACATACCTTTACTTTGATATGGAGATGAATGTCGGACTACTAAAAAATTATTCTCGGGACCCATGGTCAAAGTCAAACTCTATTTTTTTAAATAAATACTTTAAATGTGAAGTTTTCATGATACGATCATTATCATTATAAAAAGATTATCGGGCCCCAGGGTCAATGTCAAACTCAATGTTAAGTTTTCGTGTTACGATCATTACTTCTACACCTTATCAGCTACAGTCATCAAACTTTGTACATACCTTTACAGAAGTAACTATGATATGTAGATGAATATACGACCTTTTTTCTCTGGCTCCAGTGTCAAGTTCAAGGCGGAACAAAACATTTGATTCCGCGGAATACTTGTCGTTTAAAGCAACGAAATGTTCGTTTTCTGATTAAAAAATCGAAGGCGATGTGAACATGATGTGTCAGCGACAAGGCATGCGTTGAAGAAAGTGACGCTACATGCGTGGAAAGAAACGACAGACTTAGTTGGAGTCGGGTACTGAAACTAAACTATCGTTACCGATATTATGGATATCGCTTTACAAATTGGTAATTTTCGCTTAGTTTTTCATTCGTTTTCGTTTGTGAATATGCGCTGTATGTATATATTTATTCTAGTTATGAGCCTCGTTCCCGTGAACACAAGCACACTACCAGAGCCTCAGGTCACGTGCCAGTTGGAGTCGCTGGAATACACTGGGAAGGCGATTGCCGTCATGTAGGTATCAGCTGGCTAGCAGTAGCAAAATTGCTAAGTATACTTTGAGGGAGTAATCATTTGTTTTTCCCGTAATGCATTATTTCATATAGAACTAACGACTGCCTTGTATTTGGTGATTAAAAGTATTCATACTTATTATGCTGAATATATTACATTATCACAGCCATAATGGCTGTGATAATGTAATACATTCAGTATAATAAACATTAATAAATTCCTCCTTAAATTGAAAATTTCTCCTTCAAAGTGTACTTAGCAAGATAAGTATACTTTGCAATTTTGATAAAATATGTTACAGTACAGTTCCTAGTTCCACAAGCGAACGATTTTCCATCGTTTGCACATCGTTTACACATCGTTTTGATACCGTTTTAGTTTTTATAATTAGCTTAAAATATATAATTATAAAATGATGTGTCACGTTTAAACCAACGAAAACATCATTTTCTAATTAAAACCGAACGAAAACAGTGTCAAAACGCGTTGAAAGAAACAACTGGCGTTTAAATAGATTTAACATTTCGTTTTACGTTTAAAACAAGAAACGATAATCGTTTCCGTGTATATCGTTGTACAAAACGATCGTTTTCACTTAGTTTTTGGTTTATTGACATGCGTTTTATCGTTGTTTGATGGTGTGGGATAAACATCTAAATCAGTTGACCCACATGAGACCAAATAGACCCAGTACGCAAAATGATAGGCGAAGATCATATTAATATTGCCACATACGTCTGAAAATAATATGAAGATATACTGTTTAAGCCACAGGTTGAAGTAACGGACCGAGGTCTATAAATACATTAAATATGCATAAAATCATCAATAAATGAAGAATAAAATAAGCTAAACAACTTGTTTTACTCCCTCCATATACTCCATATTACAAGGTTGCGAAGTTTTTAATAGGCCGAACCCGGACGGCCTCGAGACAACGGACTCTCACGAAACGTTCCGAGTTATATCATTGTCACCTATTGCAGAAGTTGGGACAATGTTAGTATTCCGCAACGATATAT
Organism: Conchocele bisecta; assembly: GCA_029237695.1. NCBI lineage: Eukaryota > Metazoa > Mollusca > Bivalvia > Lucinida > Thyasiridae > Conchocele > Conchocele bisecta. The sequence continues at coordinate 78,996,317 of CM055271.1, forward strand.
TCCCCGATGCGCTATGTCAACGCGTTTTCGAGCTATCGATTGTTTTGTTTTAAAACAATTATCATCATTGCTAGGTCGGGAAAGAACGGACACATTTCCGAGGCCGATACTGCTATATAAAGGAGTAAACATCGGGTTGAAAATACACTTTTACGTCGTCCCGGCCCGTAAAGAAACATTTTGCATAGAGAAAACATTGTTTCCAATCGAACATTTGATCAAACCTACATTTATACCCGTCCTGTGCGTCACGACAGACAATTTAATCGCACAGACATTTCTATCATTTCTCGGGAAGCCATGTTTTCCAATCACCGTGGGCTTCCCCGATGACGTCATCGCTAAACGTACAGTCGTTGTTACACTACATATGATTGGCCGATAACCGCGGAAGGCAAGTCGCCAGCGCGCAGCGCATATACTGGAAACAAGATAAGAAAACCAACCCAAAAAGATCAATGAGATGACGTCATACGGAATTCCGGATGAACATAGATTCGAAAACATGGCTACCCGAGAAATGATAGAAATGTCGGTGCGATTAAATTGTCTGTCGTATTTGTGACCAGTGTAGCTTCTGATTAAATAGTACACTCCGTATTATACTGGTCACGATATAATTATTGCTTGTTAGAAGAGGTGTATGGAACGGTGAACAGTGCAAATCCTGTTCAGACTGTGCGGATGCACAGGCTGATCTGGATCTACACTGGTCGCAAACTCCATAAGCCCCATGTCTCCATGAACAGCCATATATATGTACATGTGTCATGTGATATTACTTTTACCTTGCTTTTAATTTCAGCACCGTTGCCGCCCTCTTTATCGCCATAATTATCGCTGCTACTGTTTACGATGTCGTCATATCACACTTCCTAGTAGGCGATACAAACAAGGTAGCATGCTTGTTTTAGCAAGTATATATGCTATCTAAGTAGCATAATTTAATTTAATATTTGATGTCAATAAATACTAAATATTAAATAAATGTAATATTGTAAATTCGAATCTGTGCTAAACTCCATATAATAGAAATCTCCTAAAATCTCCTAAAATCACATAAAACACATTAAATCTTAAAAAATATAAAAAATAATAAGTACTTTTTCATCAATAACAAAAAAGACACCATTCCCCAAAATATTTGTTTGATGAAATTCCGTCAAATATTAATTTTATTGCGAAAAAACTATTTTCCTATGGGAATTTAACATGGGGGCTAAAAATATATGTTTTTAAATATTTCTTTATTTGTGGACCGATTTTCAAAATCTGACTTGTTTTCTTCGTTACATCATTTCCAAGCTATCTAGCCAGGCTTCGGAGTCAATTTCCAAAAAAAACAAATTTACTCCTTCCATACATTGTTAAATACGTTGTTCCCGTGGGAACGAATTGTTATTCCGTGGGAACGAATTGTTAAATTTAGGGAACGAATTATTAATTCGTGGCGAATTAATAAAAAAACGGATCCGCGGTTCCGTAATAGTGTGATTTGTTTTCAGGTTAAGCCCCATACAAAATACGAATTGACATTGGACGCCAAAGCTGCTAAACCAAAAGATACACCAGTTTGTATAACATTAACGAGACTAGAGAGCAATGGCGACATGAAGAATGACAGCACGACTAACAACGGTGCAATTGACAAGGAAAAGCCCGACACCTTGCCCACTGTTGTAGACCACGAAGACAATATCGAAACGGACACATCTTACACACCAGGTACATGTGGAACCTCTCTAAACCGGACACCCTGGGAGGTCCCCAGGGTGTCCGTTATAGTGAGGTTCCACTGTAAAACGGGCATATAGCTACTTCGAGACACGCGTGGATGCTTCTTGATCATGAACATGTGTTATCATGGGAGATAAATGGCATGAAATCTATCAAAATTAAGCACAACAAACGTGTATCTGTGTCTCTGTGTTGGGTTTAGAGAGGTTTGACTGTAGTTTAATTTTAGACAGTGACGTATGGCCATAAAACAGTATTTTGGTTCTCAGACACGGAGTTTGCGGAAAGTGGTGAGGGAGGGAGTATTTTTATATGTTATCACCCTTGAGCTAGCATATTGTGTCACGCACATTTCTATGGGGGCTGCCATTGTCGTGCTACGCCTAAATGGTAAGTACGACCAAGTAAATAGTGCCCTATGCCAACTTATCCTATTGAGTTTTGGTCTGTCTTGCTTGGTATCTAAAACACTACATACATGTATACCATTTGGGAAGATACGAATCAAGACATTTCGTGAATACAGCAGCTATTATCTTTAGCTCTCACGGGACAGTACGGAGCTAGCAATAACAGGGGGAGGACGATTTTCCTTATATTTCTGTACTGACCCTGCAAATTACACCAGTGTGTTTTACAAAATTAACTTACCCCACACACCAATTAGTTTTTGAGGAGATTTCAATACTTTGATTTGTATATGTTTGTTACACGAGATCGTCGTCTCTTTAGATATTTCAAGCCGCCAAATGCATTTTATATGTCAATTGACCATATGATTGACAAAGCTATTATAATCTCTTAATTTCTTTAGATGTAAACAAAAATCATTGGGTTTAGCATATTTGTATGGTATTGTTTTTGATCGACCATGTGGCAAATACAGTGGAACCTCTATAAACTCTATACACTCAGGAAAATTGGGATGATTAATATAGATGTGTTTCACCTTACCTCAGATTATAATGGCGTTCCATTATTGCAAATCACTGGAATGTGTCATGAAGTGCTCACATGTCTGATTTACAGAGGAACCTCACCAAAACGGACACCCTGGGGGCCTCCCAGGGTGTCCGGTTTGGAGATGTTCCACTGTATGTTTATATTTTTCCATGACGATTAAATGCTCCGAGGCGCAGGGATTATTCTGACGCGTCGGTAAATGGTTGTGATAATGTAATAAATTCAGTATAATAAAAAATAATAAATGTATCCTTAAATTGAAAATTTCTCCCTCAAAGTATACTTTGCTAGATAAGCATACTTTGCAATGTTGGTGAAATAGGCTACTGGTTTAGCCCTCGGGTAGGTACATTTTTGGCTACTTACATGCGAATGTAAATTTTACTATTTACAAAATAAAATACTACATGTTTTCAAAAAATCAATATCGGCAATGCTGAGAGATGCAACACCAACGCCGGGACTCGCCATCTTTACATTGAGTTTATGGGAAGCAATACGAAATCAGGGGGCCGTTTCACCAAACTTCGTACGACTAAAATGTTCGTAACTGCAAACTTAGGATCGTCTGGAAATTTCAATTGATTGGTTTGCATGTATTGACCATAGCCTGCATATGCTCAATAAATGTAAATCCAATAATTGTTTACAAGAAAAGACTATCATAATTTTGCACTTACGAACATTTTAGTCGCACGACGTTTAGTGAAACGCCCCCCTGGGCTCAATGAATTTATATTAATTTTCAGGAATGGCTGGCAAACTTCTCATTTCATTTTCCCTGTACACCAATCTTGGAAAGATCCTCAACACAAGACAACCATCGGGGACGCTGGGGGCCGTGCACGGGATACGCTTCATCAGCATGACCTGGGTGATTCTGGGTCATACCTTCTCCAGCGGATTGGCAGTCTACGGTAAGACATATATACAGTGATTGGAGAATTGGGGCTTATGGGATTTGTGACCAGTGTATCTCTCGATCAAATATCACACTCGTGCAACCTGATAGCGGTCTATATTGCTTGTTAGAAGTATGACTGTTGTTTCATGTATTGAATGGCGAACAGTGTAGATCCTGATCAGACTGTGCGGATGCACAGGCGGATCTGGATATACACTGGTCGCAAAACCAATAAAACCTATTTCTCCAGTCACAGCACAGCTCAGGCTCACACGCTACTTGATTTCACGCACAATATTCATGTACTTTGTAATATGTTTTTATTACAAAATTGGCAAGATTAGCGCAGCTCATTATGAGTTCTCCTACAAGGTGCATGATCACGTGGTTACAACAACAACAACAATGGCGGAAAGTGTTGAAAGCGCGCTCATTCCGAAGTAAGTATTATTTGATATTTTCCTTAACGGGCAACTGATTTTGATGAAATATAGCGCAGCAAACGCGTCTTCATGAGCTGCATTTTGTGGTCCCGGGAGTTCGGCACATACTTCGCTAAAACGACAGAAGTTTGGGCCAAGGTACCGAGACCACCAAGACGCTTTTGATGCGCCATATTTCATCAAACTCCGTCACATAATAAGAACAGTGAATACGTACTTTGAATCGGAGGGCTTCTGGAAGTTTCAGTACTTGTTGTTGTTGTTGTAACCACGAGCATACACCTTGTCCTAGACGCGCTAAGTTAGCGGAGTAAATTACAAGAGTTACCGTTCGCAACTAGAAGTTGGTCATCGAACGTTAACTCTTGCAATTTAGTCCTGTACGGGAGTAGATTGCAAGAGTTACCGTTCGCAACTACTGTAACCAACATCGTGCTCATTTGGAGGGTTAGTATAGCGCTCTTTGCGGGGGATCTAAGAGACCCCGTGACTCACATGTCACATGACATATACGCGGGTCACATTGTAGTTGTAAAATGCAGCGTGGAATCTAGTTCTGAGTACATGTACCTAACTCGAATTACATTACAATACATTTCATTACCTAGGCGTAATGGTGGATTAGTTTTTCCAAATATGCGCATGAAGCGTTCTTTGTTTACTTTCTACTTCGTTGAGAGTGACCTAATTAATACTTTTGCTAATACACCCTTCTTTAAGTGGGTTTATGATACTACTTATGTCTCATATTGAATTTTCTCTAAATAACAACATAGCGAAGTATGAACGGCAACGCCTTACAAATTGGTGCTATATAAGCGTGCAAAATGTAAACGTTATTCCGCAAATGTATACTAATGACTGGTGTAGCGATATATTGCAACCTAGTGCTTATAAAGCGGAAGACGTGTAGCTACGACGTGCCATCAATTGTGTGACGGGATACGTAGAATAGACTAGTAAGTTAGTGCCGTTATAAATGGGAAACATAACTGTAGCCTATTTCATCAAACTTGCAAAGTATGCTTATCTAGCAAAGTATACTTTGAGGGAGAAATTTTCAATTTTAGAATAAATTTATTATTTTTTATTATACTGAATTTATTACATTATCACAGCCATTTTGGCTGTGATAATGTAATAAATTCAGTATAATAATTCTGCATTTTAATCATCAAATACTATGCAGTCGTTAGTTCTATATGAAATAATGTATTTCAGGAAAAATAAATGATTTCTCCCTCAAAGTATACTTTGCTAGAAAAGTATACTTTGCAATTTTGATGAAATCGGCTACTGGCTCGGCACGGAAACAGGATGGGCTCGGTAAGCCTCCATCATCCCGTTTCCTATGCCTTGTCAGATATGTACGGAGCCCCGCAGGGGACGTAGAAGTCTATTTATTTTATTAACAATTAGTTCCCACGGGAACAAATTATAAATCGTGGGAACGAATTGTTATATTGTGGGAACAAATTGTTAATTCGAGGGAACGAATTGTTAAATTGAGGGAACGAATTGTCATTTCGTGGGAACGAATAACGAATTGTTAAATTGAGGGAACGAATTGTCCTTTCGTGGGAACGAAAAACGAATTGTTAAATTGAGGGAACGAATTGTTAATTCGTGGGAACTAATTGTGATTATCCCGTCAACACAGTGCGTATGTGCCGTGAAACATTATTAATATCCAGTCAATACTATTTTTGCATTTTACAGCCATTTGTAGGTGTTGACGGGATAAATAGAATAGTAGGTTAGTGCCGTGAATGGGAAAAAAATATCTGGCGCGGCACGGAAACGGGATGTGCTCGGCAGAGCCTCGCTCATCCCGTTTCCTGAGCCTTGCCAGATAGTTTCCCCATTCACGGCACTAACCTACTATTCTCTATTTCTACGTCCCTTGCGGGGCTCCGTACGTTTCCTATCCACATTTACGGCACTACCGTAATATTCTCTATACATGTCGCTGACACACACGCCGAATGTGAACGTGAGTGGAGAATTGGGGCTTATGGGATTTGTGATCAGCGACGAGTGCTTCAATGATGGAATGGTGAACAGTGCAGACACTGGGGCTACACTGGTCGCATAACCCATAAGCCCCATTTCTCCAGTCACAGCCGATATGACTTGAACAATCACGAGTTCCAAGTAACTTCCTTTACCAGTACTTCCGGTGCATGTCTGCCTTATACTTCGTGGAGTTTGTCGATCTGACGTGATATTGGCGAATTGTTCAGCGATTAAAAACAACGAGAATCAAAGCAACTTCACGTCTTTGGAACGCCACATCTACATAAACTCATAATTAGAGTTAGCATTATAGGAATGAATGGCCTTTTTGTGGAATTTATCGGGGTATAAACTTGGAAAAACCGCTTTCGCAATTGGCGATAAAAATAAACAATTGGCATAAAAAAATACAATTTTCGAAGTATTTTTTTCGAAAATTGTAATTTTGTATCGCCAATTGTTTATTTTTATCCTATTGGCTAATATAGGAATTAATGGCCTTTTTGTTGAATTTATCGGGGTATAAACTTGGAAAAGTCGCGGGAATACTGGACGAAGGCCGGAAGGCCTCGTCCAGTATTCTCGCGACTTTTCCAAGTTCATATCCCCGATAAATTCAACAAAAAGGCCATTCATTCCTTATAATTCCAACATTTGAAATAAATTTATCAAGAAAATGTCTTTATTTTCCGTTTTCTTAAGAATTATTTAACTGCGCCTCACGGTTACGGAAAGTAGTTCGGCGTGGGAGTTTATTGGGATATACATTTTGGACAGAGACTCGCTACGGGTCAATCAAATGTTAGGGAATTGTGTAAATATGTTTGTGCTGGAATTATTAAATATTTAGAACTACATGTAGCTCAAAATCATTTGAAGAGATCTCTAAATCATTTGGAGCTAGCTCTAAATATTTAATGCTAGCTCTAATTATTCAGAGCTAGCAATATTTCATTTGAGTTTATGGAACGCCAAATCTACATAAACTCAAATAATTAATGCTGGCTGTAAATAATTAAAGCTAGCATTAAATATTTAGAGGTAGCTCCAAATCAGTTGAAGAGCTGTCTAAATCATTTGGAGCTAGCTCTTAACAGTTAATGCTAACTATAATTATGTAATGCTAGCAGTAATTATTTGAGTTCATGTAGATTTGGCGTTCCATACGTGGTTTTAATGGAACATACTAAGTCTGCTGATTTTCCCACATGTGGTTTATAAGACTGGTATACTGTATGTTGGGCGCCAAATGTCACAGGGTGAGAAAGATGCATATCCTACCCGAGGCTCGAACCGGGGTCCTCTGGATTACCGTACCATCGGTCTAACCGACTGAGCTAGCCGGGCACGAATACACATTTTCTCCCTATAGTGAGTTACGTACCGTGACATACTTCCCCGCCAAATTGGAATTCGTCCCCGAATTCTATATTTAATTCGTCTCTGAATTCCATATATTTGGTACATTTTGGGTAGTATATATATCAGTCACGGTCCCTCGTTGGTCGCCAAATGTCACAGGGTAAGAAAAATGTGCTCCGGCCCGGGGCTCGAACCCGGGACCTCTGGTTTACCGTACCATCGCTCTAACCGACTGAGCTAGCCGGGCACGAATACACACTTCCTCCCCTCAGTGAGTTACATACCGCGACATATATATATGTATAATATACAGCACTGTGTGCATTCGTTGTTGCATGACTATTTACATTGCCCAATGCACTGTTTATGTCATGTGCATTTCGCAGAAATTGCACATACGTTGCAATACACGCATTACACCCACGTGATGTCATACGACATGTTGAATGGTGGAAGTGTCATTTACCATGAATAGCGACAGAATGGCATAAGACAATCTTATTCTTAATTTTAAGGCCATAACTATCAGAAAACATCGTAATTACAATTCATAAAACCATAGTTTGTTGTATATACAGTAGAACCTCGCTAAACCGGACACCCTGTGAGGTCCTACAGTGGAACCTCGCTAAACCGAACACCCTGGGATGTCCCCAGGGTGTCCGGTTTAGCGAGGTTTCACTGTAAATCAGGGAAACCTGATTATTGCGAGCCATAGTCGTGTGCTATGCGATCACGAACAGGCATTATCACCTAAGATAAATGACCCAGAAACCTATCATAATTATGATCACATATGATTATTGTTGTCCTGTTCAGTGAGGTTTCACTGTACAGTGGTATACAGTAGAGTCGGCGTGTAAGTGTATCGTTTCCACGCACGCGTATCGTGTGCGTCCCGTGTTCGTCTCGTGCCGTTTTTTTAATGAGGACACGAAGTTCGTTTCGTTTTACCAATTTGCATATCGTGTTAGTGTGAATCGTGCCGTGTAACACGATACGAATTAGAAGATAGGTGCCGTGTTACACGGCATTCGTGTCGTGCCACACGGGGCGATTTGGATTAACCAATGAGATTGTCAGAATCGTGCGGTTAAAATATACCGATGCACCGGTTCATTTCACATGTAAACATCCGGTTTTCATTTCTGCCACGATTTTCATGAAGTTCTTTCAAAATGAATACATTTTCAGTTTTACGATACAGAATCAATTTCAAGCGGAGGATTGTGAATTATCACAATCCATCTTATATATTTGTGTTCAATAAAGTAATTCATCAGTAATTCAGCATTGTAATCCGCACCACCGCCGGACACACACAAAATATTCCACACACACACGGCCATCTCAATTTGGCGTCCGCAAAGTTCCGGTCTATATCCACCAAAGTGGGAACAATTTATATCCCCCTCCACAAACACCCTCCCCAGATGTTGTCTCTGATTACACTACATCCCCGACCCCCACTAACCAGAAGTGTCTGTATGTAACACAGGGCGACTTACATGACTCGAGTTACCGACAGACTGGTACCTGGACATAACGGACCAGATTTCTGACTAGTCATGTTTCGATGGCCGACTGATCAGGTGACGACGGATACCGACACAAATATTTATATTCCGTCGAAATAGATAACTGTAAGAAATAATTGTATCCGGTCGAAACAGATAACTGTAAGAAATAATTGTATCCGGTCGAACATTTTAACGATAAATCCTCGTTGTGACCAAGGTCAGATACATTATCCAAATAATTATATTCTGTCAAAACAGATAACCGTAAGAAATAATTGTATCCGGTCTAACATTCTAACAATAATTCCTTGTTGTCACCAAGGTCAGATAAATTATCAAAATAATTATATTCCGTCAAAACAGATAACCGTACAAAATAATTGTATCCGGTCTAACATTCTAACAATAATTCATTGTTGTGACCAAGGTCAGATAAATTATATAAATAATTATATTCGGTCGAAACAGATAACCGTAAGAAATAATTGTATCCGGTCGAACATTCTAACGATAAATGCTTGTTGTGACCAAGGTCAGATAAATTATCCCTGGTTCGATTCCGGGCCGGTATGCATCTTTCTCACTCTGTGAGACAGGTAAACCGTTTTGTTTGTTAAGCAATAGCCATCACCGGTATTTGATTCAGACCAATAGAAGTCAGCACGACAACAGAGCAGAAAGTTTGCTGTAATACTAATAATTATGAAATAAATTGTATCAATATCATTCATTCAATCATAATAGATTTGGAAAATTAAATAATGCTTTTCTTTGAAAATTAATATCAATATTTTCACCTTCTTATTATATTATGAATGATTAAATTGCAATCACAGGCTCCTTGCAGCTTGAAATTGAAAGATATACGAGTTGAAACTGATCTCAGAAAGTGTCATGTCGACTATAGGATCGCGTCGAAATAACGTTAACGGAATAGGAACACTTAATTTGATACCGACGTAAACGGAAACAAAACGTTAACTTGGTGCTTAGTTTTGTAATATTATACCGTAGACCACACATATTAATTCGATTTTATATCAAAATAAGTATGAGTATGCTGGTATATATTTGTTCTTGATGTCTGGAACGTGGAACATTGTCAGTGACGACATTTTTTTGTCCGAGAAATTGTGAAGCTTCAACATGCTCAAAGTCACGACTGCGTTTCTCGCGCAATAACCCGCTAGAATTTATTTGCGCACCATAATTTGTGAAGAATAAAACAGATAATCAATACAGTTGACCATGGAGTCAGTTTCAATTAAATATGGGATACAATATAATGCATTGTGACAAATTTGGATTTGAACGCGGATACGTTTTTGCCGTTGTTGTATTTATTGACACCGGATGAATTTGTGCGTGTAATTCACACGACTACCCTCACACGACACTACTATCGTGTAGAGTCACACCAATGCCGTGTAACACCATACTACTGTGGTGTAACACCACACGACACGACATTAGTGTAGTGTAACACGACACGAGTGTGGTGTAACACGACACCGTCGTATTTGATTGGTCAAGGCAATCGTGCGTCCAAATTCTTGCATATCGTGTGATATTTGGTGTCGCGTGCGTGCCGTGTGGAGACGGTGTCGTGTTCGTTCGTGTGTGCACTTACACGCCGACTCTACTGTACACAACAGTTGTAGCCTGGTGCAGATTTGAAGAAAATTGACACCCTCAGGCATTTTGGGGTAGGTTTGATCAGACAAACTTTTCTAAAGGATTTGAGCATGCTGAATCCAAAGCTGGCGGATTTTTTGCCTACCTTGATTGTTTGGTGCCGAAAATGGTGAAAAACAAAATGGCCGCCATATAAATCTTAAAATTGTCATAACTTCTAGATGGATGATGCTATCTTAAAGATCTTGGTGTCTAATGCCATGTTTTGAAGGTCTACGGAGCGGCTTAACACATAAAAAGTTAGCTAATTGTAATATATAGGTGAGAAATGGATGTAATTCATCAATTTCTTTCGAAAATAACCATGGAAATGGTTTGAAAATGGTATACTTTTGTCAAAACCATTGATTTATTATTATGAAAAGGAAAATATATAATTAGGCATTGGACACTGTCTCATGAATAAGGAATTAATGCATGTATGATTGATTGATTTATTGATTATTGTTGTTTAACGGCCTTTCAACAGCTATGGTCATTTTAGGTCAGGTCAATGGGGTGGAATCCCATATGTCACCTGTTGTGTTGGGGGGGGGGAATCCGAAAATCAGAGCTGAGTGTTTACATCGAGATACACATACCCAGCCCTGAAATTAGAATATCGTGACCTGGTGCCAGGTCCTAACCAGACCAGAGTCACTTAGCCCCTCCCCTAAGAGTAATATAGTAGTACTAATCCTACTACTCTTATAATGGAGGTATAACCAGATTCAACTCTCAAGTAACAGAAGCCAAAAATGTACCTGAGGGTCAAACCAGGTATGTTGGGATTCCGGAAAGGATGAATCCCGCCGTTAATGTTACCTATCGCATGCTCCCAACCAACCGCCCCTCATACATGACCTACATAAGTGAAATATGGTTATGTACGTACCACGACATGTTGCTATACTAAGTCTGACTGCGTCTATGAGAACCACATTATAGCAACATATCGTCGTGCATGTATATAACGACAGACAGACAGTTGCAAAACATAATGCCCCCTATGTTGTAGTGAATGAGATTACAGATATGATCAAACTAAACCATTATGTTCCCATTTACGTCCTATAGCGGATCTCAGATCTGATATATTGTCATTCATGCCTGTTCCTACACATTACATCGCTATCGGTACACTTGCATGCTCCAGTACATGCAAGTTGTCCCTTCCTGCATGTACAATTTCGCGATACACAACCCTTTGCACATCCACACTTCACTATTTCAATACATGCTTCTGGTATTGGAGTAAGCGACATAAGCTTGGGTGAGAGCTGACCATCGGCTGCCATTGCCCAGCCCGTTATTAGAGGCGATGGTAGAACAGGCCTTGGATTGACTGCTTGCCTCCATACCATGCTTTGATAATATGCACGCTGAATGTGGAACTTTACTGCATCAGATGTGGGGGGTAATGCCTCTGGTGATTTTGATTTATAAAATAGTTTTAAACGGGCCTCATCACAGCAACTTGCGTCTGGTTCATTATACAACTTGCAAACACATTGTTCTACAGAGCGAATTGTCTCGTCAGTCAGTTCGTCTTTCCTATGTCAGTTAGAAGGTGATTGTCTGTGGTAAACACTTTCCATGCAGTACTCTTACCGTGAGCTATATATGAAACAGTATCACAACTTGTTATAGCATTAAATGGGAGAAGTGTTTCCAAATCTGGTTCACAAAGTGATAACTTTTGCCTGATATCGTGCACTGGGATATACTTGCGGCGCTTTGCTGTGCCAGCTCTCATCCATAAGTATCCCGGCAGTTCAGTTTGTGGACATGCACGACTAGTAGAATCAATACATCGGTGTCTCGTGCTGAAACAACTATGTTTTCAGCATCGACGTGCGTGCATACAATGCAGACTTATCCTTGTATCAGCCTCTTCATGCGTGGCTTGTAGTTGATCTCTATTCAATCTGAATTTGATGTCTGTACTTCATCCTCACTCTGCAATCCACCAGCAACAACGATTGTTTTGTCTGCTGGGGCATTTGCAACTATGTAGTTGGACAGATAACATGCTAGATCTGCCTTGTTCGCAGGCATGGCTATAAAGTCGGCCCAGTTGTTCGGAACAGGCACTGTCCCGTCTTTAATTACTCTCCTGATTAGCCTAGACTGCTTAGATAGTTTCTTTCCTTCTCCAGCCTTGATCGAAGTGTCTCTATAGCGATCAAATGTAAAATCAATTCTGCTGTAGGCTCATCCTATGTTTATGACATGCTCCATATATGTATTGGCAAGTTGATCGAAGTTCCGAACTCCTACAGGCTTTCCAAGTGCAAGAACGAGTGCTTGGCCATCAATGATAAGACACGATGATCCATCAATTGCGATCTCTGGTGGACATGTTATACCGTTTGTTAGAACGTCGGCCAAAGCAGATTTGTTACCTGTCCTGAGACTGCCATCCAGGTTGGCAAGTGACGGTACAGTACTGGCATCAGCTCATGGTGAAGTATTTATACCCCCCGCAATGAGCTGTGGCGGGTATACTGGAGTCCGTGTGTCTGTGCGTCCGTCCGTCACTAAATTTAACATCAGATAAATATTGCTATAACTTCTATTTCCTTCATCTAAAATGCTTAATATTTCACACATGCAGCATTCCAGTAAGGCTCTACTACCATGCTGTGCCAAATACACGACCGTCCAACCCCCGCTGTTCCCAAGGTCAAGGTCAAATACTTGGTATCTTTACGAAACTTAACATCAGAGAAATAAGTTATAACTTCTTTTCGTTGTGTTTATGATATTCCTGCGCTTACTTTTTCAGCACCACAACTTGTGGCACACATTACCAGATTGAAGTTATCTACAAACAATAGGGGTAACACACAATCATCATAACAGCAACTATGAGGCCGTCAGTTGATGAATATTGGGGGAAATAAGCGAAATTCGAACATTTTCAGCTCAAAATGACCTTGACATTTTCGGCCCAATATGACTTTGACCTTATTATTGTAGTGCATATAAGTTAATTTTGTAGGCAAATGATATACATATGAAACAGGGATTGCATTGTATTAATTTGAAACATTGGTAATGGCTTAAGCATACGTTCATAATGTTAAAATTACATTTTTGTCATAAATTCCCACATTTTGGCTGCCATTTTAAAAATGACCGCCATTTTCTAAGCGAATTTAATGCGACATTTACTGCACATCATTTTTTATTACAGGAAGTAACTATTACAAGCAATTTACAGCTTGTATGTATGTCATAACAACTTCAGTAAATGTAAACATAACATATTGGAGAATAACAATGTTTTTTGGCGGCAATTTTGTTTTTGCCATTTCCGGTATGAAACACTCATAATAGACAAAAACATTCACCAGGATCGGATTCAGCATACACAAAACCTTTGGAAAACATAGTCTCAAACCTACCCCAAAATGCCTGAGAAACCTTATAGAGCAGCATTTTGTCAGGATTGGCCCAGGCTGTTGGTCCGTTTAAAGCTTACGAGGAGTGCTTCGGGCTGCTCGCGACTGTAAAAAGACCACATGATTTGCAACCGGACAATGTGTTTATTACTTTTAGAACAACACATCGTGCTATTTATGCCGGAGTTGTACAGGCGACTTACGTTCCAAGCTGTCGGAAACGCAACGTTCTCTGTGGACACTTTCTTCACCCTCAGGTAAATACCCATTGCTACCCTCACATATACAGCTACACATACGCATGCTACCCTCACATATGCATACCCATGCAGTGTCACCCTCACAAATACGTGTGCATATACCAATGTTTACCCTCAAAATATACAGATCCCAAATGAAGTGTTAACCTTCACAAATAGTTGTGCAATATACCCAACATGTTACCATCAATATGCATACCCATGCAGTGTTACCCTCACAAATACCCGTTGTGGCATATTACCCCATGTTACCCACCTCACAAATACGCATTGTTGCAGTGTTAGTAACCCTAATACGTTGTGCATATTCCCCTTGTTACCCGCACATAATGCATACCCAATGCAGTGTTTACCCTCACTAAATACGTGTGGCATATACCCCATGTTGCCCATCACTCTGCATACATTGCAGTGTTACCCTCACAAAACGGGTGTTATTCCAGATGTTACCCCTCACAAATATGCAACCCATGCAGTGTTTACACTTCACAAATTACCCCGTTCGTGCTTTTACCCATTGTTGCACATCCCATATGCCATACCCAATGCAGTGTACCCTCACAAAAACGTGTGCTATACCCAAATTGTACCCTCACAATATGCTTTAACCTGCAGTTGTTTACCCTCACCCCAAACCGTGTTGCATATACCCAATGTTACCAAATAAATATGCATACCCATGCAGTGTACCCTCCACAAAGTTCGTGTGCATATACCCATGTTGCCCTCAAATTATGCAGACCATTGCAGTGTTACCCTTCACTTAAACCCCCACGTTGGAGGGCATTTATACCCAATGTTAACCATCAATATGATACCCATGAAGTGTTAACCTCACATATTAGTTGTGCATTATACCCTTGTTACCTCAAATATGCTAACCCATTGCAGTGTTACCCTCCAACAATTAAGTGTTGATATACCCATGTTACAATTCAAATATACCCATAAACGTTGTTTCCCTCACCCACTTACAAGTACATTAACCCATGTTACCCTTTCACATATATTTATCCTTTGTTACCCTCACAACTTAACAGGTTAATATACCCTTGGTTACCCTCACATATACCCTTTAACCTTTGTTTTACCCACTCACACTTTACAAGTTCATTTTTATCCCATTTGTTAACCCTCACATTTATATTTTTCTTTGTTAACCTTAACTACAGGTAATATTACATTGTGACCCTCACATTATTTAACCGGTTGTTAACCCTCACCTTACAAGTTCATTTACCCATGGTTACCCTCACATATATTTTAACCTTTGTTACCCTTCACCTCTACAGGTTCTTAACCATGTTACCTCTAATATATTTAACCCTTTGTTTACCACGCACTTACAGGTACATTATTTTTAACCATTTGTTTACCCTCAACATTGATTATGGTACATTAACCGTTGTTACCCTCACTCTTAAGGTACCTTTTACCTTGTGCCCTCACATTATAATTTAATCCCTTTTGTTACCCCTCACACTTACAGGTACATATACCCATGTACCCTCAAAGATATTTATACCTTTGTTACCCTCAACACTTACTGGTACAAATAACCATGTTTCCCTCTCATATAATTTAAACCTCGTTGTACCCTCACAATTACAAGTACATATACTTGTACCCTCACATATATTTAACCTTTGTTACCTCACACTTCAAGTAAACATATACCCATGTTACCCTCACATCTATTTAACCTTCGTTACCTCACACTTTACAGGTACATATAACCATGGGTTTTTTTTTTTTGTTTTTTACCCTCACTTATATTTTACCTTTGTGACCCTCACACTTACAGGACATATACCCTGTTAAACTATCTTTATTTTTATACTTTGTTTCCATCACACTTAATAGTTTATCTTATTACCCTTGTTACCTCACATATATATAACGTTGTTTACCTAACCAATTACTGGTACATTAACATGTTCCCTACATATATTTATCCGTTGTTACCCTCACACTTAAAGAGTACATATACCATGTTACCCTTACATATATCTTAACCGTTGTTACCTCACACTTTAAGGAATTTATACCATGTTACCCTCACATCTTACATGTACATAACCCATGTTAACCTCACATTGATATTTAATCCTTTGTTACCCTCACACCTTAAAGGTTTCATTTACCATGTTACCCTCAATATATTTAACCTTTGTTCCTCACAACTTACAAGTACATATAACCTTGTTACACCACACTTACAGGTACATATACCCATGTTTTCCCTTCACTTATATTTAAACACTCTTTGTTACCTCACACTTTACATAGTACCATATACCCATGTTACCCTCACATATATTTAACCTTTGTTACCCTCACACTTACAGGTACATATACCCATGTTACCCTCACATATATTTAACCTTTGTTACCCTCACACTTACAGGTACATATACCCATGTTACCCTCACATATATTTAACCTTTGTTACCCTCACTCTTACAAGTACAATATACCCCTGTTACCCTCACACTTACTGGGACATATACCACATGTTACCTCAATATATTTAATCCTTTTTTACCCACTCACACCTTACAAGTAATATATAACCCAATGTTACCCTCACACTTACAGGATACCATTTACCCATGTTACCCTCTCAAATATATTTAACCTTTGTTACCCTCACACTTACAGGTACATATACCCATGTTACCCTCACACTTACAGGTACATATACCCATGTTACCCTCACATATACCTGTACAGTCCGGGAGGCCGTTTCACTAAACTTTGTACGACTAAAATGTTCGTAAGTGCAAACTTATGATATAGGAATGAATGGACTTTTTGTGGAATTTATCGGGGTATAAACTTGGAAAAGTCGCGGGAATACTGGACGAAGGCCGGAAGGCCTCGTCCAGTATTCCCGCGACTTTTCCAAGTTTATATCCCCGATTAATTCCACAAAAATGCCATTCATTCCTTATAATTCCAGCATTTTAAATAAATTCTTCAAGAAAATGTGTTTATTTTCCGTTTTCTTAAGAATTATTTTAACTGCGCCTGACGGTTACGGAAAGTAGTTCGGTATGGGAGTTTACTGGGATATAAATTTTGGACAGAGACTTGCTACGGACCAATCAAATGTTAGGGAATTGTGTAAATATTTTTGTGCTGGAATTATTAGTCTATAAATTTCACATTAACAATGTTTTCTTGTAAACGATTATTGGATTTGCATTTATTGAGCATAGGCTGCATATACTCTATAAATGCAAATCCATCAATTGAAATTTCCAGACGATCCTAAATTTTCACTTACGAAATTTAGTGAAATGCCCCCGGAATTGTTCCTAGTTCCACAAACGAACATTGACTCGTTTACACAGGCTTTTGACATAGTTTTAGTTTTTATAAGTATATAACAATCTTTTCGTTGGTTTGAAAGTGAACATTGTTTTTTAATTGAAACAACGAAAACGATGTCCAAACGATACGTTGAAAGAAACAACAGACGTTTAAATAGTGAAAGCCGGATATTTGAACGAAAATATCGTTGTCAAGTACGAACTTACGGAGCCCCGCAGGGGACATGGATTTTTTATTAATTCGTTCCCACGAAATAAAATTTGTTCCCTCAACTTAACAATTCATTCCCTCGAATATTAACAATTCGTTCCCTCGAATATTAACAATTCGTTCCCTCGAATTAACAATTCGTTCCCACGATATATCAATTCGTTCTCTCTAACTAACAATTCGTTCCCTCAATTTAACAATTCGTTCCTTCGACTTAACAATTCGTTCCCACGACATAGCAATTCGTTTCCACGAATTAACAATTCGTTCCCGGAGGAACGAATTGTTAAATTGAGGAAACGAATTGTTAATTCGTTGAAACGAATTGTTAATTCCTGGGAACGAATTGAGGGAATCAATTGTTATTTCGTGGGAACCAATTGTTATTTCGTGGGACCGAATTAATAAAAAAAAAATCTATGTCCCCAGCAGGGCTCCGTACGAACTAAACAAATAATGTTAGTTCTATGCATAATTATCCTTGTACACAACAATCGTTTTCGCTGCGGTATTGTTCATTCGGTTTCGTTTGGGAAGCTTCATTAAATCATCGCTGTACATGTACATGACCCAGTTTACCCTCACATGTCCATAGCCATTGTTATCTTCATATATGCACATGTCCATAGCCATTGTTATCTTCATATATTCACATGTCCATAGCCATTGTTATCTTCATATATTCACATGTCCATAGCCATTGTTATCTTCATATATTCACATGTGCAAACAGTCCATGGCAGATTCAGAACAAAAATCAAAGTACTGAAAGTACTGAAATATGTTGAAAGTTGCATATTTTCTCAATCATCATCCAGAGGCAAATGTACTGTGATGGTGTAAACCAATTCCCAGCCATGCGTTGTCTCTAGAATAAATTACTGTTTGAAACTCCCAGAAAAAAATTGTACGAAACTGGCGGCTAACTGGTCAATGTTACCTAACTGTGAGAACTAATACTAGCTGCTGTATTCATACGAAATGTGTTGATTCGTATTTTTCAGAATTGAACTGATAAATTGTGAAAACTATAGAGAATAGTATCTGTAGAGTTTTAGATACAAAGCAAGACAGATCAAAAAGCCATAGGATAAGTTGGCACAGGGTACTATTTTCTTGGTCGTGCTCGCCATTTAGGCTGCCACCATATATATTTGCGTCACACAATATGCTCTCTCAAGGGAGATAACATATACGCCCTCCCTCACCCCTTCCCGTAAACTCCGTGTCTGACAACCAAAATTCTGTGTTATGGCCTTACGCCGCTGTTTCAAATTCAACTACATGTACAGTCAAACCTCTCTAAACCGGACACAGAGATAAGTTAGTTGTGCTTAATGTTGATATATTTCATTGCCATTTATCTCCCTTGATAATGTATGTTCATGATCCAGAAACATCCACGCGTGTCTCGAAGTAGTTATATGCCCGTTTTACAATGGAACCTCTCTAAACCGGACACCCTGGTTCGCATGTATGAGGAGCTAATCCTCGAACGTGATATAACTGTTTTATCACATCCGCATGTCCATACATTGCCCATGTGCTGTGCAAATGCAGAAACAAAACTCGAAAATGTAACAAAGATGAGAGTCAATGTGTGATATTGTACTTATGTAATAAACACACACTGACAGTTGTGTTAATTTGGTATGTATCAACATCGTTAACTGGATTCATGAAATTAGCAGCGAACCAGTAGCCTATTTCATCAAAATTGCAAAGTATACTTATCAGCAAAGTATACTTTGAGGGAGAAATTTTAAAGTTATGGATAAATTTATGAATTTTTATTATACTGAAATTATTACATTAATACATTCAGTATAATAATTCTGCATACTTTTAATCATCAAATATATGCAATCATTAGTTCTATATGAATTAATTCATTTCGGGAAAAATAAATGATTACTCCCTCAAAGTATACTTTGCTATATAAGTATACTTTGCAATGTTGGTGAAATAGGCTACTGGTCCCGATTGCCCAAAACCTCCGCTAGGCATACGGACTGTTAATCCTTTCACCATAATTAACTGGAATGCATTTTAATATGTTAATTTTGCAACCAATCCAGTCGCCATAAAATGATTTTCAGATTTTATGAAAGTGTGTTTTTGCTCTCAAAAATATGAAAATTACTTGCAGAAAGTGCAGATCCTGATGAGAAGCCGGCTCATCTGCATCTACACTGTTTGCCAATACCACTATACAGGCCCGTGGTGTGGAAAGGGTTACATCATTAACACTGTTAAGGTTTGAACAGTCCGCTAAGCTAAGAGATGTTGTGAGGAAAACAGAGCCCTGTTTAATATATATAATACAGTCGAACCTCCCCAAACGGCCACCTCTCTACAACAAGTCCCTCTCTATAACAGCCGCTATTTTATATCCCAAATGGATGATTTCCTCTGTATCTAACCCTTAGACTGCTGAGCACAAAAATTGTCGTCTGCTGTTGCTTTTGCTTTTTTCTCAATAAAAACATGTTTTGACAGCATTTTGGAATCATTTCCATTGGAAATTATTCTAAAATGTTGCCAAAGCATGTTAGTGATGAGAATTATCGAAAACAATAAATAAACAGCGGACGACAACATTTAATTCAGCATTAACCTCCCTACAACTGCCACCTCTCTACAACAGCCAGTTTTGCGTCTTCCCATGGGTGGCTGTTGTAGAGAGGTTGCACTGTGCATTGTATATTTTATCAACACTCATGTCAGATGACACTTGGATGTGAATAGAGATATGGGGCTTGTGAGATTTGCGACCAGTGTAGATCCAGATCCGCCTGTGCATCCGCCGCACAGTCGACCAGGATCTGCACCGTTCTTCATTCCCATCCATGAACTCGCACAATGCTTCTAATAAGGAACAAATCATTGCCCGACTACATGAGTGTGTTATTCCATCGGGATCGAAACTCGTCACGATTCCCATAAGCCGTATTTCTCAAGTGACAGCCACCTAATTGAGGCACGCCATGTGCTTTTGTACCTCCGGACCTCTGCGTAATTTCATGAAATACGTTTACAAAATTTACCGTATTTTCCGTATATGCGGTCAGAAGTTGACAAAATATTCGGAGTACATGCGGAATTATAGTAACACAATTAGTTGACAACATTTTAAGAGTACATGCGGAATTATATTCCGCATGTACTCTTAAAATGTTTGTCAACTTTTGACTTTATTAATTAAAAATATTTTAAATTTTGTTAAAGTGTTTATTGAAATTACGCGAAGGTACAACAACATATGGCGTGTCTCATATATGTATTTTTCAGCGGTCTACTCGTGGCGTATTTGTCCCTGAAAGAACTGAAGAAAGTGGGAGGGATACGGAAGTTCAAGTGGGGAATGTTCTACTTCCATAGATATTGGAGGTAACAATCGCCACAGTTGCATATTATATTTCAGTTTCTACATACCTTTTAGAAGTTTAGAACTAAGCCACTGTTAATAATAACTGAATATGATAGTAATTATAATTTCAATTGAAGGATTTCATTATTGTTTATCCCGTCAACACAGTGCGTATGTGCCGTGAAACACTGTGCCGTAATTTTGTTTGGATATCCTGTCAATTCGACCTAATTTATCCCGTCAACACAGTGCGTATGTGCGTGAAACACGGTGCCGTGAAACATTTTTGATATCCTATCAATACGACCTAATCACTGCGTATGAATATGTGCGGTGGCTGGGGTTATATTTTTGCATTTTACAGCCATTTGTAGGTGTTGACGGGATAAATAGAATAGTAGGTTAGTGCCGTGAATGGGAAAAAAACATCTGGCGCGGCACGGAAACTGAGTCTTGCCAGATAGTTTTACCCATTCACGGCACTAACCTACTATTCTCTATTTATTTGCCATAGTTGGGAATTTATTAGATATTTGTTATATATGATTCTCGGAGCAGTTTCCCTGACAACGTTGTGATACGTTAATACTATTATGTATTGCACCAACTTTTATTTGGTTTACTGTCATATTGTTTGCTGTATGTGAAACCAAAAATGGCAAGTTGGGAGTCCTTTAGAATCGTCTCATTGAGACGATTCTAAAGCACTCCCAACATGCCATTTTTGATAGAGAAATAAGAAATTTGTCCCGAAATTACGCACCTTAACTACTGTACGATGGCTTGTACATACAAAGTTGGCGGAGATGGCAACTCAATGCACCATATAGTATACAATAACAAGACATTATTCACATAATGTTCTATCAATGTATCACATCACTCTTATGAAGCACTTATCATTGAAGCCAAGTGTATCTTTCTATGACCTAATTCCTTAACATGGGAAAATAAAAAGAAGGCTTATTATTTATTATGTATTATTTACAAGGTGCATGATCACGTGGTTACAACAACAACAACGTCGCCCACTCCAAAGCAAGTATTATTTGATATTTTCCTTAATATGCAACGGATGTTGATGAAATATGGCGCAGCAAACGCGTCTTCATGAGATGAATAGACGTATGTCGTTTTTGCAAAGAATCGATTTCCGTGTCGGAGACACGGAAATTGATTCTTCGAAAAAACGACAGAAGTTTGGGCGAAAATACAGAGACCACCAAATGCAGCTTAACAAGACGCGTTTGATGTGCCATATTTCATCAAAATCCGTTACGTAATAAGGACAATATAAAAGAATACGTACTTTCAATCGGATGGATTCTGGAAGTTTCAGTACTTGTTGTTGTTGTAGTACCACGTGATCATACATCTTGATTTATCATTATCGAAAAAAAAATTGAGACGTACAATTCTGCGCAGGTTTCGTGAAACAGACAGTAATAATATAAGTTATTGTGATTCTACACAGGCTATATGGTGTAATATTGCCCGTCTGGAGGTATGTGAACATACCTTCAGACGGGCAATATTACACCATATAGCCTGTGTAGAATCACAATAACGTATTTGTCATACCGCAGATCCTGTATTTGGCCGTATAAACATATCTCTTATTTTGATCTTTGCGTTTTTTTTCAGGAAGAAAAATAATCCGAGATTCGATTTTCTACCGTCAGTCTTAATATAAAGGCGTAAATGAACATTTTGTTTTTTTCTTAAACGAAAACAAACTAAATATGGAGTAAGAAATCCATCGAAAACGACTTTATGACAGTTTTTTTATATCGTGTAATTTAATTTATATTCCACTGCTCTATCGATCTGCTCTCCCTTTGGCGCCTCTAGAATAATGCGACTGGTTCCCAAACATTCGCTGTCATTGCTACACCGCGGTTTCGTGCGTGGAACCCATAGTTTGTGACCTAAATATAGCCGTGTCACGAAGGCAAGCGCGTTGAGATTTGAAAAGCAATTTTCGTTATTTTGGCTAATTTTTCGCTCATATTTTGATGAGCGAAGAATATTTATGGAAAAATAAACAATATAGACTGGTTTTTAGTGTACAATTTGTTACTTGTATTGATAAATTCGGGGTTTTATTGTGTTTAGTGAGGAATACAATTCGCAATCGGTAGACGCTTGCAAAATGTTCTTCATTGGACGCGAGGCGCCGGAGGGGAATCGCAATTCCTGTATGTCCGACGGCCTTGGCAGGTCATATAATATATATGACCATGCAAGCTAGCCAATCAAAAGCCGAGAAACTTATCTGCGGTATGACAATGGTATTTATCCCGCGTATGTGCCGTGAAACACAGTGCCGTGAAACATTTTTGATATCCAGTCAATACAATTTTTCCATTTTACAGCCATTTGTAGGTGTTGACGGGATAAATAGAATAGTAGGTTAGTGCCGTGAATGGGAAAACATATCTGGCGCGGCACGGAAACGGGATGTGCTCGGCAGAGCCTCGCCCATCCCGTTTCCTGAGCCTTGCCAGATATTTTTTCCCATTCACGGCACTAACCTACTATTCTCTATACATGTACGTGCCAACTGTAAAGTATCTGGTAAATTGAGTTATGTACCATTACAGATTAACACCTCCATACATGCTAGTATTAATGATCTACGTTCCAACGATCAAGTATTGGACAAATGGACCGTTATGGAGCCAAACGGGTATGGAAAAGGACGAATGCCGAGACACTTGGTGGTGGAACATGCTATATATTAACAACTTGATTGAACCCGCAAAGCAGGTATTGCTCTTCTTGTCGTGGAATCGTATCCCCACATCTGCGAAGTCCCAGTGCAGTGTGGGGCCTGTAGAAAGTCGCCCCGTGCGTTATTCCAGTTATTTATCATTTATCCCGTCAACGCAGTGCCTATGTGTCGTGAAACACGGTGCCGTGAAACATATTTGATATCCTGTCAATTCGACCTAATCACAATTCATACGCGGTTACAAAGAAATGTCGAAACCACAGTGTTGGCCAGTGCCTGATTGATCAGACTGGTGAAAATGGGACTGTTCACAGTGTACGTGCGGGTTAAATTTCGCAAATAAAAACGTCATCGCCGGAAAATAAAATTGTTAAAATTAAATTCATGCCATTTTCTGGATGCCAAAGCCATTTCCATTACGACCCTCAATTTCCAATTGTTTGCTCTCTTCCCAATTCCGTGCGTCATTCAGACATGACTGCCGTTATAATTATAAGTACGTCAGTAAGTCTACTACGTCATTTAAAATAAAAATGGCTGCTCCCAGTGATTCCAGTCAGGTAAGGAATAAACAAATAAAACAGTTGTTTGTCGTGTTGATTATTATTCTGGACAGCTCGCAATCGTTGCGGAACCTGCTCCGAATGAAAATGGATGAGTCTGGTGAATTTTGACAGTATATTTCGTTGACAAGAAGCTGTAATTTCACATTGTCGGTGACAAAATATAAAGACTTAAAGTATCAACAGAACATTCATCTGTTAAACCCGCCTGAAGTATACATATTGTACTGGTTAATTCTTGTCGCATTGATTCAGCTGGTCACCATTCTAAATAGGATTAATTTGCAAAGCCGTCATCTTGTTTTTTTCTGTTTCCATCATCCATGAACGATGAAATGAATAGAAACATGATAAGATTATTCTGTAAACATTTAGATGAGTAAAGTACCTAAAGGCTAAACAAATATTTATCAATTTACTGTCATGGCTGTTCATGAAGGGATTATCACAACCATAAAGTATCGAACTATGTTGTGAGCGCAAATGAGTGGTTGATGCAATTCGGTTCTAACTTATCTCGCGTTTGAAGCCTAATGTAACTAAATTAAGTTGATTTAAATGTTGTTTGACAATGTTGACGGGATAAATAGAATAGTAGGTTAGTGCCGTGAATGGGAGAAAACTATCTGGCTCGGCACGGAAACGGGATGGGCTCGGCAGAGCCGCGCCTATCTCGTTTCCTAAGCCTTGCCAGATATGTTTTCCCATTCACGGCACTAACCTACTATTCTCTATTTATCTTGCCTTATTTCTCAATAAAAACATGATTTGACAGCACTTCAGAATCATTTCAATTGTCGTCTGCTGTTGATTTTATATCTTGCCATATTTCTCAATAAAGACATGCTGGAAATGATTCTGAAGTGCTTTTGATGATAAAAATGGAAAATATAATTAAACAGCAGACGACAATAAAAGATAGCGGTCTAAGGGTTAATGTAAACTAGTTATAACCAAGTACCACACAGGCGGATAAAGCGTGGCAAGGATGGTAAAATGGATGGATAAACAATTCCTAACTATAGAAACCAGCAGAAAATCAGATAAATATAATTGCCATGAACATAATAAAGGCCAGAGGCTAATATAGAGAATAGTAGGTTAGTGCCGTGAATGGGAAAAAGTAACCCCAGCCGCATCCTCAAACTCGGAGAATCGACTAGTATGACAACCGCACATATTCATACGCAGTTATTAGGTCGTATTGACAGGATATTAAAAATGTTTCACGGCACATACGCACTGTGTTGACGGGATATTTTTCATTACCGCAATGTTTATAAACCAGCAGACAGTCAGAGAAATAAAATTGGCATGAAATTAAAAAAGTCACATCTAAAGGCCGATTATTTAAGAAAGTCAGAGAGAAATTAAATTGCAATGGAAACAGAAACGTCACCTCTAAAGGCTTATTATTCGAGGCAAATAATCGGCCTTTAGAGTGACTTATTTGTTTTCATTGCAATTGTATTTATCTGACTTTCTACTGGTTTCTAAATATAATTATATTTTAACCATTATACCATCCCTGCCACGCTGTGCCTACATGTGAAGAACCATGGCTGCCATTTGTTCATCAATGAACGCGGCACAAATATTACTGTCTGTTACAGGTTTTTCTGACGCGACGAACTTCTGGCTATCAAACACATTAAATCTAAAAAAAGATTTGTTTTTCATCAATAACAAAAAAAGGGTCACCCTCCCCGCCAAGAAAAATATCATCAAATATTGATTTTATTGGGAAAAAACGATTTTCCTATGGGAATTTAATATGAGGGCTAAACATATATATTTGTTAATACTTTCTTCACTTTTCGACCCTAATTAATTGTCTCTCTTTGCCTCATTTTTGCACCATGTTAAATTCCCATAGGAAAATCTTCTCTTTTTTTTTCGCAATAAAATCAATTTTTGATGGAATTTTATCAAATAAAAAGGAGGGTAACTTTTGTTATTGATGAAAAACTACTTACCTTTATATTTCTGATATTTAATACGTTTAATAGCCAACAGTTCATCGGCAGCAAAACGTGGAACAGACAGTAGTTGATGAATACAAGTGCATGGAAGCTCAAAAACGCCACTGAAGTAGTCACTGGGTGAACGGTGCCAAGTTATTTATCGGAGTAGCCAATTATTCCATTGAACCCGTCAATTCCTTAATCCAGTGCATTCGGAACACACATTTACGGGTATAAATAATTTTTTTTAAATAATTTTGTTATTTGTCAATAAAAGTATATGTTGTGACCACTCATTTGAACCGTCTCGACGAGACGGTTGAAATGGTGGTCACGACATATGTATCTAAGAACAGAGAAAGAACTTGTATAGGATTTTCCACAAACAAGCATGACATGGGTTAAAGGTAATATATCTCGGATGATGTCCCTGGTATATGATACGTGTTTTCTTTTCTTCATGCGCTGTAAATAGCATGTATAAACCAATCGCTCCATTTTATATGATCAAATTTCCAAGTAACCAACCAATGCAAAGCATGTTGAAATTGCTAAACGCTAGTTATTTTTCAGTATTACAATTTGTTCCGTCATCTAGCAAGCAAACATGGAATCAGAAATACGACACAATTTTTCAATTAACGGATTCGTTTCGGAATACATCTGTACGGGTATGAACTATTAAATATTTTATTTTGTATTTCTCAGTTGAAAGTATATGTTGTGACCACTCATTTGAACCGTCTCGACGAGACGGTTCAAATGGTGGTCGCGACATATACTTCTGAGCGCATAGAAGGAAAATATTTAGGATTTTCCGCAAACATAACATTTGGCGTACATGTATCTTCACCATGAAAAGGCTTAAACTAGTGTTCGTAACCCGTTTCATCACCGTATATGAATGCATATCTGAAAGCAAGTGCTTAAAAATATAACAACGTGAATTCAACTCTACGGAGCCCAGCAGGGGACATGGATATTTGTTTTATTAATTCGTTCCCACGAAATAACAATTGGTTCCCTCGAATTAACAATTCGTTCCCACGATATAACAATTCATTCCCTCGAATTAACAATTTGTTCCCACGATATAACAATTCGTTCCCACGAAGTAACAAATCGTTCCCGTGGGAACGAATTGTTATTTCGTGGGAACGAATTCTTAATTCGTGGGAACGAATTGTTAAATTGAGGGAACGAATTGTTATTTCGTGGGAACGAATTAATAAAAAAAAGAACCCAGCAGGGCTCCGTACAACTCAAATCGACCTGTTCTGGTTTCAGTGTATGGGGTGGGGATGGTATCTGGCCAACGATATGCAGTTTTACGTGGTCAGTCCTTTGCTGTTGATCCCGCTTTTCTAGTAAGTCATTTTACTTACACAGCCGTCAGCTTTAATCTTGCCACGTTATCAACGTTTTCGTAAATCTATTAGCGATGTCACCTCACAGTTAAGCAGTTTGATTGGCTAAGCCTGAGCTGTAGCACAGCTCAGGCTCAGCCAATCAAGCCTCTTTACCTCAAGCACCGTATCCAAGTATTTTGAAATAAAGACATGTATTAGCTTGGCAAGATTAGCGCAAACATTAGTGTACTTGTTTTTACTTGCTTGTAACCGAGTTCACCACTACTAACGTATTAAGGTCACTAACCAATATGTGGCTGTGACTTGAGTAATGAGGCCAAATGTGACGAGCGTAGATCCAGACCAGCCTGTGCATCTCCGTCTGATCAGGATCTGCACTGTTCGTCATTCCCTCAACGCACTGAAAGACCCGTAACGCTTTTAACACGAAATATACATCGTTGTCAGGCTGCAAGAGTGCCATGAGCTACACAGGTCACAAATCCAATTAGGCCAACTTCTCCAGTCACAGTCACATTTATGTAATGAATTAAATATGCGAAATCTGGGTACACAGAATAAAAGAAATAAGGAATTTATATGTCATTACTACTGATAACCATTTGTAAATGTATTATTGTTTAGTACATGCACTACAGATGTGTATGCTAGTTTAAAGTGTCAAACAAAAAAACCCAGTACATGTACATGGCAAATTATACGAAATATTATTTGACAACAAAGAGGTAGATATAGAGAATAGTAGGTCAGTGCCGTGAATGGGAAAAAATATCTGGCAAGGCTCAGGAAACGGGATGGGCGAGGCTCTGCCGAGCACATCCCGTTTCTGTGCCGCGCCAGATATGTTTTCCCATTCACGGCACTAACCTACTATTCTATTTATCCCGTCAACACCTAAAAATTGCTTTAAAATGCAAAAATGGTATTGACTGGATATCAAAAATGTTTCACGGCACCGTGTTTCACGGCACATACACACTGTGTTGACGGGATAAACCTTCGATCGTAGCTGAAATTAGTTACCAGTAGCCGATTTCACCAAAATTGCTAAGTATCGTTATCTTGCTAAGTACACATTGAGGGAGAAATTTTAAATTTAAGGACAAATTGATTATTTTTAATTATTGTACTGAGTTTATTACATTATCACAGCCGTTTTGGCTGTGATAATGTAATAAATACAGTATAATCATTTTGACTTTAAATCAGCTTGTAATATGCAGGGCATACTGTGACGTCATATATGACCCATATATATTTAATTGTATTTATATTAGTTTTATTTTGAACATTCTGTCTTAATTATTTTCATATATTGATCATGTATACAGAAATACACATTTCGAAGAAATCATGTTTTTTTCATTTACATTTAAATTCATATTAAAGGTACATGCCAACTCAGTAGGCACAGACTGTTCTTTATATAAATTAAATAAGTGTATCATTGTGTCACTATTCCACCAGTTCTAACAATTACGAGTGCCCGCTATATTGATATAATAATTTAGTAATGTTTATTTTACTGATTGTGACGCGTGGTGGTATCCTTTAATTATTTATAGTTTTGTTTATACTAATTAAATGCGTCCCCAGAAAACATACTATTTTCGACAGATTATAAAGTATGATCATTGCACATCAAAAAATAATTACAGAAAATAAATAGTAATGCCCGTTAACATTTTAAGGAAACACGGTTATCGCCCCTGATGTCAGTGTGAAAATTTTCTTCCGATATGAAATGTATACTAATGCTAATCAATACATGGGGTAATGGTGAATGAATGTTTATTTTGCCAGAAAATGTCTCAGTTGATGTCTCTCTGATGTAAAGAAAATGTTGTGCCTACTGAGTGGGCATGTACCTTTAATGGAAACATAAATGTCGTAATTTGTATACTTTAAATTGAACTTACTGTGATGTCACAGCCTCTTTTGCATGCACTATGAAGAAATTAAAACATGTATACATTGTGACGGACATGGAATATTTGCACGCGGTTTTTGCCGATTACCAAGGACTATACTGTGCATATGCCTGATGACGATCTATATTGTATGTTAGCAGCATTACGGAGGCTTCG
Organism: Conchocele bisecta; assembly: GCA_029237695.1. NCBI lineage: Eukaryota > Metazoa > Mollusca > Bivalvia > Lucinida > Thyasiridae > Conchocele > Conchocele bisecta. Next base: position 79,026,237 of record CM055271.1, read on the forward strand.
TCGATGTACTTACGAACAGTGCAGATCCTGATCAGACTGCGCGGATGCACAGGCTGATCTGGATCTACACTGGTCGCAAAACCCATAAGCCCCATTTCTCCAGTCGTAGCCATATTTCAGCTCACGTGTGTGGGGAAGTATTGTTTGCTTGTTCTTCATACTGGGAAACTTCGTGGCGAGCTCGATCGTGACGTCACACTACGACTTATCGCCCAACCTCATCTTCGATATAGCGTGCGTATTGCGTCGTCAAAATATCACGTGCCTTTTGAATTTTGAATAATATTTCAGTATTAACCAAGAATCCACTCTTCCAAATATTCGACAGAAGGCCTTTATAAAGGAATTCGTTTCTATTAAACGCTATGTGGCATCCATTTTATATTCTAAATTCGTTAAACAAGAACCCACTCTTCCAACGTTTCGTCACAAGGAATTACACCAAGGAATTAGTTTCTACTAAACGCTAAGTGGCATGCATTATAGATACATATATATAGAATATGGGGCTCCTGCAATATAATCTCAGTTTTAGCTTTCCCAGTCTCTGTGGTTAGAAGTTTAAATATATAAAAATACCAAACTACTATATAGTTTGGTATTTTTGTACTTTTGTATGAACATCTTACAATATAATCTCAATTTTAAACTTCTCAGCCCTTGAGATTAGGAATTTATCAAAACAATGCTTGTTGTACACAATTATATAGTTGTTTTGCACGAAAAATCATATAGGGTAAACATAAATTTCATTGTCCTTATATATATGTTATTTTTCTCAATCTATTTGCTTCGATTCTAAAATCTCTATATACTGTGTGATATTTATTTAAGGATCGAATTCTCTGTCCACCGCATTTGTCACATACTTGATACATAGCACAAGTACCTCTCCCACAGGTTAAACACGGACTCAAGTGTTTATTGTTTTTTATCCTGAATTTATGAAGTGCACAGTATATAGATTTTTTCACCGATTTAACTGTGCATGCTTTATCTGAGTGTATATTTTTATATTTACAAATGCTTGTTTCCTCCATTGTTCTTTATATATATATATTTTTTTATTAAATAAAAAATATTATTATAAAAATAATAAGTTTTAAGATGAATGAAAATGATATAAAATATATTTTGAAGCTACACCGTGATGGAGCTATTAATGATGAGCAATTGCGAAAGATGGTTGATGCTTTGAAATCTTCAGAGACTAAACCATCTGTGGAAGAAAACCGTAGGGAAAGACGTAGAAAAAAGAAGCAAAGAAGGAAAGAGAAACTTAACCAAACAAAGATTGAAAAGCCAATTCCAGCCCCCAGATCAAAAAAACCAATCCCAGCCCCACGATCCATAAATCGTGAAAAACCAATCCCATCCCACGATCCATAAATCGTGAAAAAGAATTAAAATTGATTGACAAGCCATTGTGTGCCCACGATCCATAAATCGTGAAAAAGAATTAAAATTGATTGACAAGCCATTGTGTGCTTATTTCAAGTCATATGAAATCAATGCAAAGAAATATAAAGATCCTTCTGTTCTATTCGATGAAAATCAATCTGCTATAATAAAACAAATCAATCAAAATATAAAAGAATACGATGGAATAAAGTTTTCAATTGGCATTTCTTTAAAATTCTTCAAAGATGAAAACGGCGGAGAAAGAAAGTATGTCATCGGACAAGCCCATGGAGAACAAAGTGCTGTTCTTGATGGATCTAAAGTAGTTGAATTTTATAATAATCAAACTTCTTATCTGCAAACTTGGATTGAAAAATTTACAAATACAGCATCAGGCCTAGAGATCGAACACTGTATTAAACTGTACTTAAACATTGCAAAATATGAACCACTCAAAGGCTCTTCATATATTCCTTTACCAAAAGCATTGGCAAACAAAAAAGCAATAATCAATGTAAAGAATAATGATAATGAATGTTTGAGATGGGCTCTGACATCCGCTATATACCCCGCAAAAGTAACCTTAATAATATTTACAGTTATACAAAAAACAAAGACAATTTGAACTTGAAGGACATCGATTTTCCAACACCAATATCCCAAATGTTAAAAGTGGAAAAACAAAACAATCTTGCAATAAATGTTTATGGATATACAATAACAAAAAAGACAGAGAAAATAAGCATATTCCCATATTACATATCAGATCAACCAACAGGATTGAATAGAATTAATTTACTTTTAATATCACAAGACGATGAAGTTGATGAAGAAGGTGAAGAACAAAAGAAAGAAACGCAATATCATTATTGTTGGATTAAAAACCTAAACAGACTACTCGTCGATCAAAACAAGCATAAGGAAAAAACACATTCTGTGAACGTTGTCTATATGGCTTCTCACAAGAAGACTTACTACTCAAGCATAAAGAAGATTGTGAAGGCATCAACAAAACTGCAACAAAAATAGAAATGCCCTCAAAAGATAAAAACCATATAAAATTCAAAAACAATCAAAACCAACTACCAGTTCCATATGTAATCTATGCGGACTTTGAAAGCATAATAACCCCTGAAAACAAACCTGCTGGTGACAAATCAGAAATAACAAGTGAACATGAAGCTTGTGGTTTTGGATATCAAGTTGTGCGGTATGATGGCAAAGCAGAAAAACCAGTAATATACAGAGGTGAAGATGTAGTTGAAACATTCTTAAACCATTTGAAGTGTGAAACAAGCAACATCAACAACACTTTTACCAATCCAACTCAAATAACAATGACAGAACAAAACACCAAAGATTATGAAAGTGCAACCCATTGTTGGATATGTGAAACAGAATCTAAACGATACAAAAGTAAGAGACCACTGCCATTTCACAGGTAAATACAGAGGAGCCGCACACAAAATGTGCAACCTAAAACTCAAAATAAAACCAGCACAACTAAAATCCCTGTAGTATTCCACAACCTAAAAGGATATGATAGTCATCTTATAATGCAAAAAATACACACAGCAAACCGCAACATAACTTGTATTCCAACCAACGCTGAAAAGTACATCTCATTTAGCATTGGACAACTCAAGTTCTTAGACAGTTTCCAATTCATGCCTTCATCACTTGAAAAGTTAGTAGATGCAACAGATAAATCAGATTTCAAAATCACCAACAATGTCTTCAACAATAAAACAAATCTACTTTTACGTAAAGGGGTTTACCCCTATGAATATATGAACAACAAAGAAAGATTCAATGAAACACAATTACCACCTATAGATACATTTTACAGCAGTCTTACAGATGAAAGTATCAACCAAAAAGAATATGAACACGCACAAAAGGTATGGAAAGAGTTCAACTGTAAAACCCTTGGAGATTATCATGATTTATACCTTAAAACTGATGTTGTTCTACTTGCTGATGTATTCCAAAACATTTAGAAAAAAACATGTATAAATGCATACAAACTTGACCCATTACACTACTATACAGCTCCAGGTCTATCATGGGATGCTCTACTAAAAAACACACAAATAGATTTAGAACTACTAACAGATATTGATATGCATTTATTCATAGAAAAAGGTATGCGTGGCGGTATAAGTATGGTATCCAAAAGACATGCCAAAGCAAACAATCCTCTTGTAGCTGATTACAATCCAACTGAAGAAAACAATCACATCATGTATTACGACGCAAATAACCTATACGGATGGGCAATGAGTCAACCTTTACCGTACTCCGGTTTCAAGTGGAAACCCTTAAACAGTAGAAACACAGTTGCTCAACCAAAACCAGGCAAAGGTTTAATCCTTGAAGTAGACCTAGAATACCCAAAAAGCCTACATAAACTACACAACGATTATCCACTTGCACCTGAGAAACTAGCAGTAAAAAAAGAATGGTTATCAGAATATCAAACAGAACTTCTTAACAATAGCAATATGATAAACATAGAGAAACTTGTCCCAAATCTAAACAACAAAAAGAAATATGTATTACACTACAGAAATCTACAGTTGTACATATCTCTTGGCCTAAAACTCACTAAAGTACATCGAGCCTTAGAATTCAATGAAAAACCATGGATGGAACCATACATTCGTCTAAACACCGAATTACGTAAAAAAGCAAAGTCTGCATTTGAAAAAGATTTCTATAAACTAATGAACAATGCTGTATTCGGAAAAACTATGGAGAACCTACGAAAAAGATGAGATATCAAACTAGTAAGAACAGATGGAACCGAAAACGAAAGACTAAGAAAAATCATAGCTAAACCTAATTTCAATAGACGTGTCAAATTCTCAGATGAATTATCTGCTATACATGTAAACAAAACTAAACTAACGCTAAACAAGCCAATCTATGTTGGCATGTCTGTCTTAGACTTATCAAAACACTAATGTACGACTGGTACTATAACAAACTGAAAAATAAAAAGAAATATAACGAAAACTGCACCTTGTTGTATACAGACACCGACAGTTTATTAGTTGACATCAAAACAGAAGATGTATACAAAGATATGTCTAAGATGAAAGATGAATATGACTTCTCTGATTATCCAAAAGACCATCCACTTTCTGATGAAACAAACAAAAAAGTAATAGGCAAAATGAAAGATGAATGTGTTGGCACTTCAATAGCAGAATATATTGGTCTACGGCCTAAGCTATACTCTATATTACGAGCAGACGAACAACTCATCAAGAAAGCAAAGGGAGTAAAAAAATATGTAATAAAAAAACAAATAAACTTTGAAAATTACAAAGATGCACTTTTCAACAAGAAAACATACACTCATAACATGAATATGCTACGCTCCATACACCATAAAATATACGGACTAACAATGAACAAAACAACACTCTCACCACTCGACACAAAACGATACATTGAACCCGATGGAATCATGACATACGCGTTTGGGTATCAGCCGGAACAATAAGAAGCTCTTCCTTTACAAAGCCTCTCTTTGGTGCCGGCGCCTTCAAATAATACACTCTTATACCTTGGGTAATAAAATGATAATCAATCTTGTGAATATCAACACTCCATATCGGGTCAGTAGCTCTACGTCTGCCTCCGCCTTCTTGTTCTCCAGGTTTTTGGTATAAATATCTTAAGTTTACAGTAGGACAGATGGGGTCGTCTTTTAATGTTTTAATTTCAATTGGAGAGGGTTTTTTTCGTCTCCGAATTTATTGCAGCGATTACCGCTGGTAGCCTCTTAACCCATTCCCTATTTCGTTTATGAGGATTGTCTAACTCCTTAGCATACTGATAACCAAACAATCTTTCAGCTAGTGTCCTATTAAATCTTTCAACAATGGCTTGGTCTCTATGAATTTCTCTTCTACCGCGTCTTATATTTACATTATGTTTATCCATGAACTGTGTAACAGCACCCATAAATTCTCTACCTGGATCTACTTGCAGTAAGTTTGGATATGTTAGTTTTCTTTTATAAATATTTTCAAAAGCTTTAGCAACTTCCTTGCTGTCCTTTGAAGTCAGTGGTTCTGCCTCTTTATATCTACTAGCAATATCAACAACAGTCAATGCATACTTATATGTTTTTCGACCAACAGTGTCATGTGGTAGGAATAATAAATCCGCTTGATGAACTTCATTCTTGTTAGAAACATCAAACTTTGGCCTCACTATTTTCTTTGGTGCAGGTAAATAAATCTGCCATACCGCTTGTTTCTTAAGAAATTCAATGCTTCTTTATCACTTACTTTAGCTGCTTTTGCTAATTTCTTAACAGCTGTTAAACCTTTCCAAAATCCTTTAGGACTGTAATAAATTTTCTCCATTTTTTATTTCTATTTAAGATACATTTCTATAACATAAAACACAAAAATGAATCAACAAATCACACTGGTCAAGTTTGAAGAAAAGTGTAAGGAACAAAATGAATATAATACAATTAAATGGGCAGATTTAAAACAGAATGAAATCTATACTATTACAGATAACAGATGTGTGGATACTATTAATGGTGAAGCTATGATTTTAACATTAAATGATGACACTAAAGCATGGGCACCACTCTTTCTCAAATCTAAAATTGAACAAGCTAAATCTAAAAATAAGGAGTTGCCATACTATGTAAGACCATTAGGGTTGAAGCCAAGTAAAAACAATACGAACAATAAGTATCATACTTTTGATTTTGTCTATTGAAAAACTTTTAAACCCTATTTATTTTTTACCCGACCGCACTCAAATGAAAGTCAAAATTTAGTGCCCATTTATATTTTTTAACATGTCTGTTTTGATTTGCTCTCGTAGTATTTTTTTTTCTTCAACAGAAATCTCAAACTTTATAGTTTTTCTAACATCTGCTTTCATTTGTTCATATTTATCCATCTCTCCCATGATCAATTTAAATTCTTCATCAGATACATTACCATCTTGTAATGCATGGAAATTTATTTGCAATAGAATTAAGTTTTGCCATTGCAAGTATACATATTTCATCATGTTTTTCAGCCTTTTTCAGTTAGTAGTTTAGTATTAACAAATTTGCTTGTTAATGCAAATGCACCACATATACTACCCGCAATACCAAAAGGCCCAAGGAAACGGGCACTCCTACAACAGTTAATAATAGCCCGGCACTCGTCCCACCCATTACCAGACCAACAGTAGTTAATCCAGACTGAACACCATTTAATATGTTCAGAGCTCTTTTATATTTATTTCGTATTGTTTTCCTTGTCTCAACCTCATTTTCTAGCTTATGTTTTAAAGCACTTATTTCACTAAGCCTATAATGTTCTGTTCTATTCTCCTCAACTGGTAGCGGTGGATACAGTTTATTACTCATTTTATTTTTTATAATTTTTAAAATTTAAATATCTAATTCAATCAATACATTTACAATTGAAATGGAAGCTCTACTATATGTTGTAAGTGAAACAAAATTTAATACACTTCCAGAAGCAAGCTCGATTGGAGTTTTAAATATTGTATATGCTGAACGTTGCCCTTTATGTTTTGTTAAAGTTCCATTCACATTTGGAGTGCTATTAATACTAATCCCAATTTTAACTTCATCGGTTGCAAATCCATCTCTGTGACACTGCATAAACCCATTCGTAAAACCCTTCCACTGCACATCATAGTATAACCACAGTTTTCATGCGCTGAACCAGAAACACTATTTCCAAATGCAAATTCATAAGAGCCATCACGTAATGGCCCAGATTCTTCTGCACATACAGTTATTATAGGTTTACCTTGCTTAAGGTCATGTATTGTTTGTTTTAGGTTTGGGACATACATTTTATCTTTTACAAGAGTAGCAAACTCATTCATTTTCTTTTTAATCAACTCATCGCCTGTATCACTATATGATTTCGTTGAGTGATAGTTTGTATCTCCATATATAGACATTTTACTTTATTGTTTATCTTATTTCAAATACAATAAAAATTGGCAGTCCGTGATTATTTAATAAATTATTACTATTGTCTCTGACTTCAATTCCCAACTCGTCTATGATACCACTTTGTAATTTTCTATATTCCGGAGATTGAAATGATATTGTATCCGATTCCCCAAACGTAGTTTTGCTGATGGGTACAGTACAAATAATGTTACTTATATTTCCATCTAATAGATTGTGAGATGAACTGACTTGATTCAGATAAATATAAACAGATTTGGTAGCAAAATCAACTGGATTGACGCTTGTATAAGTACCACTATCCAACTGTGGATATATGTCAAAACCTAGTAATTTAAGTATATTTTCAGGAATATTAACCTCGTGTCCGGTTGTAACTGTAAAAGTACATTTTCCCATTAGATTTATTTACACTAAGTGACAAAGCGGCATTACTTAATAAATTACTTAATCTATCAAATGAATATAATCCAGCGGGAATTGTCACTGCAGTTGGTTTAGCTCTAACAGTAGACCACTCGTATGTTTCATCCTGCAAAATATTGTACCAACCAACCCAGTATGTAAGACTTTTCAAACCAACTTCTCGCTTAGAATCTGTATTATTAATATATTCTTGTAATGGAATTGGTTTTGTAATGTCAGTTAAAGTTATATACATTTTTTTTTATATATATATATATTTATATATTAAAAAAAAAACAACAATGGTATTCAAATTTAATAAAGATGCAAACTACAATGTCAACCATATATACGCTTTGAAAACGGTTCCAATGTTATACAATGTTGATGTTTATGTTACAAAAGATAAAAGTTTCAAAGCTACATATTCCAACGCATTAGCGGGGTATCCAAACCCCTCAATAACTGGTAATGTCTCAAACAACAACAAAGCATATAACAATTGGTTGAATAATCAAATGGGGTGGTATCAGAATCAATTTAACTTTGCAATATGGTGTGCTACTTGTGGGTGCGGTGTTTCATATAACCAGCATTTAACAATTACAAATGATCCGTTTTTGAGATCCTTATATGAATTTCATATATGTATCAAACACTTCGAATCTTAGCTCAAATGAAAGTTCCTCTACCAGATGATCACAGCTATTGTTGGTATGATAATAATTTTGACCTTTCAGCTTATCATAGAATATGCACTGAATTTGGTATTAATCCAAATAAGGATTTCAGACAAAAAATAGACCATGGGAATCATAATCTTGGCGGTTTTACAATGTTTATGAGACCTTCAGGGGGTTATAGATTGAGCCATGGAGGTAGGGTATCACCATTTTTTGATGTACACGATTCTTTTACCCATCACGTCGATATTACTAATGCTTGGACTAGTTTTGTTCTAGATAATTCAATTGGTTTCACTCAAGCTGGAGTTGAACGATTAAATGATAGTATTATAGTTTATGTGTGGTCAATTCTTGGAGCTCAATCTCAAACAAGAACTTCCATTATTGGTACTGGGACTGCATTTGATGCGCAAAAACAATATTTAGCCAATGTTAATGATGCAATTAATAGAGCTGTAGACTTACCCACAATAATTTCAAACTATCAAAATGTACTAAAATATGCAAGGTCAAAAGTTGATTTTGTATATGGAATTGGTTTGTATATGGCCCCAAGCAACATGGATTTGCAGATAGGAAGTATTCAAAATTACAATAATTTAATTGTAATTGCAAGTGGTGATCAAACTGTTGGGTTTAATGGTGATGTAAATAGTTTACCAGTTCCACCGCCTGTACAAACACCAGAAAAAAGTATTGTTAAACCTTTGGATGTTAAACCTTTGAGTGTTCCTCCTACAGTTTTTAAAACTAACACAGTCACAATACCTGAAAAAAATAGAAGCAGTCAAACATGACAATTACTAAAACTGCACTAGTCACTGGTAGTATTGCAGTTGGGTTAGGACTACTATTATTTTACTTTCGAGACAAAATATAATCCTTAGCGGCCATATAAAGAAGCCCAGCAACTGTAATAATCAAAACCCATAAATTATTGGCTAGCCATCCAACAGCCTTTCCTGCTGCATTCAACACCCAAGCTACTATAGAACCGATTATCCCTGGTAATGCATCCACTGCCTTCCCTGCTAGCATACCCAGTAATGAACTCAGATGTTGTAATTGTTTCTTTATCCATTCTTTAGCTCCACCTTTTCCTGGTGGCTTGAGAGCGGCTGCACCACCACTTGCACCTCCAGTAATACTTAAAATTAAAGTAGAGATTATAAACCCTATAGCTGTCAAAACAGAAACAATAGTTACCCCCTGTTCTTTGAAGAGGGTTTTGAGTCTTTCTCTTAAAGTAGTATCTTTGTGTAATATTCTATCAAGGGTCTCTTTTATTCTGGATACTTGAGTTCTTAAATTTTCTCTATCAACTGAAATCGCCTCAAGACGTGCTTCACGCTCAGATACAATAGCAGCAATTTCTTTTTCGACACGGTCTGCATCTGGACTGTCTGAATCAAATGTAGTTACAGCTGCCAGCTTTAGCACTGCAGCATCTTTATTTTTATCCAATTCATTTAACTTGGCAAGGTTGTTGGTTAGTGAGCCCTCTTGATTGTTGCAGTGCTTTGTTTAAGGCTTTAAGTTCTCTTAATGGCAAAGTTTCAAAATCATGTGTAATTGTAGTTGATGTTTCTTTTGATAGTGTATCAATGAGTTCTTTTACATGTGTTTCTGTTTCATCAACTTTACTTGGTAATTCAGACATTTCTATGTTTTCAAGATCTGGCAATTCGTTTTCTATAGTTTGTATTTTATTAACAGCTTCTGGAGCAAAGTGGACCTCTTGTAGGTTCAATAACCGTTTTAATTCAGCTGTTCCTTTGCCCTTAAAAGTTCTTATTAATTTATTAGGGTCCCCATTTTTACTAATGCGGTGATCCTTCCAGAACAGTGTTTTGTTTTCTGTGTGTAGGTCTGGAATTAGTAACTGAAACTCCTGATCTGTTACGTAAACTCTTTTGGAATAGAGTTTTAAAAAAAAAAAGCTCTAAAGTTTTTACTCGTAGAGGACGATCATTCTCTGGAGTTAGTTTTTCCGTTTGTAAATCAGGTAATGTCATTGGAACATCGGGGGGTTATCAGTTGTTTGTTTCTTCATCACCATCAGGGTCATACGTCTCATTAATCATAATGCATAAAATCTCCTTCTCCACCTTCAGCCATTATTTATTATTTATTTTAAAGTATGTAATTTATAAATAAAATTAAAAAGAATAATGACAACATACGGAAGAAAACTTAATCCCTACAGACATTTAAGAGAGCCTCTCGGTGTAAAAGGAATTAGACAATCAGTTACAATAACAAATAATCCATCTACAATTGATCAAAACCAACAGCTTTTAGTGCGATTCCCAAATTTAGGTCCAAATGATTTAATCGTACCTGGAACAGTTCGTTTAGCTTTTACAATTGCATTAACCTCCACTGATGACAATCGGAGAGTGGTTCAAAATCTTGGCCGTGCAATCGTTAAGAAAACAACTATTAAAATATCTGGTAATGACATTTTATCAATCGATTATTCAGATGTGTATTACATCTATTTTGACCTATGGAAAACATCTTCAGAGCGAAATAATATGGTTTATCAAGGTATAGATACTAGTGCAGGTTCAAATGTAACAAAATTAAGAACTGGAGCAGCAAATGCTAGTTCTGGAAACGCTGAAGATAAAGCTATCGCAGATACATTTGGTAATCGATTTTATATACCATTAGATTTTGAACTTCTTGAAGCCCATATGCCTTATTATCAATCTGGTTTGGGTGATAGACTCGAATATGAACTTACATTTAATGATTATTCAAGGGTAATAATAGCCACAGGTGATTTAGCTGCTAATTATGAAATTAATAATATAAGTTTAGAATTTGATATGGTCACAGAGCCTAATTTAGCGACAATGGTAAAAAAACCAAATATATGGGACAAATGTCAATACTATATGATAGAATTCTTCGTCACCGAAAGATAACGAAAAATAAAAGTTATTCTATATGGAATATAAATTTGAATACCCCTGCTAGGTCCATGAAGGGAATTGTAATGGTATTTGAAGAACAATCATCACCTTTTGCAAGAGAAAGTGAAACATTCTATAATCCAAAAATAAATAATGTTGAAGTAACAATTGAGGGTATACCTAATCAACTATACAGTCGAGGGATGAAAGCATATAATATGTGGGATGAAATGCGCAAACACTTTGCCGGCGGAGATATTAATGATCCGATAGTGAATGTTGTCAGTAAAGAATTTCATGTGGCCAGTGTGACAATTGGCAAATATCTTACAAAACAATATGCACTCTGGCTTGACTTAAGAACAACAGATGATACTAGTTTACATGGGAATGGACGGAGAATAGAAAATGCGAGTGAAGGTATTACAATTCAGATTACTAATGAAGCTGAAGCTGCAGGTGTAATAAATATATATTTATTTATAATTCAAGATGCCCAACTAAATATAGAAAATGGAAGATTTGTATCGGTGTTATATTGATTTACCAAAGTATGCACATGGTGCAATTGTTTGTGGTCAAACAGGATGTGGGAAAACAGAATTTGTTTTAGACTTATTAGAGCTTTCACAACAACAAGGAGGTTATGCTGGGGTGTTTAATATATAGTTATACTTTGTCCAACTATAGCATGGAACAAGGCTTAAAAATAAAACAGAAGTTGGAATAAGGGATGTACGTCGACCAATCGATAAAAAAATAACGATTGTTAATCCAGTTGGTAATAATGGCAAAGAGAAGCTGCAAGATCTGTTAAGATTATTTTTTAATAAATATGCTGGAAGCCCAACATTATATATCATTGATGACTGTTCAGCTACAAAGCAATTAACAAAGAAAAAGGATATGTTGTCACAGCTCGCATTCTCTGGACGACATGCAGAGCAAAGTGTTTGGGTTATATCACAGAGATATAATTCTTAGTATAAAAGACTTAAGAGAACAGTACAAAATGGTTGTTTGTATGTTTTATACGAAAGACAGAGATAGTTTTGAGGACTGTTTGAGAGAAAATGATGTTATTTCGACACTAGATGGAAAGAAACAAAATAAGAAAAGAGTTATCGAAAACAACATTCTAATGTTGCTTATTAGAACTGATCAACCTAACTGGTTAGTTGCTTAAAGTAATGCTTAGTATTACTTAGTATTACTTAATATTTCTTATTTTGCTTATTTTACTGGATTTTAACTTGATTTAACTTGATTTAGCTAAGCAGTTCATAGATAACAATGTTAAGAATTGTTCAGCAAATATGTATTGCTTAACATTGTTGAGTTGTTCTAAGCAAATTTAACTTAAAATAATAGTATGAATATATGTTTTGAGATATTGATATTCATACAATTCTTGATTATTATATTTGGATCGGGTTGGGTTTATTTTAAATTTTAAAATAAAATATATATTGCAAAATAAAAAATGAATTGTGAGGAACTTATAGAACAACTAAGTGATGATTAATGTATCCAATGATAATGCTGTAGGCGGAAAGTAAATAATGTTCACTTAAAACAACGGTTATCTTCGATTATTTCAGGTCGGAAATCTGTTCAATATTTGGGTAAAGATATAACTATTTCACAACTAGAAGAGTTGTCAAATGAACACATATTAAAATTGTATAACAGATATGAAAGTAGATTGGGTGCTTCAATGACGAAAACTCTTGGTAATACTATTTTGAATATGTATGCTCTAGCTGTAGGTAATATCTTGCCTATACCAGCAGGAAATCATGATAAACTCGTAGCTGATTTAGAAGGAGATCCATTTGTTGACCATGCATTGACTAGTACTTGTTGTGAGTTGTATTTTAGGTTTGGAGCATTTCTGGCACCTATTACTGCAGCAATAACAACATTTAAATATTGTCAATTTAAAGATATAAATGATATAAAAATAAAAATAATGAAAACGGAGAACGTACAACAGATTCCTGAACGAAAAGAGGAGATTAAACAAGAAAGTCTAGTAGATGAGGAAGAAGTAGATATACCACCTGAAGAACTAATTATAAAATATTTTACAGCGGCAATGAATTTAGTTGGTGGGATTGTGTTTAGCATATATATTTTTGGAGAATTTCTGGCACCTATTACTGCAGCGATAACAACATTTAAATATTGTCAATTTAAAATAAAAATAAATGATATAAATAAAAATAATGGAAACGGAGAAACATACAACAGATTCCTGATGAAGAAATTCCAGAACGAAAAGAAGAGATTAAACAAGTAACAGCAAAGAACCCAAAGAGGGTTGAAGCTGGTAAAAAGGGTGCTGCTGCTAGAAAAGCCAAACAAGAAAGTCTATTACATATGGTACATAAGAAAAAAGTAGATATACAACCTGAAGAACCAGTTATATGAAAGTCTATAAAACCTCGAATATAATATATTTTGTAGTGGCAGTGAGTTTAGTTGGTGGGTTTGTGTTTGGCTATAAATTGTTAAATCGAAATAAAATTGAAACAAAAGAACCTGAAATGCCTAGTGTAAAACACAATCCTCATCTTATGGAGTAAACAATTAATTAAATTAATTAAATTTATTATTAAGTAAAATAAAAAAAGATGACGGCAATTAATACAGATGGAAAGATAATAGGAAATCTTGCATATCATGCTGCTGTAATAACGGCGCTTGAAATCGGATATGCGCAGATAATGAATAAAATTATAAGACAGGCGGTGCCAAAACTGCAACTTGATGGTTATAATATGGCTATGTTAATGTTGGATACTGGACTTGCTATTGCCACGAGAGATATGCTTGTTAAACAAGGTATAATTCCTGATAATAGTTTTTAATAATTAAAATTATTATAAACAAAATGTCTGGAATAGCTATGATGGTTGGCGGTGCTTTGGTTAACGCATTGGCGTTTACAGGGAGTAATTTCTTATTCAGTTCATTGGGGAATAATTCTGCGATTGAAGAACGCAAAAGGCATGATAATGCCGTAGAGCAATTACAAAAGGCACAGGCACAGTGGGCAGAAAAAAGAACAGAGAGATTAGACTGGATTAATAGTGAAATTAGAAAGCAGAACCACGCTGCTAAGACTTTTGAGGATGTAGATGAAGCTATTAGGGAGTATAATGCTGTTACAGCACCGGTGACAGGTGCGCAACAATTACAGTCGTTCGGAGGAGAGCCGGTATTGAGTGATTATTATACACCTTCACAGAGTCAAAAGGATAGAGAAATTATATTTATAGTGGGCGGAATGGTTGTGGTAGGGATTGTGGCATATAGATTTGTATAATAATAGTTTAAATCAAAGAAAATGGTCCTTGGGTGAAGCCAATGTAGGTGCTTACAAACACCCATAGTTTGATACTTATAACAATTATACATTTTATTATTTTTTAATTTTTTTTACTACCGATGTACAATGTTTTTGAAACATAATAATGTATGGTTTGCAAGCAACGATAATCGTGTTTAATAACATTCATTTGTTCTGTTCGAGTTATCTGCCAGCCGGTAGACGGGTGGCTCTGACATCACTGATGTATGTGTCCGCTGATTAAAATTATCTGTTCAGACACCGTATTGAAAAAAGCCTGTATATGTATATTAGTATGCCGCCTTCTCTACCTTTGGGATGCCCCTTGTACATGTTGCGCAATCTATCAAACACATGCTGACAGATATACATTCTTCGTTCTCCCTAGAGAGAACGAGGAATGTGGGGGCTCCCATGGGGGCTGTCAGAAAACTCTGATTTTGTAGGTTTTGGTACGGCATTCACATCTCATGGATGCAACTGGGCTCGGCTGGTGCCAATTTTCCATCTGGGGTGTATGTGCATTAGATCACAGACACTATGGGCTTTGCTTCCCTGTTATTGTTAGTGCCTGTTTTTTCATGAACATAATTTGCTGGCCATGTGTATATAACGCACCTGATTGTTTTATCAGTAATGAATCAGGAGATAATAAAATTGTGAAATCACGAGATAGCAAACTCCGATGATGATGTTACCCCAAATGGAGAAACTCCTTAATTAAAGAAACTGAACCGATCATATTAATTATATTGCTGTAAATAGTCAATTAGAAGTTTCAACGAAAAGTGGCTTAATTTAGAGAATAAAAATAAGCGCAGGGATCCTTAAAAACCAACAACAACAACTTTTTAAAGTTATCACAAGTCCGTATAGGATGATATGACTTTGTACTTTTGGTTTATGTTTACAAACACTGTGTTCTTTATCTCCACGAGATAACACAAGCGTTTGATCCATAAAGTGACACGCGTGTCAATTCAAGGATTAGACGCTTCATGTTATATTTTGCTAAATATTTACAATTGTGTGTACCTGTACCATTTTTTGGTACACACTTTTGTTCAAAAAATGTACACACTTTTGTACAAACTTTGGTACAAAAAATTGTACTTTATTGTGTGCATATATTTTGCTGAATATTATGGTTTTCATACAAAACAACTATATAATTGTGTACAACAAGCATTGTTTTGATAAATTCCTAATCTCAAGGGCTGAGAAGTTTAAAATTGAGATTATATTGTAAGATGTTCATACAAAAGTACAAAAATACCAAACTATATAGTAGTTTGGTATTTTTATATATTTAAACTTCTAACCACAGAGACTGGGAAAGCTAAAACTGAGATTATATTGCAGGAGCCCCATATTCTATATATATGATACTAAAATCAATCTAAAATGGATGCCACTTAGCTTTCCTTGATTCCTTGATAAAGGCCTTGTGACGTTGGAAGAGTGAATTATTGGTTGCTGAAGTATCGTTCAATATCAAGGTGTATGATCACGTGGTTACAACAACAACGACAAGTACGTATTCTTTTATTTTGTCCTTTATTATGTAACGGATGATGATGAACTATGGCGCATCAAACGCGTCTTGTTAAACTGCATTTGGTGGTCTCGGTACTTTGGCTCAAACTTCTGTCGTCTTTGCGAAGAATCGATTTCCGTGTCTTCTGACACGGAAATCGATTCTCCGCGAAAACGACATATGTATGCGCCGAACTCCTGGGACCACCAAATGCAGTTTAAGACGCGTTTCCTGCGCCATATTTCATTAAAACCCGTTGCCTATTAAGGAAAATATTACATAATACTTAATTTGGAGTGGGCGCGCTTTCAACACTTTCAACCATTGTTGTTGTTGTTGTAACCACGTGATCATACACCTTGAATATGTCAGGGAAGATTGCCTTTGAAGTTCTACGTCACTGTTCAAGACGACGTGGTCAATTTAATCGACAAGGTGTTTGTGTTTTCTTACTTTATACATGTGCATGTATATACAAATGTATTTATTTTTACTGTGTACATGTACAGTGGAACCTCTCTAAACCGGACACCAATACAACATCTGTGATGTGTTTCTTGGTCATTTATCTGATATGTTAAT
Organism: Conchocele bisecta; assembly: GCA_029237695.1. Classification (NCBI taxonomy): domain Eukaryota; kingdom Metazoa; phylum Mollusca; class Bivalvia; order Lucinida; family Thyasiridae; genus Conchocele; species Conchocele bisecta. Next base: position 79,043,104 of record CM055271.1, read on the forward strand.
GCATGTTCATGATTGCCAAGCACGCAAATACATTTTAGAATGGTCATATGTCTGATTTACAGTGAAACCTCTCTAAACCGGACACCCTGGGGACTACCCAGGGTGTCCGGTTTAGAGAGGTTTCACTGTATATACAAATGTATTTTTCTTTAGATGCACTCCTGATTATTTTCGACCTATTGACAACTGTAAATGTTTCTGTGACTGTGACTGGAGAAATGGGGATTTGGGGTTTTGCGACCAGTGTAGATGCAGATAAGTCTAATCAGGATCTGTGCTGTATTATTATAGGAATAAATGGCCTTTTAGTGGAATTTATCGGGGTATAAACTTGGAAAAGTCGCGGGAATACTGGACGAAGGCCGGAAGGCCTCGTCCAGTATTCCCGCGACTTTTCCAAGTTTATATCCCCGATAAATTCAACAAAAAGGCCATTCATTCCTTATAATTCCAGCATTTTAAATAAATTCATCAAGAAAATGTGTTTATTTTCCGTTTTCTTAAGAATTATTTTAACTGCGCCTGACGGTTACGGAAAGTAGTTCGGCATGGGAGTTTACTGGGATATAAATTTTGGACAGAGACTTGCTACGGACCAATCAAATGTTAGGGAATTGTGTAAATATTTTTGTGCTGGAATTATTGTGTATTATGTTCGTAAAACTCCCGCCATGCTTCTAGCAAGCAATACAGATCGTTATCATGCTACATAAGTCTGCTATTTGTAATTGTTTCATAATTCGGATGTGCTTTGCGAAGTTCAAGTTGAACAGATAGATGACCATGAAACACGTACAATTAAGGATACCTGGGGCCCGTTTCACTAAACTTCGTACGACTAAAATGTTCGTAAGTGCAAATGTCACACATGACCAGCCTTCCCGGCTAGCTGGTGCTGGTGATGGGACGAGTTAAAATATGCTGTACACTGGTTACACGTTTCACTGTTTATTCACACATGTCGTACATGTATGATATATTATTATAGGAATGAATGGCATTTTTGTGGAAGTTATCGGGGTATAAACTTGGAAAAGTCACGGGAATACTGGACGAAGGCCGGAAGGCCTCGTCCAGTATTCCCGCGACTTTTCCAAGTTTGTATCCCCGATAAATTCCACAAAAAGGCCATCCATTTCTTATAATTCGAGCATTTGAAATAAATTCATCAAGAAAATGTGTTTATTTTCCGTTTTCTTAAGAATTATTTTAACTGCGCCTCACGGTTACGGAAAGTAGTTCAGCGTGGGAGTTTACTGGGATATAAATTTTGGATAGAGACTTGCTACGGGCCAATCAAATGTTAGGGAATTGTGTAAATATTTTTGTGCTGGAATTATTATAGTGTATTGTGTACTGAAATGCTTATACTTTGTATTTGTCTATTTCAGAGATGGCATAATATCGTATAATTCCAGCACAAAAATATTTACACAATTCCCTAACATTTGATTGGCCAGTATCAAGTCTCTGTCCAAAATTTATATCGCAGTAAACTCCCACGCCGAACCACTTTCCGTAACCGTGAGGCGCAGTTAAAATAATTCTTAAGAAAACGGAAAATAAACACATTTTCTTGATGAATTTATTTCAAATGCTGGAATTATAAGGAATGAATGGCCCTTTTTTGGAATTTATCGGGGATATAAACTTGGAAAAGTCGCGGGAATACTGGACGAGGCCTTCCGGCCTTCGTCCAGTATTCCCGCGACTTTTCCAAGTTTATACCCCGATAAATTCCACAGAAAGGCCATTCATTCCTATAATACATAACGACACAGTTACGATCAATATGATCCTTGGATACGATATACGATACGATAAAACAATACTCCGAACTGTCATTACACTACAGGTACTATGCTTACTGCTCTGGGGCCGTTTCACTAAACTTCGTACGACTAAAATGTTCGTAAGTGCAAAATTATAATAGTATGTAAATTTCACATTAACAATGTTTTCTTGTAAACAATTATTGGATTGACATTTATTGAGCATATACTTCACATGCAGCCTATGCTCAATGAATGTAAATCCATCAATTTAAATTGTGCATGTCAACAACATCGTCCAGGAAGCACGTCCATGACGCATAAGGCATCGTACCGTGTACGATATGATATATGTAACGGTAGATCATCGTGTACGAACTAAACCACAACGCTCAGCAACATGATATGCCTTTCATGATCATATATAACCTATAGCTTATTTCACCAACATTGCAATGTATACTTATTTTGCAAAGTATACTTTGAGGGAGACATTTTCAATTTAAGGATAAATTTATTATTTTTTATTATACTGAATGTATTACATTATCACAACAATTTTGGCTGTGATAATGTTATAAATTCAGTATAATAATTCTGCATACTTTTAATCATCAACTATACCTGTATGCAGTCGTTAGTTCTATATGAAATAATGCATTTCGGGAAAAATAAATGATTACTCCTTCAAATTATACTTGCTAGATAAGTATACTTTGCAATTTTGATGAAATCGGCTACAAATACAACCATGGCCTGACCCTATGCTTAACGTTCAATCAACCAGGATATTCAGTTACATGTCATATGTCTGAACAACCTACCCGAATGTGGTTCAAAGATGACCCATCGTCTACCCAGTCATCTCTACGTGTACATCGTCACTGGCGTCTCGCTACACCTCACATCAAATATCCTCCTTCTAATGAATTGTACACCCTAGCTACGTATTTGGAATTCTAAGTAGAAAATACTAAAATGGCTGCACTGATGAATTACACTGAGAATCAAATTACTGAAAGTATTGAAATATGTTATATCCACAAAACTGATCACTTGCGGACCTAGAGACTGAAGGTTGCATATTTTCTCAATCATTACCTAGATGCAAATGTACTGTGATGGTGCAAACCCATTCCCATCCATACATTTTCTCTAGAATAAATTACTGTTTGAAACTACAAGAAACAAATTGGACGAAACTGGCGGCTAGCTGGCCACTGCTACCTAACTGTGAGAACTAAAGATAATAACGGCTGTATTCATACGCACGAATTGTCGTGATTCGCATTTTCCAGAATGTAACTGATAAACTGAGCCCAAAACTGTGAAAACTATATAGAATAGTAAATGTAGAGTTTTAGATACAAAGCAAGACAGACCAAAACGTCATAGGATAAGTTGGCACAGGGCACTATTTTCTTGGTGTACTCGCCATTTAGGCTTAGCACGACAATATGGCTGCCACCATAGAAATTTGCGTGACATAATATGCTATCTCAAAGGAGATAACATATAAAAACAACACTGCTAGAGTGGGAAAAAGACTAGACCTACCAAACTAAACCCCATCTGATTGGTCAGAACCGGCCAATCAGAAAATACATTACAATATAGTGCCCTCATATTGCCCAGTACATACAATGTATATACCAGCCTATAAGTCACTAACACAGAATCAATATTGCAGTGATTCTGCAGAGACACTTCAAGTCAAAGAGAGATAACTCTCTAAGAGCTATACTATAATATATAAAAATGGAATATCTGGAATATTCCACCCTATCACACAAACATATGCTTATGATAGTCTGTAAATTTTACATTAACAATGTTTTCTTGTAAACAATTATTGGATTTAAATTTAATGAGCATAGGCTGCATATGCTGAATAAATGTAAACTAATCAATTGAAATTTCCTGATGATCCTAAATTTGCACTTACGAACATATTAGTCGTATGAAGTTTAGTCAAACGCCCCCCAGGAACAACGTGGATAATCTGGGCTAGATTATCGTAGGCAGTTGTGTGTCACAGGGCGAGACCTCTGGTTTACCGTACCATCGCACTAACCGACTGTGCTAGCCGAGCACGAATACACATCTTCTCCCCATAATGAGTTACGTACCGTGACATACTTCCCTGCCAAATTGAAATTCGTCCCCGAATTCTATATTTAATTCGTATCTGCTTTTGGTACAATTTGGGCAGTATTTATCAGTCACGGTTCTTCGTTGGGCACCAAATGTCACAGGGCGAGACAAATGTGCTCCGACCCGGGGCTCGAACCCAGGACATCTGGTATATCGTACCATCGCTCTAACCGACTGAGCTAGCCGGACACGAATACACACTTCCTCTCCCACAGTGAGTTACGTTCCGTGACATGTGAATATTGCAGAAATGCTGCTGGGTACGATGTACTGTATGTGAAGCCATATTGCCGAATTGGACCGTACGCAGTTGGGGTGTTCACGGGGTATCTGCTCTACAAATCCAACTGCAAGCTACGTATGCGAAAGGTATGGTAGTACGTGGCTGTGTACGCAGTTGGGATGGCCACAAAGGGGAGATAAGTCATCCGTTTTAAAAAAAATAAAAAATTAGATTCCTCGTTTTCCCAAGATAGACATGTGTATCACATTGGGTTACGATCCATCTGGGGCCTATTTCACCAACATTGCAAAGTATACTTATCTAGCAAAGTATACTTTGAGGAGTAATCATTTATTTTTCCCGAAATGCATTATTTTATATAGAACTAATCACTGCATATATTTGATGCTTAAAAGTATTCAGAATTATCATACTGAATTTATAACATGGCCAAAATGGCTGTGATAATGTAATAAATTCAGTATAATAAAAATTAATAAATTTATCGTAAAATTAAAAATTTCTCCCTCAAAGTATACTTTGCTAGAAAAGTATACTTTGCAATGTTGGTGAAATAGGCTACTGGGGCCTATTTCACCAAGATTGCAAAGTATACTTATCTCGCAAAGTATACTTCGAGGGAGAAATTTTCAAATTTAGGCGGGCGGGCGGCGGCGGGCGGCGGGCGGGCGGCGTCCACAATCAATGTTAAGTTTTCGTGTTTGAGTCCATTTCTTTGTTACTGTACCACCTAGGACCACCAAACTTTCACAGCTTCATAATCAAGGGGTGCCCACCACATATCACTATCCAACATGTTACTTTTTTTTTAACTTGACCCATTTTTTCCGCGCAGTCGACTTAGCCATTTTCAATGTTAAGTTTTCGCGTTTTCAATGTTAAGTTTTCGTGTTTAAGTCCATTTCTTTGGTACTGTACCACCTAGGACCACCAAACTTTCACGAGCTTCATCATAACCAAGGGGTGCCTACCACATACAACTATCCAACATGTGACCATTTATTTACCTTCACCTATTATTTCTACGTAATTGACTTAGCCATTTTCAACGTTAACTTTTTAACGTACGCCCCTGGTTAATTTTTTATTTTTTGGTTAAAACTTTTTCGTTATACTATATCTGCAACTGCTTCGCTCATTACCTTGAAAACTTCACATGGGTGTTTATCATCGTCCATATTTTCATTCTAACCCCCAACCGTGCGGCCCCTGTGGGCAATGTCAAGGTCAAATTACTTTGAATTTATTTGTTAAAGTTTTTTCGTGTCCTATATCTCTGCAACTGCTTCACCCATTACCTTGATACTTCACATGGGTGTTTATCATCATTGTCGCACCCGCTTGCGGAAAGCGCGATATCGTCGGCATTTTGGCATACGTCCGTCTGTCCGTCTGTCCGTCCGTCCGTACGTCCGTGTGTCCGGTTAAAGTTTTTTCGTTAAAGTTTTTCCATCTACTATATCTATTTTTTTAGTGTCCATGCCTCGCCCCAAGGCGCGACATGCAGGCCACGGCCATCTAGTCTATAAAAAGTAGGTATAATTATGTTATCCAAGTGTCTACGCTTGGAAAAAACCTGGCCTTCGTGGCTTTGCCTCGTTTCTTGTTATTATACTGAATTTATTACATTATCACAGCCAAAATGGCTGTGATAATGTAATAAATTCATTATGATAAGTCTGCAAACTTTTACTCATCAAATATATGCAGTTCTTAGTTCCATATGAAATAATGCATCTAGCAAAGTATACTTTGAGGGAGAAATTTTCAATTTTAGGATAATTTTTTTTTTTATTATACTGAATTTATTACATTATCACAGCCAAAATGTCTGTGATAATGTAATAAATTCAGTATAATAAGACTGCAAACTTTTACTCATCAAATATATGCAGTTGTTAGTTCTATATGAAATAATGCATTTCGGAAAAAATAAATTATTACTCCCCCAAAGTATACTTTGCTAGATACATGTAAGTATACTTTGCAATGTTGGTGAGATAAGCTACTGGGGACTGTTTCACGAAACTTCTTACGACTAAAATGTTCGTAAGAGCAAATTTAGGATCGTCTGGAAATTTCAATTGATGGATTTACATATGCAGCCTATGCTCAGTAAATGTACATCCAATAATTGTTTACAAAAAAAACGTTGTTAATGTGGAATTTACAGACTATCATAATTTTGCACTAACGAACATTTTAGTCGTACGATGTTTAAAACAGGTAAACTATGGGATTGGAGCCCAATAACCCTGCCGAAAATCACATTACTTTTAACAATATTTGTTTCAAGTGAGATATACAATACAATTATCAGCTGTTGACAAAACGTTATATACATTAACGCATTGAAACGCATGTAGCTACTAGTGTAACTGCTAGTAGTTACATGCATTTAATGATTTAATGGTGTATACATTGACCAACTACATACTGATCGATATGACAGTGTCGTATTGACGCTGATATAATACAGCACTGTCAACCTGTATTGTTACACGACTGCCGTTGTTCGACACCGCTTTCAGCCGTATTCAAACGTACAGCGCGTGCTGTTTGACCATGGCTATAGACAATGCTCATTCCGGGACCAAGCCAACACCAACGTAATGCATATATCTCATGACGTTACTGGAATACGCCATTACGTCACTAGAAGAGTTCAGAACGGCAGCACCGATATTTTGAAATTGATACGGATGCTTCACGCGACGTGTACTGTGGCCCCGGAACATGTATGTGTAAAAGCTGTTTTAATTGAGCAGATTATCAAAGTACCGAAAGTACTGCATAAATGCTCAAATTGCATGATATTTCGGACTGAAATGTAATAACGTTCGACGATGTCTAGCCGCCGGTTCAAACAGTTCCCTCGTGCCACCACAAAGCGTTCACCTACGGCTGAACATGGTCGAAATTTATATTCGAAAACTACGATTGACGACGTTTCATTGGTGGAACGACGTCATTTGATGTTGCTGAACACTATCATTTTGACGCCGTAACGTAAATAATAGTTTGTATCAACGACAAAACAAAACCAAAAGTTACATCTACATTTCAGATTGTGGCCTTGTTGGGGTGGACACTTGCTACAGTCGTGGCCTTGCTGGTGCTGTACGGTCTGTGGAACTCGTCGGGTAATGGCGCTCCGACGTTGAATAGGGGAGCAACTATCGTGTATAACGCCACGAGCAGAACAGCCTGGGGGATGGTGGTGTGTTGGGTCGTCGTAGCGTGTGTAACGGGTTATGCAGGTATTGGTATTGGTACAGAAGAATGGAATGATGCTTAATGGCCCATCAACACAAAATAGTATCATTTAGTGTCAAACAATTTAGATGTTGGATGTTGTAGGCAATCAAATGATTAGCCTAGGGTAAAATAAAACTATGATGAACAATATACGTGTATACATGTACACAATGATAAAAATCTGATCTTCCGATACAAGTTGGTTTCATGGAGAAAGCTAATCAAACCTTCAATTTTCTCCACCTGGAATAACTCCGCAAGAAACATTGAAGTGTTTGCGTCGAATATTGGCAAAGTCGATACAGTCCAGTAGGATGTGTTGCAAGGTAAAATACACCATGGACGCGGCTCACCTGATAGCGGGTACAGAAGAGTCCGGGTTTTCGTTTCGAATTTACACATGATAGCGTTTTGGTTTGAACGACGTTCACGTGTGCGCTACGTTTGCCAGAATACCAGTTGTTTTTGGCTCCTTTGCGTTTCCCGTTACCAAGCGTTTTCATCTGAAACAATTTGTAACTGATTTGAGGTGTATCACTGTGCATAGTTTCATCATGTATATGCGAATCAAATTAAATCAAATCAATTTGATTGGTATTAACCATTTCGCGCCTAAGTAACTGGAATGGATTTTGATATGTTAATTTTGCAACCATTCCAACCGTCACAAAATGATTTTCAGACTAGTCCATTTACGAAAATGAGGTGTTTTTGTTCTCAAAAATATGAAAATTGCTTGCTAAATGTGCAGATCCTGAGGAGACGGCTCGTCACGAGCCGGCTCATCTGGATCTACACGGTTTGCCAATACGACTGAACAGGCATGTGGTGTTGAAATGTATAAACATACAATAATATATATTTAGCTTAATAAACATTTAAACATGTATGAAGTGAGAAATTAAATGATAGTCGAGGAAGCGAGTATATTATTCTGTTCCTTGCGTTAGACGTTCCACTGTACCACGATATACTCGGAGCAGGGTAGCAAAGCTGCGCG
>CM055271.1:79052031-79174978 GCA_029237695.1 Conchocele bisecta
CAAAGCTGCGCGTAGATCCTGATCAAATACATTGTTGCACACGCATATAACCCGATAACGATATATCTTGCTTGTAAAAGGTACATGCCCACGCAGTAGGCTCAAAATGTTCTTTATACGAATTAAATAAGTGTATAATTGTGTCACTATTCCACCAGTTCTAAAAATTACAAGTGCCCGCTATACAGACATAATAATTTAGTAACATTTATTTTACTGATAGAGACGCGCGGTTGTATCCGGCTATTTTCATATCCAAATCACAGGTTGAAGTAACGGACCGAGGTCTATAAATACATTAAATATGCATAAAAGCATCAATAAATGAAGAAAAAAAAATAAGCTAAAATTTTACACCCTCCATATACTTCATTGTACAAGGTTACGAACGTTTTAATAGGCCGAACCCGGACGGCCTCGAAACAACGGACTCTCACGAAACGTCAACCGAGTTATATCATTGTCGCCTATTGCAGAAGTTGGGACAATGTTAGTATTCCGCAACGATATATTCTCCGATGGATGCGCTATGTCAACGCGTTTTCGAGCTATCGATTGTTTTGTTTAAAAACAATTATCATCATTGCTAGGTCGACAAAGAACCGGAACATTTCCGAGGCCGATACTGCTATATAACGGAGTAAACATCGGGTTCAAAATACACTTTTACGTCGTCCCGGCCCGTAAAGAAACATTTTGCATACAACAAACAGTGTTTGATCAAACCTACAGTTATACCCGTCCTGTGTGTCACGACAGACAATTTAATCGCACAGACATTTCTATCATTTCTCGGGAAGCCATTGTGTATAAACATCGTGGGACAGGTTTATTCGCCGGAACTCGTGCACTTACTATGTGGTAAAAAACGGAACTTTTATAAACGGTTACAATTCATATTTTATAATACCTATGTTGATGGTAAAAGTATCAAGTTAAAGGTATGTCTCTCTACTCCGATTTGGTATGATATGTATGTGTGCTAGGAATGTATGTGGCTCCCCGTCTGGGAATGTACTTCACGTTATGTTGTAGGTCTTAACCACTGATCATCCCTACCCTAGGCACGTAATCGTTCCCAGATTCGGATTTTGGGGTGTACTGTCGGGAGGGTGTTGTGGGTGATTACTACCACAGGTGGAAGATTCGGACCTATGACACCAACAAAATGCCTATTAAGAAAAATCCCATTACCCCACCCACTTGGTATCGTACATTACCATCTTCTATATTTTTTATTTTTTTTTGCTTATATTTAACGGCGGCACTGGCTCTAGGACCTTGCATGCCGTCTCCCAAGAATGGGAGAAAGAACGGAGGTAGAGGTAGAGATTTTTGAGAGAAGCCGGTAATTCGTATTTACAGAGCAACTACGAATTATCGGTACCCATTTACAGCTGGGTGAACTGGAGCAGTGTGGATAAAGTGTCTTGCTCAAGGACACAACGCACGCCGCTAGTCAGGCTCGAACCCACGACCCTTGGATCAGTAGTCCGACACACTAACCATTACGCCACGGCGCTCCACCAATTCTATAAAGAATGATGGAGAACATTGTGGACATTATAGAAAGCGCCCTCTTGTTTCCGACTCGTACAAGCACAATACACATCGATTGAATGTATGAAATGTGTCTCTTGCAATCGATAAAGGTATTAGGTGTTTGAATATACTCACTTCAAATCGCTGTTTCAAGCATTAATTCAGTTATTCGCGTTTTGATTATCCCATCCAAAGCGAAAGTTGCGTGTACGAAAGAATCTCACACATAATCGGAGGCCGTCCGGCGTGGATTGAGGGAGAAATTTTCAATTTAAGGATAAATTTATTAATTTTCATTACACTGAATTCATTACTAAATTCAGTATAATAATTCTGCATAGTTTTAATCATCAAATATATGAAGTCGCTAGTTCTAGATGAAATAATGCATTTCGGGAAAAATAAATGATTACTCCCTCAAAGTATACTTTGCTAGATAAGTATACTTTGCAATTTTGATGAAATCAGCTACAGGTCTGGTGACGTAATAGCGCGTTCCAGCAACGTCATGAGACATATGCATTACGTAGATTCTGGCTACGCCCAGGAATGAGCATTGTCTACAGCCATGGTCAAACAGCACGCGCTGTACGTTTGAACACGGCTGTGAGCGGTGTCAAACAACGGCAGTCATGTGACAATAACCATTCTACCATCCCTTTTGGGCGTTAGTCACATGTGGCACGTCATGTATTCTAGGGCCAATCAATAAGTTCCTGTCATGGCCGGCGTTTATCCCGCTGAGTCGGCTGTCCTACTGCGCCTATCTCGTCCACCTGCTGATTCTGAACATCTACAACGGCCACGCCCGGTCTCTCCTCTACTACACGGACATAGAAATGGTACAGTGGAACCTCCCTAAACCGGACATCCTGGGTAGTTCCCAGGGTGTCGCTTTAGCTAATTAATAGACGAATGCGCAGTGCAAAGCATCATTTGTGTACTATGTACAGTGGAACCTCTCTAAACCGGACATCCTCGGTGGTTCCCAGGGTGTCACTTTACCGTATTAGTAGACGAATGCGTAGCACAAAGCATCCTTTGTGTACTATATACAGTGGAACCTGTCTAAACCGGACACCAATCAAATAGATGTGATCTCATTTTGAGATGTTTCTTGGTAACACATCTCGGATAATAATGCATGCACTAGACATCAGTAGGTCTCAGAATGGTCATATGCCTCATTTACAGTGAAACATCTCTAAACCGGACACCCTGGGGATTTCCCAGGGTGTCCGGTTTCGAGAGGTTTCACTGTAGTCGTTAATAAATATGCTTTGTTGATACAGTAGCCTATTTCACCAACATTGCAAAGTATACTTATGTAGCAAAGTATACTTTGAGGGAGAAATTTTAAATTTAAGGCTAAATTTATTATACTGAATTCATTACATTATCACAGCCATTTTGGCTGTGATAATGTAATAAATTCAGTATAATAATTCTGCATACTTTTAATCATAAAATATATACTGTGGTTAGCTCTATATGAAATAATGCATTTTGGGGAAAATAAATGATTACTCCCTCAAAGTATACTTTGCTAGATAAGTATACTTTTCAATTTTGATGAAATCGGCTACTGGGTTTGACATACAGCTGGACATTTTACAGTAGGACCTCTCTACACCGGACAGACTTGGTTGTTCACAAGGTGTCGTTGTAGCTTATTGTTTTTTTTTGTCTTATTGTCAATAACTAAATCACCCCTATGTAACTGGAATTGACATTCCCATGCTATTTTTCAGAATATTCAATTATACAAAAGGGATAATTGTTTTCAGAATGAAGAAAGTATCTGCAAAAAGTGCAGGTCCTGATGAGATGGCTCGTTATGAGCCGGCTCAACTGGATCTACACTGCAAACATTATGCTAAATGTATGTAGTGTTGAAAGGGTTAAGTGATATGCGTTGTTAATACTGTGTTATACACGAAACTTGACACGTTACAGTGGAACCTGTCTAAACCGGACACCCCGGGAGGTCCCTCTGGTGTCCAGTTTCGAGAGGTTCCTCTGTAGCTTACAGAAAACGTATGCGCAGCAAAACGCATTTGTGTGCCCTTTGCATCCATTACAAAAATACACTGCTATAACGTTTTCAACACGAATGTAGACATTTTACAGTTGTACCTCTCTAAGATGGACATCCTGGATGATCCACAGGGTGTCACTGTATTAGTTGACATATGCGCAGCACAACGTATGTTTTGTGTCTTTTGCCACTGTATTAGTAGACATATGCGCAGCACAACGTATGTTTTGTGTCTTTTGTCACTGTATTAGTAGTCATATGCGCAGCACAACGTATGTTTTGTGTCTTTTGTTTTGAAATATGCATGCTAATATTTTATTCCACACGACACAAATATGAAAGTTTCACAGTGACACCTCTATAAACCTGACACCCGGGAGGTCACCATGGTGTCCGGTTGATACGAGGTTTCTCTGTAGCTTGCAAAAAAACGTATGCGAATCACAGCGCATGCTTTGTGTCATGTCAAGTCATTAAGTCAAATGTTATTACTTTATTTCGACACGAAACTGGACATTTCGCAGTAGAACCGGACACCCTGGCAGGTCCGTAAGATGGTCCATTTAGAGCGTTTCCATTACAACGTATTCAGTTTTATGTTTTTTATTTCCATACATAGTCATATACAAACAATAAATGAGTTACAAGCAGTTTAACAACATGAATTTATAGGTTACACTCCTTGTTTGCAATCAACTATGAGTACATGTATTGTAAATAATATATAGTTTATAACGTATTGTTCATACATGGTTAGGTTGGATTTATTTAAGAATGTTATTTAGATGAGAGAATAGAGTTGAAAATGAGATATGGTGAAATAGGTTTAGTGAATAATAATTGAGCAACACATCACGATACAATATTATTACGGTATATGCTGTTATACCTAACTGTAATATGTGTATGTATAATCAGAAGGTTCGTGTATCTCTAAATGAGTGTTGGTCTAATTGGATAACATTCCATTTTCGTTCATGAACTATGAGTTTATTTCTATTCATTGCAATTTATTTTTCAATATTTTGTGTTGCCTTTTGGTAAGACATAAACTCTGGAAATTTAGGTTCCGTGTTTCGTAATTTACATGTATATACAAAGTATTTTCCTAGTATGATACAAAAGTTGAAAAACTTGTTGTCTTGCTCATATTGCCCGAAGCAAACAATGTGCCAATCAAAATTACATACAATATTATTATTGTTTAAAAAGGTATTCAGCTGTGACCAAAAATGTTGGCCTATAGTGCATTCCCAAAAAAGGTGCTTATTTGTTTCTGGAGCCATGGCGCAAAAATCACACACATTGGAGTTGACAATGTTACACTTAAGTAAATAATCGTTTGTAGCAACAATTCTCATCAAAAATTTGTACTGAAAATTCCTAAGTTTAGAACTTATAGTGTTTGTAAAATGATTTGTGTAGACTATCTTCGTCATCCCATTTTGTCTTGGCTTTATGCATAACCGGTTTCTGTTGATTAAGAAACATGTTATATAGCTTCTTATTACATTTGGTCGTGGTTTTTATTTGTTCTATTAATAGTATCTTTGTATTAATCGTGTTTATTCTTTCATTTTTAATTTGTGTTCTCCAGTCTTGAGGAATGCACGAAATCAGTTTGAAGAATTTTAGGTAATCGTTATTACTAACATCAAATAGTTCTTTTATTTTTGTGAAATTGAAGAATGATGTAGTTCTATAATCGTATAGTTGTTCTATATATTTAATCCCCTTATTAGCCCATTCCTTGTAGTAAAACATTCTTCCATTACCTTTTATTTTCAAATTGTTCCATAAAATTTGCTTTGATATTGTTTCTGGATTATCGCAGAAGTTTAGCTTGCACCATGATTTAAGAACATCTGTCAAAGATTTATTTTTTATCAAATGTTTTACGTCTGTTTGGTTTACATTTCCTTCAAATATATGTACACCACCAAAAGGCTTCAAATAATTTAAATATAGTACTTTCCGTTTTCCGTGATTTTCAGTTTCTGCAAGTCGTTTCACCCATGTAGCCTTTAGTGCATCCATAAACAATTCTAATTCTATCATTTTTAGCCCGCCTTCTTCGAACGTTTTAACAATAATTTTTCTACTAATTTGAATCCCAAAGAAAATCAAACATAATGCGTATAATTTGCTTTAAAGTCTCCTGCTCCGGATTGTCTAGAACTATTAAAGGGAATATTAATTTTGGAAATGCAAAACTTTTAATGACAGTTATTTTACCTAGTATGGTGAGCTTTCTTTTTTTCCATTTGCCTAAACATTGCTGAAATTCCTTTATTTTAGGATCTATGTTTAAACTATGCACTTTATTTTTATCATTGCAAAAATATATCCCTAAAGTTTTGGCCACATCTGCAGTCCATGAAAATGGTTTATCATCACAGTACGTAGTTGTAGAGTTCTTCGTCGAACCTGTTCTAAAACAATATTGACTTAGAATAGTTTTAAACGTAAACCTGAAATGTTTCCAAAATTATCTATTGTACTAATTAATATTTGGAGAGATTGTCTGTACCCATCCATGCAAAATGTAGCATCATCCGCGAACATAGTATTTTTTATTTCTTCACTATTTATAGTTATTCCTTTTATTAATTGATTTTTTCTGACACTGTGCGAGAGTATTTCTATTGCGATTATGAATAAATAAGGAGATAATGGACATCCTTGTCTTACTCCTCTTCCCAAGGAAAACAAATCCATTTGATTAAGCTGGGTCCGAAATTTAGAAAGGTTAATACCTTAATTATATACTAATGGCTTATACTATCAAATGCTTTTTCAAAATCGGCGAATAATAAGATTCCTGGTATATTTTTATCATTTGCGTGTTCGCAACGTATTCGCATGACATGTAGCACACATTTGCAATCATTAACTTGTAAGTTAAATACTCGTACATGCATTTACGAACGTATACATAGCAGAGTGGAACCTCTCTAAACCGGACGCCCTGTGAGATTCCCAGAGTGTCCGGTTTAGAGAGGTTCAACTGTACTGCATTCATATGAACGGGAACGAATTGTTAATTCGTGGAAGCGAATTGTTATATCGTGGGAATGAATTGTTAATTTGAGGGAACGAATTGTTAATTGGAGGAAACGAATTGTTTTATCATGGGAACGAATTATTAAATTGAGGGAACGCATTGTCATTTCGGGGGAACAAATTGTTAATTTGAGGAAACGAATTGTTATATCGTGGGAACGAATTATTAATTCGAGGCTCCGTATGTGCATGCACAGATGGTAAATTGAATACGTCCGATAACTAGTATCGTACAAGTTGCATTCCCAAATGTTCCGATACGGTGGCAGTAACTTTAATATTCGTACACAACGACACTACATTATAGGAATGAATGGCCTTTTTGTGGAATTTATCGGGGTATAAACTTGGAAAAGTCGCGGGAATACTGGACGAAGGCCGGAAGTCCTCGTCCAGTATTCCCGCGACTTTTCCAAGTTTATATCCCCGATAAATTCCACAAAAAGGCCATTCATTCCTTATAATTCCAGCATTTTAAATAAATTCATCAAGAAAATGTGTTTATTTTCCGTTTTCTTAAGAATTATTTTAACTGCGACTGACGGTTACGGAAAGTAGTTCGGCATGGAGTTTACTGGGATATAAATTTTGGACGGAGACTTGCAACGGACCAATCAAATGTTAGGGAATTGTGTACATATTTTTGTGCTGGAATTATTTACTTGCAAACTATTGGACGTTAAATGTATGAGGGATGTGTATTTTTCGACAAATGTATGTAACGGGATTACACCTGTAATAAAATCGAGTAACGAATTACTCATTAATAACAAAAGATACGCCGTTTCAAGTTTTTGAACGCCCCTCGTATATATTTGCAGGCATACAGATTCCTGGGCACGACGGTAATCTCGTACGCGGTAGCGTTGCTGGTATCCCTGGCGTTTGAAGCACCAATGATGGGCCTGGAGAAGGCAATTCTGGGGCGGGACAAACGCAGTTAATTGCACAATGGCCTATAATTCAAAATAATGTACACGGTTCTGAGCATTTTCATTGGCCGAGAGTAGCCACATCCGGGCATATTACCTATAGTTCCTATATCAATAAACCCCTGTAGCCGATTTCATCAAAATTGCAAAGTATACTTATCTAGCAAAGTAAACTTTGACGGAATAATCATTTATATTTACCGAAATGCATTATGTCATATAGAACTAACGACTGAATATATTTGATGATTAAATTTATGCAGCATTATTTTACTGAATTTATTACATTATCACAGCCAAAATGGCTGTGATAATGTAATGAATTCAGTATAATAAAAATTATTAAATTTATCTCTAAATTGAAAATTTCTTCCTAAAGTTATACTTTGCTAGATAAGTATACTTTGCAATTTTGGTGAAATATGCTATAAGACTGTTGGAAGTTGTCATCGATTCGAAATTTCAAATGCGAAAAATACTAGAAATACTTACATTCAGCTAACTTCTCCACCGTATTGTTAGTTGACGTTACGTCACAGATTTTGGCGCAAAACGTCACAATGAATGAACTTTTAGAATTGATGTTCGTTGGAATTTGGAAAAGAGACGACAGATATGATTTAAACTACTTGTAATCACTTTAAAGGTACATTCCCACTCAGTAGGCACATGTTCTTTATATCAGAGACATCATCTGAGAGATTTTCTGACAAAATAAACATTCATTCACCATTAACCCATATATTGATTGACATTATTATACATTTTATATCAGAAGTTAATTTCCAAACTGATATCGGGGCGATGACAGTGTTTCCTTAAAATGTTAACGGACATTACTATTTATACTCTGTACATTGTATTTATTTTTCGATGTGCAATGATCATACTTTATAATGTGTCGGCAATATTATTTTTTCAGGTGACACATGTAACTAGTATAAATAATTAAAAAATACCATGCCTCATTTGCATATGAAAATAACCTGATACCACCGCGCGTCACTATCAGTAAAATAAATATTACTAAATGATTATATCTGCAGTATAGCGGGCACTCGTAATTTTTAGAACTGGTGGAATAGTGACACAATTATACACTTATTTAATTCCTATAAAGAACAGTTTGTGCCTACTGAGTGGGCACGTACCTTTACATTTAATTGTGTTGGAATTATAAGAAATAAACAACATTCAACCAGTATTGTTGGACTGTTTCACGCGAACAAAAGAAATGAACGGCACTCGATTATTCGTGACCGTTATAAGATGCTGTAAAGAACTGTTTTTTATTCCGTCAACACAGTGCGTATGTGCCGTGAAACACGGTGCCGTGAAACATTTTTGATACCCAGTCAATACAAATTTTGCATTTTACAGCCATTTGTAGGTGTTGACGGGATAAATAGAATAGTAGGTTAGTGCCGTGAATGGGAAAAATATCTGGTGCGGCTCGGAAACG
Organism: Conchocele bisecta; assembly: GCA_029237695.1. Lineage (NCBI taxonomy): Eukaryota > Metazoa > Mollusca > Bivalvia > Lucinida > Thyasiridae > Conchocele > Conchocele bisecta. The sequence continues at coordinate 79,061,069 of CM055271.1, forward strand.
GGATGTGCTCGGCAGAGCCTCGCCCATCCCGTTTCCTGAGCCTTGCCAGATATGTGTTCCCATTCACGGCACGAACCTACTATTCTCTATCTATTCTCCTTATTTCTGAACCAAAGTATATGTTGTGACCACTCATTTGAACCGTCTCGGCGAGACGGTTAAAATGGTGGTCACTACATATACTTTTGATGAGAAATAAAGAAATTCTTGAGCCTTGTCAGATATTTCTTCCCATTCACGGCACTAACCTACTATTCTCTATAATGCACAATGCAACTCGTACAAGTGTAAATCATCCTCGTTGTGTGCTATATTCATGTATCAGCAATATCATCCGTCTTGGAATAATTTAGAGAAAACCTACTATATAATTGTCAAATATTACGTCACATCGGCGATGGTCTTTGTACAATTAAATACTGAATCAGAAAACGTGGTCGTCATGACAGGGTTACGACTGCTACATGTACAACCGCATCGAAGGATCGGCAATTATTACAAATTCCGCAACGTCACTTTTATCATCGTCTTAACCCAGACGTGCCTCTGTCAACTCTTCATCAGAAGTTAACGTGTTGTCTAGTCCTCCTTAACATCGGACTTATCCTCTGTGTCGCTCGCTGAAATGGATGAAAACAATCTTCGTTGGTGTGAAGATACTTCTCGGGCCCGTTTCACTAAACTTCGTACGACTAAAATGTTCGTACATGTAAGTGCAAAATTATGATAGTCTGTGAATTTGATATTAACAAAGTTGTCTTGTAAACAATTATTGGATTTACATTTATTGAACATAGGCTGCAGATGCAGCCTGTGTTCAATAAATGTAAATCAATTAATTAAAATTTCCAAACTATCGTAAATTTGCACTTACGAAAATTTTAGTCGTACGATGTTTCGTGAAACGGCCCCCAGATAACTACTATGTGTTCAACTGCAGTAGCTTATTTGTATTGTTATCCTTCGGAAGACTTCTCGCAACTTTAGACAGACCAAATGTTGTTCATACCACAGTGAACACAACACATGATTGTATTCCTTAACTGAATCATATTCTATATCTTTTCTACCATGATTAGTACAGAAAATGGACAGGCTCAGCGGAATAAGATGGAAAATCTTGTACATATATATAGTAATTGTAGTCGTTTTATTTTGTCCTAGTTAGGAAGTATCAGTGAAGGGGCCAACGGAAAGGAGGGAGCTAACCCCCTTCTTCCACTGATCCCTTTAATTAAATATAAAAGATGGGCACCTGTCAGTTGTTCTAATTAGGAAATATAAATAATATAAAAAGGGGTCATTGAAAAAAGAAGCAAATTACTAAATGGAGTATCCCCCTTCTTCCACTCTCCCACTCACCCACAATATGGCAGTCCATCAGTTGTTCTAATTAAGAAATATTAATGAAGTGGTCAGTGGGAGAAGGGGGCTAACTACGTAATGGAGTTCGCCACGTTCTCACACAGTCCTCTTCAATTAAATTTATCCCGTCAACACAGTGCGTATGTGCCGTGGAACACGGTGCCGTGAAACATGTTTGATATCCTGTCAATACGACCTAATTTATCCCGTCAACACAGTGCGTATGTGCCGTGACACACGGTGCCGTGAAACATGTTTGATATCCTGTCAATACGACCTAATTTATCCCGTCAACACAGTGCGTATGTGCCGTGACACACGGTGCCGTGTGAAACATTTTTGATATCCTGTCAATACGACCTAATTTATCCCGTCAACACAGTGCGTATGTGCCGTGACACACGGTGCCGTGAAACATGTTTGATATCCTGTCAATACGACCTAATTTATTCATTCAACACAGTGCGTATGTGCCGTGAAACATTTTTGATATCCTGTCAATACGAGCTAATTTATCCCGTCAACACAGTGCGTATGTGCCGTGAAACACGGTGCCGTGAAACATGTTTGATATCCTGTCAATACGAGCTAATTTATCCCGTCAACACAGTGCGTATGTGCCGTGAAACACGGTGCCGTGAAACATGTTTTGATATCCTGTCAATACGACCTAATTTATCCCGTCAACACAGTGCGTATGTGCCGTGACACACGGTGCCGTGAAACATGTTTGATATCCTGTCAATACGACCTAATTTATCCCGTCAACACAGTGCGTATGTGCCGTGACACACGGTGCCGTGAAACATTTTTGATATCCTGTCAATACGACCTAATTTATCCCGTCAACACGGTGCGTATGTGCCGTGACACACGGTGCCGTGAAACATGTTTGATATCCTGTCAATACGACCTAATTTATTCCGTCAACACAGTGCGTATGTGCCGTGACACACGTGCCGTGAAACATGTTTTGATATCCTGTCAATACGACCATAATTTATCCCGTCAACACAGTGCGTATGTGCCGTGACACACGGTGCCGTGAAACATTTTTGATATCCTGTCAATACGACCTAATTTATCCCGTCAACACGGTGCGTATGTGCCGTGACACACGGTGCCGTGAAACATTTTTGATATCCTGTCAATACGACCTAATCACTGTGTATGAATATGTGCGGTTGTCATACTAGTCGATTCTCCGATTTTGAGGATGCGGCTGTGGTTATTTTTGTTGCATATTAAAGCTATTTGTAGGTGTTGACGAGATAAATAAAATAGTAGATTAGTGCCGTGGATTGGAAAAATATCTGGCGCGGCACGGAAACGGGATGTGCTCGGTAGAGCCTCGCCCATCCCGTTTCCTAAGCCTTGCCAGATATGTTTTCTCATTCACGACACTAACCTACTATTCCCTATATACTCACCCAGCATATGACAGTCCGTTTAAATATAATCACCCAAAAGATGGGAGTCCGTCAGTGATTCTAATTAGGAAATATAAATGAAGTGGTCTGTGGAAGAAGTTAACCACCTTCGTCTATTGACATATTCAGGTAAGCGTACTCATCCAAAAGATGGGAGTCCTTAACATGTAGTTGTTCTAAATGAGAAATATAAATGAAAGAAAGGCTAACTCCATGAAGGACCTCTTCAATGGCACGTACTCACCCAACAGGTTTACGCTCCTCTTAGCATAGTTGTTGATAGTGTTATCGTGCGCAAGGTCATATGCAAGCTTTGCTTCCTCGCTTAGAGCGTCCAGCTGATGCTGCATATTCAGCAACATCTGTAGAAGCTTGCTCTTGCCGATATGGCCACCTGTCGGGGAGTTGGGGCAAACAGTAAGGTTAGACAATACTAGAAGGTGTGAAAACACCAAGGGGTAAAAGTAACGCACACACAGACTTCCCATTGTCCACACGAGAAAAATGTTGGATTGTGTGTGTGGGGTGGGGTGGGCGGGGGGGGGGGGGCGGTGGGGCATAACTCCAGTTATATTCATATTTGTAGAAAGAGACACTCTGAACAGTTTGCTCACGTGATGTAAACAATGTTGCTGTGGCCGAATAATGTGAACGATATTGGGGGACATGACGAGGGTGACTTTTTCGTTCTTAGGAGTGAAGTTATAGAGAATAGTAGGTTAGTGCCGTGAATGGGAAAAAATATATGGCAAGTCTTAGAGCCGAGTACATCCCGTTTCCGTGCCGCGCCAGATATTTTTTCCCATTCACGGCACTAACCTACTATTCTATTTATCCCGTGAACACCTACAAATGACTGTAAAATGCAAAAAAAATGTATTGACTGGATATCAAAAATGTTTCACGGCACTGTGTTTCACGGCACATACTCACTGTGTTGACGGGATAAATAATTTTACTCGTGCAGATCCAGAGCAAACAGGTTATGTAAAAGTAGCCCCAACAACATCCATATGAGTAGTGAAAGTAGGAGAGCCTGGCCTTATTGGAATATTTGTACAACTATAACCATAGTTGTAGTCCAATTTAGGGTGTGACGTAAATGATTGAACAATGAGTAAGTAGATTTTCTAATTTTCATATTCGTAAGTTTATAATTAAACACTGTATTCGAATAGTATAACAATTGTCCAATGATAATTTCAATAATTTCGATCGTCTTGGAAATTTAGTAAAGTGTGACTGTTGTGCCGAAAAATCTAATCAAACACTGTCTTTAAGTTATTACACAGGAACAGAACAGCGTGGGCTCATGTTTATTAACTGAAACATTATCGCGTATCATGACGTATACATCTCTGATTCGCTGCTTCCTAATAAATTCATGTAAGCCATGAATTCATCATGAGATTATTATAATACAGCAGCAAGAATCAGCCGGCAATATGATTAATGTTTCCTAACAAAGACTTGACACTACTGTTACTTTTTTTATGGAACATCGGACAAAGGCTTCAGAATAATTTTTTGTATAGAGGTAATGAAAATCAAAGACCAACATTGTATGTTCTGACCAACACAGTGTTTTCTTATGCTGACCGGTTATGTCTGCATAATGCTCAGAGCCCTCATTGTTCTACATTTTTGATGTAATCTAACCGTAAGCAAGAGTGTCACTGGTGTTGTACTCCGCGCCGGCATATAATGTTTCACGTCGAAATAGGCGCCTGATTCCTGACGAATTCCCATTCAGCTGCATGCAGAAGATACTGCATACACATATTTTAGAAAGTAAGAAAGTTTCGCCGGTTACTAGACGTAAATGCGTTTATGCAATAACTCTAAGTAGAATTGATTAGCATATCGTCAGGAAGCCGATATAATTTTCGACGTGAAACATTTTATGCCGGCGCGGATTGTACCCTCGCACACATACACGCACACACACACATTGGGTGGGTCAATGTGTGTGTGCGTGGGTCAATGTGTGTATGTGCGTGTGTGTGTGTGTGTGTGTGTGTGTGTGTGTGTGTGTGTGTGTGTGTGTGTGTGTGTGTGTGGGGGTCAATATGCGTGTGTGTGTGGGTCTCTGTGTGTGCGTGTGTATGTGTGTGTGTGCGAGGGTCAATGTGTGTGTGTGCGAGGGTCAATAATGTAAACAACTCGGCGAAAGATTTCCCAAAATCAGCCGCTAATGCGAACTGTGTTGTTGTACATTTAAGATTTGCACTTAAGAACTTCTTAATCGTACGAGGTGTTGTAAAACAGTCCCCAGGGTAATAAGAGGATCCTGTGAGATACGTGTACATATATCATTACGGATGAAATACTGGTCTCAACATATCAAAGCTAGATACTCTACTAATATAGCGTGGTTTGCAAACAGTGCAAATCCAGATGAGCCGGCTCGTGACGATCCGTCTCATCAGGACCTACACTTTTTGCAAGTCATTTTCGAGAGCAATAACACCCCTATTTGGATAATAGCTCATTTGATAAAGCTGTATAATTATGTCCATATTTTTCCCATGTACGTAGGGCATACACGTGTTAAATACAAGATAAATATGTAACTTAACTGATAACTGATAATAACTAAATTGTGCCCGTGACTGGATAAATGGGGCACATTGGTTTTGCGATCGCATAGTCTGATCAGGATCTGTACTGTTCGCCATTCCATCAATAAAACACGTGATGCTTCTCACAAGCAATATAGATCGTTATCAGGCTACAGGAGTGTGTCATATGATCAGGAGCTACACTGGTCACAATCCCATAAACCCCATTTCTCCAGATTTGATAAAACATCATCACATCACATGACCTATACACGGTCACATGGTGACGTGTGGTTACACTGGACGTTGGACCAATGTGATGGCTTTTGTTTTGACATGGAGCGTCTCATATATCTAAAGCAGTATACGAATCAATGTGACACATGTAGTGCTCCGTAAGCATTCGAAGGCTGGCTGTATCCCAATATACTTGTGCATGTTTCTTGTCATGTACTGTGTATATTGCCTATGCATGTTGCACCTTAACCCTTTGAACCCGAAATCCCGCTATATCGATTTATGCAAAAAGTGCAGATCCAGATGAGCCGGCTCGTAACGAGCCGTCTCATCAGGATCTGTACTTTTTGAAAGTAATTTTAATATTTTTGAGAACAAAAACACCCCCCTTTCATAAATGGACGAATAATTTTGTGACCATTGGATTGGTCGGAATATTAGCATATCACAGTCCATTCCAGTTCCTTAGGGTTGAAAGGGTTAAATAATCAAATACAATATATACATATGCTTAAAGAATATTGTGCATGTTATAACACATTTTGGCTACATGCAGGGCGTTGACGTTCATGCCGAGCATTATTGTTATTGAGAGAAATTTCTACACTTTGAGACAAAGGTATTATCATAAACTAACCTAATAAATCGTGCATTAGCGAAATTCTTAAGTCACTCTCCAGGAAGTGAACAAAAAAAACCCGTTTCAAACGCAAATTTGGAAATATTACTTTGTCATAACTCTAATGTAATGTAATGTAATTAGAGTTATGTACTCAGAACTAGCCACATGTACATGCATTCTCACGGAAATGACGATACGGTAAACTATTTGCGATCAGTGCAGTTTCTAATCAGTATGCACATATAATCCGGATACGCCATCTGTGACATGGACTCATTCAGTGAATGATTAAAAAAATGTATACCATTATCAAGCTGATGGGGTGAGTTTACTCGAACCCGAAAGCCGGCTATAGCGGGGTTTGCAAACAGTGCAAATCCGGATGAGCCGGCTCGTGACGAGCCGTCTCATCAGGACCTGCACTTTTTTAAGTAATTTTCGAGAGCAAAATCACCCCATTTTCATAAATGGACTAGTGTGAAAAATAATTTTGTGACGGTTGGATTGGTCGGAAAATTAGCATATCCAAAATCCATTTCACATAAATCTCACTTACACTAAGGCAGCACAAGGCACAGGATAGTGATGTCCGGAACAGTGCAGCTCATGATCAGCTCATTTCGTGCCGAAGACACGGTCTAATCGCCGTCTAACTAGCAAACAGTGTAATCCTGCTCAGTATGCATTACCGCGCAGTAAGGGGTGTGTCCTCACTGACTACCAGGGTCATAAGAGCATGGTTATCACTAAGCTAATCCCCTCTGATGACGGCATTGATAATAATAATAACAATAATAATGAAAAAAAGATTTTGCCTTACAAATAAGGTGAACATAAGTCCTCAGTGACCACGACCTTGGGCGATCGGACGTGGGTCGTATGCAAAACAATGCAGCATCCACAGACACGCAATGTGGCCAAATATTATAAAAATCGGTGAAGCGGTTCATAAGTTATTGACAAATTAAATGTGTTACTAACGCACGTACGCTCGTACGCACGTACTTACATGGACTAACGCTCTTTATTATATACCTACCCATGAAATACATAGTTATACGATGTAAATACAAGTCATATGTTCTCATCGATTAAATAAACAACTTCCGGTGAATATATATTCATAACGCGCATCTGCAGTGCCGGACGGAAATAGGCTGCAAATACACATTCATTACTTTATACAGTCTAAAATACTGCTAATTTCCATGGAGCGGTATATAATAAATAGAATATTCATATTTTTGCAACGAATATGACATATATGTTCATCTCGTGGTGTGAAATGTCCATATTGACACAATAATATGACCTATCGGCGTGGGGATGATGAGGGGTCTTAGCTAGTTATCTCCCTTTGAATGTATTTATAGAAAACCGGTCCAAATTGTATATTTTATGGCATTAGTGTTAGTAAAAAGAGTGAATGTAGCTTGTACATATTGTTGTGAAAATTAACATTTATAGTGTTTTCGACTAGCAATGATCCAGATCATCCAACATATCTGCGCACTCTGATCCGGAACTGTATTATTTGTCACATGCATATTTTCACACTTATTATTAAATTCATTGCAAACAGAGCAGTGTGTGTGCAGATAATGCAAATGTCGCTCCCAATCAAATAGCACACTCGTGTAGCATGATAACAATCTAAATCACTTATTAGAAACATAATTTGGTGTTTCATTGATGGAATGGTGAACAGTAACAGACTCATGTAACCAGAAGACCGTTTCACTAAACTTCGAACGACTAAAAAGCTCGTAATTGTAAATTTAGGATCGTCTCGAAATTTCAACTGATGGCTTTACATTTATTGAGCATATGCAGCCTATGCTAAATAAATGTAAATCCAATGATTGTTTACAAGAAAACATTGTTAAAGTGCAATTTACAGACTATCCTAATTTTGCACTTACGAACATTATAGTCGTACGATGTTTAGTGAAACGGTCCCCTGTCAATATTTACTTGTTTGAAGCATGACGTTTGTTTCATTAATGGTATTTGAACGGTGCAGATCCTGATCAGACTGTGCGGATGCAAAACCCATAAGCCCCATTTCTTAAGTCTCAGCCATATGTTGGAAATACCAATGATGGTGGCCCACGTTTACGTAATGTAATGTAATGTAGCAATGGTTACCTGTCGTGTAGTACATGTAGCCTGGCGTCGTCACCGTTGCACCTGTAACAGACGCCATGATTTCCTAATACTGGCTAATTGCTTTCTGTTTACATGTATAATTACATGGCAATATGTATCAGGGTATGGGATCACGTGGTCTATTGTTTACACTGCATTAATGGCGGCACCCACGAGGTATTAGGTAAATATTATTTTTCATCAATACGACTGCGGTTTCCTCCTTTTAATGATGACTATGTTCCAGCTGTTAACACTACGAGTCCGCCAATATAAAATCTAACAACATAATTATGTAGTTAGCCTGAACATGTTGCAGATAAATTTGAATCGGATCAAGTTTAAAAAACGTTCGATTTTGTCCGATTCAAATTTCTCTGCAGAATGTTCAGACTAACTACACATTCAAGTAATACTGCTAAATTTGGTATTGGCGGAATCGTAGTGTTAACGGCTGGAACATTAAAAGGAAGAAACCGCAGTCGTATTGATGAAAACTAAGATTTACCTGAGACCTGCCATTACGGCAGTAAACAATAGACCACGTGATCACATACCCTGTTTATGCCATCATTCAAGAACAATATACACTTTTGTCCACGGGAGACAAGTTTACAAGTCTAAGTATATAGTTTGCAACCGGACTTCGTTGAAATATACACCACTGCCTGTGTTAATCTTGCCAAAATGTCAACGTTTCTGAACATCTATCACCAATATCAACTACAAATGTACATGTAGCAATCAAGCAGTTCAATTGGTTGTGCCCACATCTCAAGCACAGCCAATCAAGCTGCTTACTTTCAAACACAATATTCAAATATTTTGCAAGAGACATATTTACAAATACTGGCAAAATTAGCTCAGGCGTGGGTGTATTAAGTTAGTAAACGGTTATATGTAGAAGCCAGTGCACTAACACCTGACACGATCGGGCTTACTGTTCGACCAATGGTGCCCAGTCACATGTAATCATCCTTTGAAGTTGATTACTGTTCAGCCAGATGCACAATCCGTACGCCATGTACATGTAAACTGATCAGTAATAAAACTAGACCGGTGTTATCAGTAGCCTATTTCATCAAAATTGCAAAGTATACTTTTCTAGCAAAGTATTTATTTGATGATTAATATACGTAGCTATATATGTATACTTTGCAATTTCGGTGAAATCGGCTACTGGAGGTATATGTACTAACCCTGTGACAGCAATTCGTATCGCAGAGAATAGGAGCTGCTTCTGTAATTGCTTCGAGCATGGAAGGCAATTGTTCCTAGGCTTGGCACTGAAATGTATAAGTATACGTTAGATCACGGTTCATGTAAGAGGAGGTAAAGCGAGCGGATTATCGCTCGTACATGCAGACAAACGTGGACTACATACCTTGCACACGAGCTGTGTGAATACAGAAACAACACCCGGAAATGTGTAAAAGATGTGATGTGATAACTAATATTAGGTACATATGTACGGAGACCCGCAGGGGACGTAGAATTATCTTTTTTATGCCAGCGGGTTTCGAAGAAACGGGTGACATATAGTGTTTGGACCGTCCGTCTGTCCGTCTGTCCGTCTGTCTATCCGTCCGTCACACTTTTCGGTTAACCACTTTGCCACAGTTTCTCAAATATGCTGCAGGTGGCATCCGCGTTCGACAGACGCAATTCTTGTTATTAATTCGTTGCCACAAAGTATCAATTCGTTCCCTCAAATTAACAATTCGTTCCCACGAATTAACAATATGTTCCCACGAATTAACAATTCGTTCCCTCAAGTTAACTATTCGTTCCCACGAAATAACAATTCGTTCACACGGGAACGAATTGTTAATTCGTGCAAACGAATTGTTATATCGTGGCAACGAATTGTTAATTCGATGGAACGAATTGCTAAATTGAGGGAACGAATTGTTAATTCGAGGGAAGGAATTGTTAAATTGTGGGAACGAATTGTTAATCCGAGGAAACGAATTGTTATTTCGTGGGAACGAATTGTTAATTCGTGGGAACGAGTTGTTAAATTGAGGGAACGAATTGTTATTTCGTGGGAACGAATTAATAAAAACAGTCCATGTCACCTGCGGGGCTCCGTACATATACAATATTACATAGGATGGTCGAAGTGAAATAACACTGGGGAAAGCAGCTTGAGAGCATGTATGACATATTAAAGATGGCCTCCCACATCCCCGCTTGTAATATAACGAGATATATTTAATTCGTCCATTCTGTAGATATGACAATTTCGGACACAATTAATAAACACTGATTTACCATTACCGGATGTGTTAACCTTTTGACATTAATATATTTTTTAGAAAAACGTAAATTGTCAGTTTGATATCAGGGCTTATAACCTTGCTTTCTTAAACTGTTAACGGAAACATATTTATTCTCCCTAATTATTTTATTATGTGGAATGTTCATAATGTACAGTCTGTCTATACACATATATGTTCAGGTGACGCATGTAGTTAATATACATAATTTAATGATGTCGTGCTCATTTACATATCAAAATAGTCTTATACAATAGCGCGTCTCTATCAGTAAATGAAAGCTTACTAGCTGATCATATCTGTATAGTTGACTATGGCAAGTATTAAAACTGGTGAAATAGTTACACAGTTATACACTTATTTCATTCTTATATAGAAACTGTTGTACATGTACCTAATAGATGGAAACCCAACATTAAGGAACGTAATAAATAGACGTGTAGCCCTGATTTTGGCAACTAGTATATGTTTTTAATAACATGGCAAGCATTTAACTCTTGATACTCAACATTTAAGCTTATAAAATGCAACACACATCACATGTTTACCTAGCACGCATGCAATTTACTAAAATCCCATATACACACAATATATTTCTGAAAATAAACATAATTGAAGACGGTGAATTATATTAGTTTTGAAAATATATATGCTGAATATTGCTTTAGATGCAGCGTCATTGCCACGGTGTTCAACTGCCGATTGAATAGACAGTAACTAGTACATCCCATATTAGCATACCATGGCGTTTTATACAATAAAGTAAGTCGTAGACAATCGTGGAACTCGACTACTATACACGTACCGGCAAAATATACATTTATGGGTGGCTTTTACTATACCAAGTCATATTCGTTTGTGTCACGGGCAGAAGTTATTGCCACACTCCATGACCCAAACACCCGCTAGAGCCAGCGAAAACGAAACCCAGTGTAATATAGAACAAACTATATACATTGTGCTAATAATAGGTAAATGTACATATATGTGGCTGTGGCTGGAGAAATGGGGCATATCGCTTTTGCGACCAGTGTAGATCCAGATCAGTCTCACCAGGATGTGCATTGTTTGCCATTCCATCAATGAAGCACCCGTCGCGTTTTTGTAGCAAACAGCACATATCGTTATCAGACAACATGATTGTGCTATTCTAAGGATCTAAACTGGCCATGAATCATACATTTATCCCGTCAACACAGTGCGTAAGTGCCGTGAAACATTTTTGACATCCTGTCAATACAACCTATTCACTGAGTATGCATGTGTGCGGTTGTTATCATATTCGTGGCTGGGGTTATTATTTTGCATTTTAAACCTATTTGTAATGTTGATGAGATAAATATAATAGTAGGTTACATATCTGGCGCGGCACGGAAACGGGATGGACTCGGCAGAGCCTCGCCCATCCCATTTCATAAGCCTTGCCAGATATATTCCCCATATATCCCCCATTCGGCTACACAATTAATCCGTACATGTATAATTACCATAGACGTGGCCGTTTCCATTAGGAAGGCTGCTGCCACAGAACTTCTGGACGTTCGTATTGTAGGGCCAATCATGCGGGTAGATCTCCACAGACTCACACGAGCACTGGTGACAGTCCTCCAAGGACATGGAGGTAAAGTGAAGGACGACGGGGTAGTTGTTGGGGTTGTCGATGTGGTGGTAGTAGGTATAGCCAGAGCTATAATAATCGTGATAATCGGAAATCGTGCCGGACATCCCATAATGCGTTTGATATGTGTCTGCCGCCGTCGTGGCTGCGTAAAATACAATGCTATAATGAAGTACAATGTATCTAGAAACACAAATTATAAAGAGAGAGAGAGAGAGAGAGAGAGAGAGAGAGAGAGAGAGAGAGAGAGAGAGAGAGAGAGAGAGAGAGAGACGTGTATGCTTGAGTGCATAGCCATAGCTGTATTCAAGCCGAGTTTGTATTGACAATCATGTGAATGTTTTAACCGCATCGTAAATCAATAGCCAATTGAATTATTGCCTATATGTACATGTATATGGTAATTGTGCCATATTGTACAACGTCTGCAAATTCTGGCCAACTATTTTATTACGAATATAATTGATTTGTCTCTGTGGAGGAGCTGTGGCATGAGTCAAAAAAATGCAAATTTTGAGAATTGACTCCGAAATTTGGCTAAATAGCTTCGAAATGATCTAAGAAGACAAAAGTTAAATGTTGAAAATCTGTCCTGAGCACTATTTCTGAAATTAGGAAAATTTCCCCATGTTAAATCCCCATAGACATCTTCACAGATAAAATAATAAAATCAATATTGAACCAAATTTCACGATATAAAATGAATGTTCATTCTTAAATGTTGATAAACTTTAATATTATCGAAAAAGTATTGTTTTTGCATTGTTTTTATATATCCGTAACTATTGTGGGCAGGTTTCTTGAAACAGACAGTAGGTGGTTGGATGTGTGGTCTATAGGCCTAAATACTTCCGGTAACGTCCCAGCAAACAGTTGGGTAGGTAGGTAGGGAAACGGTGCTTTTTAGTTATTTATGCAACCCTTTCACCCCAAACTAATTGGACTGGAAGTTGATGTGTTAACCGTCTGACCAATCAAATGGTCACGAAATGATTTTCAGACCAGTCTATTTATGAAAATGGTTTGTTTTTGTTCTCAAAAATATGAAAATTACTTGTAAGCAGTGCTGCTCCTGATGATGCGGCTCGTCACGAGCCGGCTCATCTGGATCTACACTGTTTGCCAATACCACTATACTGGCCTGTGGTGTTGAAATGGTTAAAGGTACATGCCCACTCACTAGGCACAACATGTTCTTTATATCAGCCAGAGACAACATCTGATACATTTTCTGGCAAATTAAACATTAATTCACCATTACGCTTCGTATTGATTGGCATTATTATACATTTTATATGAGAAAATACTATTTTTTATGTGACGTATTGAATTTGTATAAATAATTAAAACATATTACATGTATGCCTCATTTGCAAATGAAAATAGCCTGATAGCACAACGCGTCACTATCAGTAAAACAAATATTAGTAATTGGTTATATCTGTATAGCGGGCACAGGTAATTTTTAGAACTGGTGGAATAGTAACACAAGTATACACTTATTTAATTCCTATAAAGACCAATTTGTGCCTACTGAGTGGGCATGTACCTGTAATGATTATTCTATTCGGTGGCTGTAATATGCCTGATATATTGCCTTGTTTTGAAACTTATAAATCATTGTATTGAAACATTGTGTTGTCAGGTAATGTCTGATTATACTATATTTAAACATTGATACACCTGTCAGATTAATTTTATATTTAAAAAATATACCGATTCGAATAAATTTGCTATCTTATTAGCGCGAAAATACAATCGTCTCAGCTATTGGGAATTAAATGAAGAATGAAATCGCGGCACGGACTCTTTTCCAGGACATATCATTGTTCTTACTCAAAACACTTTTAAATTACAATCGGGGTAAAACGATAGGGTCGGTCGAGTTACCGGGACTAGATAACTCCTTTGTATACCTAAGGTAATAGAAAACAATGCGATTTTTCCGTATACACCTATATTTAACCCTTCGAAATCCTGCTATATAGCGGCTTGTGCAAACAGTGGAGATCCAGATGAGCCGACTGGTAACGAGCGTTCTCATCAGGATTTGCACTTACTGAAAGTAATTTTCATATTGTTGAGAACAAAAAATACCGCCTTTTCATAAATGTACCAGTCAGAAAACTATTTTGTGACGGTTGGAATGGTTGCAAAAGTAACATATCCAAATACATTCCAGTTCATTAGGGGTGAAAGGGTTATGCACATCTGTGTCGTAGTTGGTCAGTCTTTTGTTTGAATGGACCATCTTCATGATCATATTACTACAAATGCTACATTGCAGTAGCGCTTTTCTGCAGGTCAACTATACGTGTACTATACCAATACTATACGCATACTATACCAATACGATATGTTTTCTATACGATATGCATATAGTATAAACGTACGTTATGTTTGTACCGTACATACCAACCAATATCGTATAGATATACCATTCAAATCGTATGTTTATACGATTTTTATTCATGCGTATAATTCTGGTACATTTGTATCGTACACACATACCAGATTTGTGTGCGGTATAAATGTACCATACTACCGTATATTAACGGTGTTGCCGTGTACTATTTGCCCTAATATTTGGTCCGCCTCGGCAGATTTGTTTTCATAATATTCAGAAATGCGTAAAATTACTAATCTATCTCTGTGTTTCATGAAATATATTTAAAGAAACTGATATTTTCTGTAAATGACGTCGATTAATATCCACAAAACGAGAAACAAAATCCAATTAAATAATGAAAAACTTGTGATTGTTTACGAGATACGATTCGATATGCCTAGCTAGAAATTAATCTCTCACCCGGTGTTGTTACATGACACTACATGTAATAGCAAAAATAAACCGGCGTCAATAAATAAAACAGCAGCACAAACGTATCCGTGTTCCAATCCAAAATTGTATCACATCTATTTAATTCAAAGTGACTAGAAAGTCAGCGGTATTGATGATCTGTTTTTTTGGTGCGCAAATATAAATCGGCGGGTTATTGCGAGACCAACAGTGAAACCTTGACCTTGACAATTTCTTGGAGAAAAAAAAATATCGTCACTGCCGTTTTGAATATCAAGAACAAATTAATAGACACCACCATGCTCACAATATATTTATTTTCATATACAATCAAATTATAATGTGTGGTCTATGGTATAATATGGAAAAACTTAGCACCAATTTAGCGTTTTGTTTACTTTTTCGTCGGTATCAAATTACGTTTTCCTATTCTGTTAACATTATTTCGACCCGATCCTATTCGACATGGCAATTTCTGAGATCAACACAACTTTTCATAATGTCTTTCAATTTTAAGCTGCATGGAGACTGTGAATTGCATAGTAACCATAATAACATGGTGAACATATTGATAACAAAACAATATTTTGGAATTAGATTTATATTACTGCAAACGTTCTGCTCTGGCTGTTGATTTCTATTGGCCCGAATCAAATTGTGTGAAGATAATATTTATTCCGGTGATAGCCATTTCTTTAAAATAAAACGGTTTACTTGTGTCACAGAGTGAGAAAGATAAATAACGACCCGGAATCGAACCAGGGACCTCATGTTTACCGTACCATGCCCATGGCTCTACCGAGCAAGCTAACAGGGCACATATCATACACACTTCATCCCCATAGTCAGTTGCGTACTGTGACATTCTTCTCCGCCAAATTGAAATTCGTCCTCGAATTCCATGTTTAATTTTGTCTCAGATTTCCATATGTTTGGGTACAATTTTGGGAGTATTTATCAGTCACGGTCCTTCGTTGGGCAACAATTGTCACTGGGCAGACATATTTCCACCCTGAATTCCATATTTGTGGAACATTTCTTCATCAGTCACGACTCCACGTTGGGAGCAGTTGCGGCAAGTAACTGCAGAATACTCAATTATCGTCCGTACCCAGAGTTACGGTGCTCCATAGGTTTTTCATGCAGAGTACCGAATCGGATCTCATTCGCGCTTTAGCTGTTAATTGTGACATATTTTTCTGTACTTATTACACAGAAATGAATGTAAGTATAATACTGACATTTCTTTCAATTGAAAAATACAGAAAATATGTCGCAAATAACAGTTGAAGTGCAAATTAGATGTGATTTGGTACTTTGCAGGGGAAACCTACGGAGAGCACCATAACTCTCGGTATGGACCATACGGGAGTAGTCTGCAGAGTTACTTCCCGCAACTACGTTGGGCGCTAAATGTCACAGGGTGAGAAAGATGCACACCAGCCCGGAATCGAACCGGGGATCTCTGGTTTACCACACCATCGCTCTACCTACTGAGCAAACCGGGCACAAATACACACTTATTCACCATAGTGATCACTTCATTCAACCAAAAATTCACAAGCTAGAAGTTATGCCAAATTATTACAGTCAACGTCACAGATTATGCTCTTGGCGACATTAGCGGTCAAAAATTTGTCCATCAATTTGATCAAATAAACAACGGAATCTGACAGATAACACTACGACGGCGCATGGAAACATCATTATTCTGGTACTTGGAATCAAAATGGTGGATATTAAGATCAATATGTGAGGCGCTGACAGAACCTTTAACATTTTTTATCACGATAGCAGCTACAGGGATTGTTGGACGAATTTATTTAGAGAAATAAGAGATTACAACCCGCATTGGATAATATACTAAGTGACATTTTGTTCTAACATACACCACAACATAGAGGATTAAATTTTCGACAATGTTGAATTCTGGATTTTGTGGACAGGTGACAGACATCGGAGCTGGATAAGAACCGACAGACGTGATTCTGAATATGCGTGCTTTGTCTGTGGTTATTCTTCCAGATTATGTCATGCATGTTTTAATTTCACCTCATGTCAAAGCAGCACTATTGAACATAATGAATAACTTTAATATTATTCACCAGAATTAAAGTTCATTCATCGTCTGATGTGTAACTGATGAATTAAGGTAAGTTACTTGTATATGACAACTTTTGCCTCACTAATTTTTTATGCCCCACCACGATAGTGGAGGGGGCATTTAGTGTTACCCTTGTCCGTTCTTCCGTCCGTCACCAACCTAGTAACTCGTAAAACTTTTAAACCGTAATAGCTACAGACCTGAAACTTGGTACATGTATGTTTGATTCAACCCCATGGTCATGGATTATCTCCCCCTTTTCAAGTTAGATTTTTCCAATTTTGGCTTGTAGCACGTAAAACCTCTAAACCCTAATAGCTTCACACCTGAAACTTGGTGTGTAGAGCTTCCTTATGATGAGTAGATTTGCAAAGTTTATTTTGATTCGACCCCCGAGTCATGGATTATCTCCCCCTTTTTGACTTAGAATTTGAAAATGTTGCCTTGTAACTCGTAAAACTTTTGTAATAGCTACAACACTGACATTTGATATGTAGCTTCAGATGAGGAAAGTTTATTTCGATTTTTGATTCGAAGCCCGTGTCATGGATTATCTCTCCATTTTGGACACTGGAATTTTGCCAAGTGTTTACTATCAAAGCGATATGTGGGGTATCCGTGTTCTATGAACACATTTTCTAGTTTAGTTATCTCCCTTTGTTTTTTCGCGCACTGATTTGTCCGGAGCATACCGCGAACACCATTTGCAATATTTTTATGAAATTTAACACATGCATAGGTCTCACGGGACAGTGCGGAGCTAGCGTTAAAGGTACATGCCCATTCAGTAGGCACAAAATGTTCTTTATGTCAGGGATATCCAGGGCTCCAGATAAGGAATTAGTAAACAAGTATACACTTATTTAATTCCCATGAAGAGCATTTTTAGCCTACTGAGTGGGCATGCACCTTTAAAAAGGGTTTGGACAATTTGTGTCGCGACCGCCTGCGGACGTGCGATATAGTCTGCGCATTGACGTTCATCCGTAGTTTTTTTGCCGAGCCTGCTTGCGGAAAGCGAGACTTAGTGATCACAATGACATCAGTCCGTACGTCAGTCCGTCCGAAATCGGTGTATGTTTTTAAATACCATATCCTAAGTCACATTGACTTGAATGCTTATGCTTATTAGTCATCATCCATATATTCATTACGTGTCCCACTCATGCGGCCCCTGTGCCCCAAGGTCAAGGTCAAATGACTTCGAAATTTGTGTTAAAGTTTTTGCATACCTTAAATCTCCACAACACTTACTCAGATTTGCTTCAAACTTCAGATAATTCTTTATTATCATCCATATTTTCATAGTAAGTCCCACGCATGCGACTCACATGCCCAAGATCAAGGTCAAATGACTGTCAAATTTGCGTTAAAGCTTTTACATACCTTAATTCAAACTTCAAATAAATATACTCTGAGACCATCAAATGCCTCGGTTGGCGCGACATGCGGGCCGTGGCCATGTGGTTTTTATTTACCATAGGTAAACTTTTTTAAGAACACAATATCTCAGAAACAGCTTCGCCAATTCACTCGAAGCTTCACATGTGTGTTTATCATCATTCATATTTCCATTCTATGTTCAAGTCCTGCAACCCCTGTGCCCAATATCAAGGTCAAATTACTTTGAAATTTACCTCAAAGTTTTTGACATGCTTGCATGTGGACAGTGCGATATAGTTGTCACATTGGCCTACATACGTACGTACATCCATATGTACGTCACTTCGTGCGTCCGGTTAACATTTGTTTTATTTAAGGTTAAAGTTTTTAAAGGTACATGCTTACTCAGTAGGCACAAACTGTTATTTATAGCAATTAAATAAGTGTATAATTGTGTCACTATTCCACCAGTTCTAAAAATTACATGTGCCCGTTATCCATATATAATCATTTAGTAATATTTATTTTACTGATAGGTGGTATCAAGCTATTTTCATATTCAAATGAGGCATGATATTTTTTAATTATTTATCTAATTAAAGGTACATACCCACTCAGTTATTTGCAGGAATTAAATAAGTGCATAATTGTGTCACTATTCCACCAGTTCTAAACATTACGAGTGCCCGTTATATGGATATAATCATTTAGTAATGTTTATTTCACTGATAGTGACACGCGGTGATGTCAGGCTATGTTTTCATAGGCAAATGGGGCATGATCTTTTTTATTACTTATACTATAAAATATGTGTCCCCTGAAAAAATAATGTTTTCGACAGATTATAAAGTATGATCATTGCACATCAAAAAATAAATAGTAATGTCTTGGTAACATTTTAAGGAACCACGGTTATCGCCCCTGATAGCAGTGTGGAAATTTACGTCTGATATAAATGTATAATAATGCCAATAAATATGTGTATTAATGGTGAATTAATGTTTATTTTGCCCGAAAATGTTTTTGGGTATACTATGAAAGCCTCGGCGGGTGCGGTATTTTTTATGTCAACGGGCTAAAGCTTTGTTGCAATACAAAAATGGTTTGTACTATCAAATGCCTCGGCGGGCACGACATACAGGCCTTGGCCATCTAGTTATTATAGCATGAGATTTGATCAGTCGGCCATCACACCATGACTAGGTTAGCACTTGATCAGTCGGCCATCGCACCAGGACTAGTTTAGCACTTGATCAGTAGGCCATCGCACCAGGATTAGTTTAGAACTTGATCAGTCGGCCATCGCACTAGGACTAGTTTAGCACTTGATCAGTCGGCCATCGCTACAGGACTAGTTTAGAACTTGATCAGTCGGCCATCGCACCAGGACTAATTTAGAACTGGATCAGTCGACCATCTCACCAGGATTAGTATAGCACTTGATCATTCGGCCATCACATCAGGACTAGTATAGCACTTGATCAGTCGGCCATCACATCAGGACTAGTATAGAACTTGATCAGTCGGCCATCGCACCAGGACTAGTTTAGCACTTGATCAGTAGGCCATCGCACCAGGATTAGTTTAGAACTTGATCAGTCGGCCATCGCACTAGGACTAGTTTAGCACTTGATCAGTCGGCCATCGCTACAGGACTAGTTTAGAACTTGATCAGTCGGCCATCGCACCAGGACTAATTTAGAACTGGATCAGTCGACCATCTCACCAGGATTAGTATAGCACTTGATCATTCGGCCATCACATCAGGACTAGTATAGCACTTGATCAGTCGGCCATCACATCAGGACTAGTATAGAACTTGATCAGTCGGCCATCACACCAGGACTAGTATAGCACTTGATCAGTCGGCCATCGCACCGGGACTAGCTTAGCCCTTGATCAGTCGGCCATCGCACCAGGACTAGTATAGCACTCGATCAGTCGGCCATCGCACCAGGACTAGTTTAGAACTTGATCAGTCGGCCATCGCTCCAGGACTAGTTTAGAACTTGATCAGTCGGCCATCGCACCATGACTAGTTTAGCAGTTGATCAGTCGGTCATCGAACAAGGACTAGTTCAGAACTTCATCAGTAGGCCATCGCACCAGGACTAGTTTAGAACTTGATCAGTCGGCCATCGCACCAGGACTAGTTTAGCACTTGATCAGTCGGCCATCGCTCCAGGACTAGTTTAGAACTTGCTCAGTCGACCATCTCACCAGGACTAGTATAGAACTTGATCAGTCGACCATCTCACCAGGACTAGTATTGCACTTGATCAGTCGGCCATCGCACCAGGACTAGTTTAGAACTTGATCAGTCGGCCAGCGCACCAGGACTAGTATAGCACTTGGCCAGTCGGCCATCGCACCGGGACTAGTTTAGTCCTTGATCAGTCGGTCATCGCACCAGGACTAGTATAGCACTCGATCAGTCGGCCATCGCACCAGGACTAGTTTAGAACTTGATCAGTCGGCCATCGCTCCAGGACTAGTTTAGAACTTGATCAGTCGGCCATTGCTCCAGGACTAGTTTAGAACTTGATCAGTCGGCCATCGCACCAGGACTAGCTTAGCACTTGATCAGTCGGCCATCTCACCATGACTAGTATATAAACTTGATCAGTCGGCCATCGCTCCAGCAGTAGCTTAGCCCTTGATCAGTCGGCCATCGTACCAGGACTAGTTGAGCCCTTGATCAATCGGCCATCGCACCAGGACTAGTTTATAACTTGATCAGTCGGCCATTGCTCCAGGTCTAGTTTAGAACT
Source organism: Conchocele bisecta (assembly GCA_029237695.1). Taxonomy (NCBI): domain Eukaryota; kingdom Metazoa; phylum Mollusca; class Bivalvia; order Lucinida; family Thyasiridae; genus Conchocele; species Conchocele bisecta. The sequence continues at coordinate 79,082,387 of CM055271.1, forward strand.
TGATCAGTCGGCCATCGCACCAATACTAGTTTAGCACTTGATCAGTCGGCCATCACACCGGGACTAGTTTAGCCCTTGATCAGTCGGCCATCGCACCAGGACTAGTATAGCACTCGATCTGTCGGCCATCGCACCAGGACTAGTTTATAACTTGATCAGTCGGCCATCGCTCCAGGACTAGTTTAGAACTTGATCAGTCGGCCATCGTACCATGACTAGTTTGGTAGTTGATCAGTCGGTCATCGCACAAGGACTAGTTCAGCACTTGATCAGTAGGCCATCGCACCAGGACTAGTTTAGAACTTGATCAGTCGGCCATCGCACCAGGACTAGTTTAGCACTTGATCAGTCGGCCATCGCTCCAGGACTAGTTTAGAACTTGCTCAGTCGACCATCTCACCAGGACTAGTATAGAACTTGATCAGTCGACCATCTCACCAGGACTAGTATTGCACTTGATCAGTCGGCCATCGCACCAGGACTAGTTTAGAACTTGATCAGTCGGCCATCGCACCAGGACTAGTATAGCACTTGACCAGCCGGCCATCGCACCGGGACTAGTTTAGCCCTTGATCAGTCGGTCATCGCACCAGGACTAGTATAGCACTCGATCAGTCGGCCATCGCACCAGGACTAGTTTAGAACTTGATCAGTCGGCCATCGCTCCAGGACTAGTTTAGAACTTGATCAGTCGGCAATTGCTCCAGGACTAGTTTAGAACTTGATCAGTCGGCCATCGCACCATGACTAGTTTAGCACTTGATCAGTCGGCCATCTCACCATGACTATTATATAAACTTGATCAGTCGGCTATCGCTCCAGCACTAGTTTAGCCCTTGATCAGTCGGCCATCGTACCAGGACTAGTTGAGCCCTTGATCAATCGGCCATCGCACCAGGACTAGTTTAGCCCTTGATCAGTCGGCCATCGCACCAATACTAGTTTAGCACTTGATCAGTCGGCCATCGTACCAGGACTAGTTGAGCCCTTGATCAATCGGCCATCGCACCAGGACTAGTTTAGCCCTTGATCAGTCGGCCATCGCACGAGGACTAGTTTAGAACTTGATCAGTCGGCCATCGCACCAATACTAGTTTAGCACTTGATCAGTCGGCCATCGTACCAGGACTAGTTGAGCCCTTGATCAATCGGCCATCGCACCAGGACTAGTTTAGCCCTTGATCAGTCGGCCATCGCACGAGGACTAGTTTAGAACTTGATCAGTCGGCCATTGCTCCAGGTCTAGTTTAGAACTTGATCAGTCGGCCATCGCACCAATACTAGTTTAGCACTTGATCAGTCGGCCATCTCACCATGACTAGTATATAACTTGATCAGTCGGCCATCGCTCCAGGACTAGTTTAGCCCTGGATCAGTCGGCCATCGTACCTGGACTAGTTTAGCCCTTGATCAATCGGCCATCGCACCAGGACTAGTTTAGCCCTTGATCAGTCTGCCATCGCACCAGGACTAGTATATAACTTGATCAGTCGGCCATCGCACCAGGACTACTTTAGCCCTTGATCAGTCGGCCATCGCATCAGGACTAGTAGAGCACTTGATCAGTCTGCCATCGCACCATAACTAGTATAGCGCTTGATCAGTCGCCCATTGCACCATTTCCAGTATAGCACTTGATCAGTTGGTCATCTCACCATGCCCAGTATAGCACGTGATCAGTCGGCTATGCCGAGTATAGCACTTGATCAGTCGGCCATCACACCAGGACTACTTTAGCACTTGCTCAGTCGGCCATCGCACCAGCACTAGTTTAGAACTTGATCAGTCGACCATCGCACCAGCACTAGTTTAGAACTTGGTCAGTCGACCATCGCACCAGGAATAGTTTAGCCCTTGATCAGTCGGCCATCGCACCATGACTAGTTTAGAACTTGATCAGTTGGCCATCGCACCAAGACTAGTATAGCACTTGATCAGTCGGCCATCGCACCATGACTAGTTTAGCCCTGGATCATTCGGCCACCAGCATGACTAGTAGTCTGCCTGTAGCTGAAGTCATGCAAGTCATCCTACGTTACAGACAGAAGTGGTGGTTGGGGGTGTAGTGTAGTCATAGACAAAAACTGGTGGTGGTGGTGATACACATTGTTCCCACTGTGTGATATACACCGGAACTTTTAGGACGCCAAATGTAAATGGCTTGTGTGTGTGGGGGATCATTGATTTGTGTCCCCGGCGGTGGTGCGGAGTACAATGATGAATTACTGATGAATTACTGTATTGAACACACATGTATAAGATGCACTGTGATACCGTACTTCACAATCCTCAGTTTTAAATTGGTTCTGTATCGTAAAACTGAAAATTTATTCATTTTGAAAAACTTTAAATTGTGGCAGATAATCGAAATGAAAACCGGATGTTTACATGCGAAATGAACCGGTGCATCGGTATATTTTAACCGCACGATGACCCACTGTATAATTATTCATACCATATCCGTACGTCAATATTAGCACCATCAACTCACATCATTTTTGACTTGCAGACACCACCATAATTGATCACCTAGGCCTACAAATGTTTCCGCCAAAAAACTTTAATTGTTGGTGTTGTATGTGTGTGTGTGTGTGTGTGTGTGTGTGTGTGTGTGTGTGTGTGTGTGTGTGTGTGTGTGTGTGTGTGTGTGTGTGTGTGTGTGTGTGTGTGTGTGTATGTATGTACGTATGTATGTATGTCTGAAATTCCGCCGCTGATATTTCGGCGCACCCGGAGACAGCAAAAAAGACTGCTCCAGTATCTTTCCGAAAAATGGTAAAAAATGTCAACATTTTGGCGGCCATCTTGGATTTTTAGCCAACCTGGGCCAAATTTGAGATGGTTCCCCATCTGAAAAAATAAAGTTTGTTGTTCTCTACAACTCCACCAAATTTCATGCTTGTATCCCAAAGTGATCAATTCCTCTATAATATTGAGCTATGAGCCTGCACTACATGTATATCGTATATACGAACGGATATGTATAATATTATGTATAATATTCGTATAGTACGTTTGCATAATGTAAACAAACTGTACTATACGATGATATGGTACAAACATACCAATAGTATATGATTATACGATATGCTCATTAAATATACCAATACTATACGACTACGATATGTATACGATATTAGTATATACAAATAGGTAAGGAGCAGAAAAGCGCTACTGTTCACCATACGGTAAAGAAACACGGTGAAACTGACCGAGATATATATGTCGCTGTGACTTGGGAAATGGGCTTATGGGTTTGGCGACCAGTGTAGCCCCAGATCAGCTTGTGCAACCGTACAGTCTGGTCATGATATTGTGACGACCGCGATTGAGGTAGCGTGTCGAGTCGTCTACATGGAATACCACACCGCCATACCAGGTTAAATGTTTACAACACACAGTCAAAGGGAATGAAACATTACAGGGGCCAAGTTGTACAAGTATACAGTTTAATTGACGTACATATGCAACAACAATACGATAACTGTGATCTCATTCTAGGCTATGCTAATTCAGAGAGTATGTATTTAACTGTAGGCCTACTATACAAGATTAACAATATATCAGACTGTTATTGCTTCACTGAATTAGTGGAAACAAAACTATTTTATCAATACTAATGTCAAACAATCAATGCCAAAAAGACCCAGATGCTGCACATTCGCAGTGATATAAATCAGAGGCACAACATGTACAGAATCCGCAATTCTGGAATAAATTGGTTAAATTTAAACAATCCGACTTGTCAAAATCAATTCATAAAATCCCCATAAAACTCTAAATAATATACTATAAATGACAACAGACCTATTGAATATAATGCCAAAAAAAAATCCCTCTTTAAATTAAGACTAACCAATTACCTCAGCATACCCCAATTACATCAAAACAATTGAATACCTTTTCTGTGAAATACAACAGCTGATCCAACAATGGCCATTGTTTACTCTACCATAGTAAATGCCAGGATATGACGTTATCAGGAAAAACTAAAACCTATACCGACGTCATATCGTGGAGCATGTTAAAGTACACACTATACATGTAAAATAGCATTGTTGTTATTATTATTATTATTATTATTACATAAATTACACATTGCATTAATGGAGCGTCACAGTAGATACATGTATTGTATGTGCAATATTACTTTAACACGACAATTGGAATACAATGTATGATCAAAGTATTCCTGTTTGAGGGAAAGAACGTTCATGTCATGACGCTACCACTGTGGCAGTGTGTTATGTATGTGTATATACAAATATGTATATGTGTCTATATGTACGTATATAGACATGTAATACTATACCACATTTAGAAAGAAGATATACATGTATATGGGTGTGTATATGTGCGTCTATGTGTGTACATGTATGTGCATGTATACATGGGTGCGTACATGTGTATTTCTATGTTATGTATATGTATGTATATTTCTCATTTATTGTTAAAATTAATACGAGCTATAACACTTAGTACACCCTATGATCAGTAAGCGGAGACTGCGATGTACATGAGTGTATGATACAAGTACAGATATGTGTATTAGTGGTCGCGGCATGGTCTGAAATATATTTGCCTGTTTACCACGATTGTGGTGTTTCTGCATTTATTATATTTAGTAGTTTACCCATGTAGGCCATCTTGCATTGTTAGTATATTATACCATAGTCATGTATGTATGCTCATGAGGCAGTTGCCTCGATGCAATAAACTATTCTTCTTCATTATGTACAGTTCGCCATACCATCAATGAAAACCATTAATGCTTATAAGAAGCAACATAGCTCGTTATCAGGCTACAAGAGTGTGCTACCAGTATTTGATCAGGAGCTATACTGGTCACACAAATCATAAGCCCCATTTCGTCGGTCACAGCAACAACTTACTTGGTCCGTATCCTCCAGGTGCCGGGGTTACTCCAGGTGCCGCGGTTACTGTACGTGTTGTGGTTACCCAATGTGCTACTGACAAAGTGTAAGCTATAAACAAATGGGACAAGCCATGTGATTTTGTATCTAAGAACATGTGCAATTTTTCATGAAACATATTTACAAAATTTATGGTAATTTACATAAATGACGTCCAAGGTTGACAGAATAGAATGTTGCATTTGTTATGCAAAACTTTCGACTTCATTTACAAACAATATCAGAGTTTATGTAAATAGTTTTAGTGAAAATTCGCACTTTTTCTTAGGTACAAAATCATATCTCAAATGTTGTCTCAAAATATTTCCATTGGGCGTTATACATTATGGTTACATATATTGGATACACCTATTCCATCGATACACTTCATATGCACATGTTCAGCGTGGCATGCACTATCACGATGTTTTCTGAAGAGAAACGGACGTTACAAGAACTTTACCCGATACGTTTTGTGACGGACGGATAGACGGACACACGGACACACGGACGGATCGATAACCTGACCACACTATAACTACGTATAACTACGATGTACAGTGGAACCTCTCTACACCGGATACCAAGAAAACACATGTGATGTTATTTTTGATGAGTTTCTTTGTCATTTATCTGAGGTGATAATGTCTGTTCGTGATAGCATAACTATGGCTGGAACACACACATATGGCCGACTTGGCCACCACCCCAGGTGCCGTATAGGATACAGTAAAGAGGCAGTGTTCACATATATGTGATACATATATTCCATCACATTTACGAAGCAATTATCTTTGAATCAAACGATGATCAGGTAAGCTATATAGTTGGTCCTTAAACATTTAGAATTCATACATGTATACAGGGGAACCTCTCTAATAGTCCGATAAACACAGCCTCCAAATTCGTCCACCGAGGTTGGACAAAAATGCAACATTTTGTTTCTCAACTGTTTTCAAGTCTTTGATATTAGTTATTGAAGACGAAAAAATGTTTACCAAACTCTACCTTCAGGGAATACCAGAAACTGGCTCAAAAACAAGATGGCCAAAAAGTAATAAAATCGGAACTAATCACGAAATCAGATGCAGTAAGTGTATACTTATATGTGGGTGAATAACATAAATTCAACCACCAGAGAGTAATATTTTTGGGCGTTCTAGGCAACCCCAGAATTCAAAATGGCCGCCATGATATTTGTACAAAAACACGCTTTCAACAATTGATGAAAACATAATCATTTTTGTAAAATTAAAAAAAAATGCCACAATTAGTTTCTCGATTAAATTTAGCTGAATGATGTATTTTCCTTTTAGGAAAAATACATCGGCCAAAATATAAATTGGGCAAACTCCCTAAATTAGGTGACATCCAAGATGGCCGACATTGAAATAAAAACAATCTCTATGCAAAAGACAGGTAAATATAATCTATAACGCGGACACATGTCACATTTATTTAGATGTTAATGCTTAAAATAAATGTACATTTGTTTTTAGTTAGATTTTTTAAAGTATTATCAATCAAAATCCAAGATGGCCGCCAAAATGTGGAAAAAAACGTGTCAATCTTGTAGTAAGACCAACATAATCTGATTACACACACCCGTTGGACAATTTTCGTTCAAACAATTTCATATCAATGATATATCTGCATCATAAATAAAATATATAATATACCATACAAACGCATGATGGCTCTCAATCAAGATGGCTGCCATTGAAGTCAGTATTCAAAACCCTGATGAACGATGTCAACCGTATTTGTCCAATTTAATTCAAAGAACCTTGATGAAATGTTCATCATGATATATATAAATAATAATTTAATGTGTTTTACAATTTTAAATGATGTACTAAATAATTAAAAATGGCCACGAAAATCGCGAAAAAGACGAACTGAGCGTATGTTGTATGTCAAATATGTTAATGAATTAGGCGGTGAAATTCTATTCATTAGGTTATCATAGTGACAATGATACTAACCAGAGTAGCAATACTCAGTTTGGCTATTCGGTTTCCAATTGGGTATATCGTTTTCGTATTTGTCATAAATGAGAGATGCCAATGAAAATGGATGAACACAGTGTCAATAGTCTCAGAGATGACAGGCAAGTGTCTGCTACTACAGGTGGCCGGAACGACGTCGACATTTGGGTGGTGGAACAGCAATATTGATAGCCAAAACATTGTGGTAATATGCCAGTGGTGTCATGGAAACGCTCGATATTCAGATCCTGTAAAAATATATTTCTATCAGTTATGGGTATTTTGTTATACTTAATTACACAAGCTGGGACCATTTACCTCATAGAAAGATAAGCTATTAAATGTTCCATGTTTTACTTTATATATTTTCACCACCTATGTCTTTTTCTATTATCTTCTAAATTGTATAGATCTAATATGTTATATATGTACACTATACCTTTTCAAGCCATTGTATATAGGTGGTACAATAGCGCCTTAAATTAGGGGAGTGGGGGGGGGGGGTAATCAATATTTCAATATTTCGTGGCAACGAATTATTAAATTGAGGGAACTAATTGTTAATTCGTGGAAACGTATTGTTAATTCGTGGGAAGTAATTGTTAATTCGTGGGAACGAATTGTTATTTCGTGGGAACTAATTGTTAATTCGTGGGAATTAATTGTTAATTCGTAGGAACTAATTGTTAATTCGTGGGAACCTATTAATAAAAAAAGAATTCTACGTTCCCGGGGCTCAATATAATTTAACATGGGAAACAAGAGGAGAAGGAGCTGGGGGTGAGTAAAAAAAAACAAACAATTGGAATTTGACTCCGAAACCTGGTTAGATAGCTTGGAAATGATGTAACTAAAAAAACAAAACTTAGATTTTGACCCAATAAAATCAATATTTGATGGAAATTCATCAAATAATTTCTTTTGGAGAGGATGATTTTTGTGTTATTGATGATAAAGTACATATATATTACTTTTAAATATTTTTTAGATTTAATGTGCGTAATAGCTAAAAGTTGCTCATTTCATCATGTTCATTATTTCCTGTCTGTCTCATCAGGATACAATTTGTTGGAATTGAATACTATCGGGGACTATTCCGGTCACATTCTCTTGTCGTACATGTACATGTAACATTTGTTTGGTCCTCATCAATTCTTTTATCTCATATTTAAGGGTAGGAATTGGCTCGAGGACCTCCCAAACCCGGGCATTTGAGCCCAAAAAGTGTCGGGCCAATGACCGTTGGCCCATTAGTTTCCGAATTTACTAATATTACCATACTGTCGAAATATGTGCATTAAATGAAGGAGGAAACGAGGCGGTTATTTTAACCTAGTTAGTTCATTCTCCTATCGCACGAAGCCGGTATGTCAGACCGTGAAAAGGGCTGAGTGATACATGTATATAGAGACTCAGTCGCAACAATGTATATGATGATGATATTTAAGGGTTGGTCAGGGCAGAACATATCAGGCAGGGAATGATCGATATTGAGTTGTGCAAAGTATGATGTAATATGTGTTTGGGCCCAGCTACTGTCGTTTCGCGGCTTATCGTTATATACGAGATGCTATTATTCGAGTTCAGGTGCGGCGTTTATCTGTTCTTATTTGGTTAGATGACAATTAGTTTTACATATTCTGAAGATGAAAGAAAAAGAGAAGGTAATACACGGCGGTATAGCAAGTTCCCATATACAATGTATTAGTGAGTGGTGTGTGTGTGGAAGTATCAGGCTGACAGTTGTTTAACGTTCTGAGCTAAATCTATCAGGCTGACAGTTGTTTAACGTTCTGAGCTAAATCTGACAGTTTATAGTTTCGTGGAATTAATCAGGAAATGGTCACGTACCATACCGCCGGTCATGGTCCAAAATGTTAAAGCTTGATTTCAGATGATGCAGATTACAGTCAATAATGTTTAATCAGAGTAATGCGGGCGGCCAATTCCGGCATAAACTGCATTACTCCGTGTTAGATGAGTGGTGGGGAAACCGGAGTAACCGGCGAAAACAACCTCCTCCGGCAAGTAATGACAACTTCACTTACGTCGGTGTAGAGGTAACAGTGTAGAGCCATGATCGAACAGCTATCGGGGACCAATTCCTCATAAATGTTAACTGTCTTATATATATTCGTGATCAGTTGGTTCACATCGCTAATATAAATCAAAGTACTGAAAGTACTGAAATATGTTATCTCCACAAAAACTGATCGGTGTGTGGGGAAGTTACCTTTGTAAAACACACTGGTGTAACTTGCAGGGTCAGTACTGAAATATATAGAAAATCGTCCACCCCATTTTACTGCTAGCTCCGTACTGTGAGACCTAAAGATAATAGCTGCTGCATTCATACGCACGAAATGTTTTGATTCATGTCTTCCAGAATTTAACTGATAAACTGAGCACAAAACTTTGAAAAATATAGAGAATAGTATATGTAGAGTTTTTTTTAGATACACAGAGGATAAGTTGGCACAGGGCACTATTTTCTTGGTCTTACTCGAAATTTACGCTTAGCACGACAATGGCTGCCCCCATATAAATGTGCGTGACACAATATCTCAAGGGAGATAACATATAATAATAGAAATATATGTAAGACCCAGATCGGGGGTCAGCCTCAGAACGGGGCTCAATCCCAGAACGGAGGCTAATCCCAGTACGGGGGCCGAAAACGTGACGTCAATCTCAGAACGGGGGCCAATCTGAAAATTGCCGGAAAAAATACAAAAGTTAATGAAACCACGATACTTACGTTTAGTTGTATACATGTAAGGGGATGTTCTAGTATAAGCTGCTGTTTCGTATATCAAAACTGTAACAACAACGGCCATCCACAAACATTGTTTTTCCGCCATGGCCACCTCTTTGAAGAAGGTACAATCGAGTATTGCAACAGTTGCTACAATATGAAATGTGTAAACAGTTTAGTGATACTGATTTCTACTGATTAACAAATGTCGTTGATAATGAACACCATTAATCTGTTTTCTACGGAGCCCCGCAGGGGCCATGGATTTCTTTTTATATTAATTCGTTCCCACGAAATAACAATTCGTTCCCACGATATAACAATTCGTTCAAACAATTCGTTCCCTCGAATTGACAATTCGTTCCCACGAATTAACAAATAACAATTCGTTCCCACGATATAACAATTATGTTCCCATCAAATAAAAATGGTCATATCGTGGGAACGAATTGTAAATTCGTGGGAACGAATTGTTAGATTCAGAGAACGAATAGTTCTTTCGTGGGAACGAATTTTTATTTCGTGGAAACGAATTAATAAAAAAGAATTATACGTCCATGCGGGGCTCCGTAACATGCACTATGATTTACTGTTTATACAGCAAAATATATCAAACTATAAATCGGGTATGTGGCTATAACTGAATAAATGGCGATTATGGTTAGTATGACCAGTGTAGCTCCTGATCTAATAGCACAGTCGTGTAGGATGATTACGGAGGCCAGCAAGGGAGATGGACTTTTTTTATTAATTCGTTCCCACGAAATAACAATTCGTTCCCTCAATTTAACGATTCGTTTCCTCGAATTAACAATTAATTCCCACGGGCTCCGTAGTATTGTGTCTGCGGCACGACGAAATGTTACAATATGCAAAGTTCCATTAACCCATAGCCTGCTGATCGCGAAAACTGTCGTCTGCTGTTGCTTTATTTTTTGCCCTGTTTCTCAATAAAAACATGGTTTGACAGCACTTTAAAATCATTTCCACTGGAAATGATTCTAAAGTGCGGTCAAAGCATGTTTTTGATGAGAAAAATCGAAAATAAAACATAAACAGCAGACGACAACATCTACAATGTACAGCCCAGCAGGGGACATGGAATTTTTTATTAATTCGTTCCGAAATAACAATTCGTTCCCTCAAATTAACAATTTGTTCCCTCAATTTAACAATTCGATCCCTCGAATTAACAATTCGTTCCCACGATATAAAAATTCGTTTCTTCAAATTGACAATTCGTTCCCACGAAATAACAATTCGGTCCCTCAATTTAGTAATTCGTTCCCTCGAATTAACAATTAACAATTCGTTGCCACTATTATAACAATTATGTACCCACGAAATAGCAATTGTTATATCGTGGGAACGAATTGTTATTTTGAGGGAACGAATTGTTAATTCGTGGGAACGAATTGTTAATATATGTTCCCACGAAATAACAATTGTTATATCGTGGGAACGAATTGTTATTTTGAGGGAACGGAGGCCAGTAGGGGACATGGATTTTTTTAGGTATATATTCTTTTATTAATTTGTTCCCACGAAATAACAATTCATTCCCGCAATTTAACAATTAGTTCCTACGAATTACCAATTTATTCCCTCAATTTAACAATTCTTTCCCTCGAATTAACAATCCGTTCCCACGATATAACAATTCGTTCCCACGAATTAACAATTCGTTCCTGTGGGAACGAATTGTTAATTCATGAGAACGAATTGTTAAATTGATGGAACGAATAGCTAAATTGAGGGAATGAATTGGTAATTCGTAGGAATTAATTGTTAAACTGCGGGAATGAATTGTTATTTCGTGGGAACGAATTAATAAAAAAAAATATACCTCCCCTGCGGGGCGCCGTAGATGATAACGATCCCATCTATATTGCTTGTTATAATCATAACGGTTGTCTCATTGATTGAATATTGGATGATCAGACTGTGCGGATACACAGACTGACCTGGATATACACTTGTCGCAAACCGCATATATTCAGTCACAACCACATATGGGACGACCTCAGTGGGTTGAATGTGTCAATGACTGGAGAAATGGGGCTTATGTGTTTTGCGACTAAGGTAATTCCAAATCAGGTGTGCATTCGTACAGTCTGATCAGGGACTGCACCGTTAGGCATTTCATAAATGTAGCAATCCCATGTTTCTAACATGTATTGTAGATCATTATCTGGGTACAGGAGTGTGTTATTTGATAAGGAGCTACTGCGGTCACAAATCCTATAAGCCCCATTTCTCCATACAGAGCCACATATATATCGTCCTGATTGTACGGAGCCCCGCAGGGGACGTAGAATACTTCTTTTTATTTAGTTCTCACGAAATAACAATTAGTTCCCTCAATTTAACAATTCGTTCCCACATACGTCCGTGTAGAGGTGAAGAGCTGTGATCGAACAGCTACCGGGGACCAATTCCTCATAAATGTTAAATGTCTTATACATCAGTTGGTTCACATCGCTAAAATAAATCAACGTACTGAAAGTACTGAAATATGTTATTTCCACAAAAACTGATCGGTGTGTGGGGTAAGTTAACTTTGTAAAACATACTGGTGTAACTTTCATGATCAGTACTGAAATATATAGAAAATCGTCCACCCCATTTTACTGCTAGCTCCGTAAGACCTAAAGACCAGACCTAAAGATAATAGCTGCTGTATTCATACGAAATAATAATTAATTCCCTCAATTTAACAATTCGTTCCACGAATTAACAATTCGTTCCCACGAATTAACAATTCGTTCCCTCAATTTAACAGTTCATTCCCACGAAATAACAATTCGTTCCCACGGGAACGAATTGTTCATTCGTGGGAACGAATTGTATTATCGTGGGAATTAATTGCTAATTCGAGGGAACGAATTGTTATATCGTGGGAACGAATTGCTAATTCTAAGGAACGAATTGTTAAATTGAGGGAACGAATTGTTATTTCGTAGGAACGAAATAATAAAAAAAGATCCATGTTCCCTGCGGGGCCCCGTATGATTGAGGAAATGCGGCGTATGACACTAGTTATCAGTCCATGCCGATACTTGTATCTAATCTGCAGATCTACTCAAGTGTATTCAGTAACATATTGACTAGATACATGGTATATATATATGTATAATTGTTATGCCCCACCACGATAGTGGACGGGGCATTTAGTGTTACTCTTGTCAGACGGTTCGTCTGTCCGTCACCAACTTTGTAAGTCGTACAACTTTCAAGCCGTATTAGCTACATACCTGGAACTTGGTATGTAGCTTCCTTATGATGAGTAGATGCGAAAAGGTTATTTTGATTGTGGATTCAACCCCGGGGTCATGGATTATATCCACCTTTTCAAGTTAGAATTTTCCAAGTTTTGGTTGTAAGTCGTAAAACTTTTAAACTGTACTAGCTACAGACCTGAAACTTGGTATCTAGCTTCCTTATAATGAGCATATACGCAAAGTTTATTTCGATTTTGATTTGAACCCCGGGTCATGAATTATCTCCACTTTTCGACTCAGAATTTGGAAATTTTGGCTTGTAAGTCATAAAACCTTTAAACCGTAATAGCTAAAGACCTGAAACTAGGTATGTAGCTTCATTATGATGAGTAGATGCGCACAGTTGTTTCGATTTTTGATTCGACCACCGGGCCTTGGATTATCTCCCCCTTTTCGACTTACATTTTTCCAAATTTGATTTGTAAGTCGTAAAACTTTTAAACCCTAATAGTTACACATGGTATGTAGCTTCCTTATGATGAGTAGATGAGCAAAGTTTATTTTGATTCGACCGCCGGGTCATGGATTATCTCCCCATTTTCGACTTAGACTTTGGCAATTTTGTCTTGTAACCCGTAAAACTTTTAAATCGTAAAAACTACAAAACTTAGTATATACAGTAGCGCTTTTCTGCTCCTTACCTATTTGTATATACTAATATCGTAATATATATAGATCGTATATTTTTGTATTGGTATATTTACTGAGCATATTGTATGATCATATAATATTGGTATGCTTGTACCATAGTATCGTATAGTACAGTTTGTTTACATTATACAAACGTATTATACGAATATTATACAAACATACGATGTCCGTTCGTATATACGATATATCCGTACGGATATGGTATGAATATACAATACCCGAAGTGTGGCATAAAAGTGCCTATACACCGGGTGAGAGATTAAACTCTAGCTAGGCATATCGAATCGTATCTCGTAAACAATCACAAGTTTTTCATTATTTAATTGGATTTTGTTTCTCGTTTTGTGGATATATTTTGAGGGCGCAATTTTGAAATACCAAATATTAGGGGCGGACCAAATATTAGGGCAAATAGTACACGGCAACACCGTTAATATATCGTATACATTTACGGTATTCTGGTACATTTATACCGTACACAAATCTGGTATGTTTGTACGATACAAACGTACCAGAATTATACACATGTATAAAAATCGTATAAACGTACGATTTGAATGGTATATCTATACGATATTGGTTGGTATGTACGGTACAAACATACCGTACGTTTATATTATATGCATATCGCATAGAAAACATTTCGTATTGGTATAGTACGTATAGTTGACCTGCAGAAAAGCGCTACTGTAGCTTCCTTATGAGAAGTGGATGTACAAAGTTTATTTTGACTTTTTATTTGACCCCTGAGGCATGGATTATCTCCCTCTTTTGGAGCTAGAATTTGGCATTTTTGCTTTGTAACTCGTAAAACTTAAACCGTAATAGCTACTGACCCGAAGCTTGGTATGTACATGTAGCGTCCTTATGATGAGTATATGTGCAACATTTATGTCGATTTTTTATTCGACACCTGGGTCATGGATTATCTCCCCTCTGGACTTTGAATTTTGCCTCGTTTACTATCAAAGCGATATGTGGGGCATCCGTGTTCTATGAACACATTTTCTAATTGTATGTGTACATTATTTGTATGTTGCGGAGCGCGCGGTCGAGCGGCCTGATGCGCTGATGCTGATATTAAGGTAGTGGGTTCGAGCCTCACCGGAGGCGTGCGTTGTGTCCTTGAGTAAGACACTTTATCCACACTGCTTCAGTCCACCCCGCTGTAAATGGATACCGGCTAATTACTGCAGCTAAACTATTTATATAGAAGTAAATGAAAAAGAGACTGTTCAGCCTACAATACAAAATAAATTTATTAATGTTAATTATAATGAGATTTACAAAATAAAACAAAATAGACATTAAAAAAACTGCGCATAAGTTTATACACAACGTTTTGAAGACACCGGCATTTTAATAGAAGAGAAATAATGAAGAATATTCCTATATGCCCTTCCTGCAATCAAAATAGACAGACAGATATTCATTTGTTTTGGGAATGTAAGGAAACTAAGATATAAAGATGTGGTGGTATCAAGTGTTTATAAACTAGGTAAGACCAAAATACACGACAGAGCTATAAATACATTACATTTTTTAAAAATATAAATAGAAAAGCGATGAACAGACAACAGTTTTTTTTCTGATAAATAGTTTTATACATCAGTTTTGGGAAATGTCAGCCAACATTCAGTGCAAGAAATCATCAATTATCTAATTCGAGAATTAATAAGGTTTACTAATGTGAGATTTAGAGATTAATGTTGATATAATAAGTTTTTACATACATGGCTAATACTATGCATTCAATACTTAGAGACAATTGTACAAGGTATGTCTTTGTCTTTTTCATGTAAATGTATATGTATTATGTGTATATGTGGGTATGATAAAACCTAAAATGATAACAAAAATAGAGATAAATAAATATAAAATATTCATACAAAAAATAATATAATAACAAATAAAATAACAAAAAGTAAAAAAATAAACAGAACGTAAAATAAATAGTTTTTTTACGGAATAAGTGTAAATTACTTGTATTTCTCTTTCACGGTTACTGTACCCAGTACCAAAAAAACGCTACCTTTAGTTTGTCACAGCGTGTGTATATCCAGTAGCGACCTCTGTCGTCCGTCTTTCATGCACAACCGCCTGAGTGGTATAGAGGGGGTCAAAATGATACCCGCAACATTGTGTCGTTATTGAGCGGTATTGTAACTCTCTGGTGGTGGTATTGAATAAGAAAAAGTGGTCTTGTAGTCCCAATTAGATTGGAGATTGGGATTTTCTTTACTTATGAAATTTTATAATTAATTTTAAGAAAATTATAAAATATCACAATTCCCTGTAATTGTCAACCCCAAGTGACCAATTCGAGAATTGAAATTGGATGGTATTGGTGTTGGAGGTGGGCGTAATCTTTCCCCCCCCCCACTTTATCTCCCAGTTTTAACCTAAATTTATCCCAATCAGTATTCTCAATCTTGGGAAGGGTGGCGCGCGCCTTAGTTCTAATAGTATTTTTTAGATCCTCATATCGAGAAATATCTTCCACCACCGACTCAAATTCAGCGTCCGATATATTGTTATCGGCCAACGCTTTGGACACGATAACGTCGATGCTATTTTTCTTAGACCTTGCGAGAACCGATATTCTGTCGTGCTTTCTACTTTTATTTTAGAATTTTCTCCCCACTACTCTAAACGCCATACACAACAGTCCTGTCCCAGCGGCTACACCACTCTAACCCGCGGCAATAGGAATTGCCACGACTGTAGATAACAATGCAGCGGTTCCGGCCCCACCCAGTATAGAAACGGACGATAACAAGGTGCTCACCCCCTCCGCTATATTTGCAGCTCGTCTATATCTTTTAGCATTTACCCTCCGAGTTTCCCCCTCTTGTTTTAGAATATGCTGTATCTCGACGATATTTTCCAACTTGAAGTTTGACGGGGTCATATTGGGTGTTGAAACAGGATCGGCAGGTTTTGGTGGTAGGTTCAACCGCACATGTGCAGTTAAATGTTCACTCGTCATAAATCAAGTTCAATTAACAATGTCACAATAGTGGAAGAACTCGCTGCGCCAGCGATTTTCGTAACAAAGTTAATAACACTACCTTCGGAAAGTCTAATTGGATCGTCACCGGCGAACAAAACCACCGCTGAACTATCTCCATCGAGTTTATTGACTCCAATCGCCCGTTCTTCCCCATCCAGTACGAGATACACGGCGACCACGCCCACAGATTTACCATTAGAATTAACCGAGCAGACCGTCATTCGGAGAAGTGTACCTGGAGCTGTCCTGGCGTATACCCCATATCTATTGCTCGCTTTGGCACCGAACGAATATTCATAGAGCCCCTCATTCAATGGGCCCGCTTCTCAGCCCAAACTGTGATGACACGTTTTTGTGTTTGCAATAACTTAAACTGCTCTACAGATGTGTCCAACAATGTGGCAAGCTGCGCGATAGCGGTATGGGCCTCAACACGAACCTTTTCAGAGGTCTCCTCAAGTGCTTAGTTCGCGGCTCTACGAACACGTTTCAGTTTATCGCAAACTTCCATTATTTTCCCGTCTAGTTCGTTTAGTTCTGTATTTGTTTCTTCACGACTTTGTGTAGTCACAGCCAGGGCATATACTCTAAGTTGTGATAGTAGACTCTTGTGAATCTCGTCCGTGGCCGCCGATATAGTTATATTGATCAGTGATATTGTTATTTCGGTAGTTAAAAAATCACCGGTGGGGTTGGCTCCGTCAGGAATATCATTGTTACTCGGATTCTTTGAATTTATATCTGTCACCCAATCGCGATTGGAATTGGAAGAACTACATGGTCCGTATATACTCATAATGTTGGTTGTTATAAATCATATTACGAACATGCGTTTAATTCTTTGAATTAATTTGAAATTTCTAGGACGACCGAAATCGGGTAATAGTTTTTCAACTCTCTAGCTTGATCATCAAGAATAGAGACCGTAAATTCGTGGATATGTCCCGATTCCAAAACTTTCATCTCGGGGTGTGTGAAGTCTAAGGTCACAGTCTCCCCAATGAAACAATCACTGGCTTGCACGGTTTTCAGTAATGTGTGTTCAGTAATGGGGGATCCGTCTACCATTTTGTACGATGTGTTCACCCGATCCAGGTGCACCTTGAGAGTTTTCGTGAAAGGCGAAGTCCACCGGGTTATCACCGACGTACTCACCCGGGGCAAACAATCCTTTATTCGCGGAGTATGTCTCTCTAAAACCGAGTCGAATACCCAACGTCGGGGAGATCCTTACCCGGCTGTCTGGGCCGATGGTCATTGTTGCGAGCCCGGTAGCCTTCGATACTGTGAGGTTGGCTTTACCGTCAAGCTCTGATGTGACAAAATCTTTGATCTGTCTAAATCTCCACAGTCCGGGAGGCAGCTTTACACATACAGAGCGACCATCCTTCTCATAGCCAAACCCTTCGCTCTTCCCCACATTCTCCAACCCAACCGTGAAGGTGATTGATCTGAGGCCTACCCGGCGTTTTCCGCAGCAGTTGTCGATTGACTTTTGAAGTTCACAACTCTCTTTTTGAACATTAGTGATAGTTTCAAACATAATAATATCTTTCAATAGATACCAAAGCATTTAGCTTTAATTATAATGCAAAGTACCTGGTGGGAGGTGTATACACTCAAAAGAACACCATTGGTGGGCTTGTGCACCCCCCAAATAAGAGCCAGTTTGGGCCTGGGTTTCAACACCAATTTCCCTAACATGTTTGAGAAGTACAGACTTCCTAAAACCATTACACAGGATGTCATAACAAACTGGAACAACAATCCTATGAACTGGCAGAACCAACTAAATTTTGCCGTGTGGTGTGCCACAACCGGGTGTGGCGTCTCTTTCAGAGACCACATACAATACAAGAACAGCATGCTGAGCACTAGCGTCTACAACTTTCATGTGTATTATACTATTAGGAGGATTCTCAAAGAACTAGGTACTCCACTACCTCAAGACGACGGCTTGGAATCCCATTTCCAACACATACAACCGTAAGGCGTTCGAACGGATATGTGACGAATGTAACGTTTGAAAAGATTCGGATTGAAGACAGAATGTATACCCGAACAGCAACAACCTGGGCACCGTTCATCTTTGGGGTTTAGAGCACGGGACATACTATGCCAGAACGAAACCTGCTTGTACAGGGTTGGCGGTCGGGGGTAATACTCCGAGTTACACAGCACCACCACCATTCAGAAACACGGTAAATTGGACGGAAAACAATTTTAATACCTCTAACATGACATTCGGGGCTGAAGTGGCTAGAGGGCACACGTGCAATTAAAAATACTGTACATGGTTATCACCATCAAAGGCTCACGTACAGTATATTTTACAAGACAGAAACGTGCAGAAGGGTATAGAAACCTTTATATTGGACGACGGTCTAGGTTTTACGCAGGCCGGTGTTATCCGCCTCAACGACTCCATTCGCACATACGTCTGGGCCATCATCGGCGCACAGAAGCAAACTCGCAGTTCTATACTGGACACGGGAACGGCGTTTGACGCGCAAAAACAATTATTGGCACTTGTAGAGGACGCCATCTCAGCTAAGGTGGACCTGGAGAAGGCGATCCAGAAGTATCAAGACGTTTTGCAGAATGCCAGCACCCCAGTAGACTATGTATTTGGAATAGGTCTTTATATGGCGCCGACCAATATGATACTACGAGAAGACCCGGTTGACGGTTACAATAATCAGATCGTAATCGCCACCGTCAATCAAAAAATCGGCCACAACGGGAACGTGAACGCGGATATCATCAAGCGCACCCCCAACATGCTCGGGTTCAACAGTGTTGAGGTTGGAAGTGGAAACGCTTTCATAAAACCGCAAGAACCCACCCCAGTACCCCCAATCCACTCGCGATTGGAAGAATTGGATGCACCATCACGTTCCCCCAGTTCCAAAGGAACTAGTGTCTCATCAAGTTCCACCAGTTCCGTAGGAACTAGTGTCACAACCCACGAGGAGGAGAAATTAGGGCTCGTCGTTGCCCTCATGGCGATCGGACTATTTGCGCATTTGGAACTCTTGGGCTGAGAATAGTAGGAGACCGGCCATCGCCACGAGTAAAGCCGAAGCATTCTCAGCGAGCCATCCGGCCGTTTTTGATAATATAGTTAACAAGTAGGAGACGAGACCCCCGATGAGCCCAGGCAGCGCGGCAGCCGCCTTTTCGGCTAATTTAGCCAGGAGACTGGCGAGGCCTTTTAGATGTTTTGTTACCCACTCCTTGGCTCCACCGGATGGCGCGGGTGCTGGCGCGGGTGCAGCCGCCGCACCGCCAGTGAAAGCTAGAACTATAGTTGATATAGTCATGCCGACAGCTGTGAGGATGCTTACTATTGTGACGCCCTGCTCTCTGAACAGAGTGCGAATACGCTCAACGAGTGTCGTCTCCTCGTGCAGAACCCTCGATATTATTTCGCGGATCCGACTTATTTTGGGTGCGGAGAGCCTCACGACAAGCCCATGCAGCCTCCAAGCGAGCTGCTCATTCATCCCGCAACGACCGCAGGCGTTCGGTGATCCGCTCGGTAGATTCTCTATCATCACGGACTTCCCCAAGTTTTCTTTCTTCTAGTGCGATATGTTCACCCAGCGCCATGAGTTTGGAGAGGTTATGGACCAATTCACCCGGACTATTTGCATAGCCATATCGTGGCCCCGGAGTTCACGAAGTGGTAACGGTGGGTCATCCATCGTGCTGAGTATTCCATCTATCTCGCTTTCGCTGAGCTCCATTGTCTGAATAGCGTCGGTGGCTACACAAGGGACCTCGCTGAGCTCAACAGTTTCTATCGCGGCGGCCGGCTTCGCCATCCATTCGTCCTTTACGATTTGGCCACCGCCCCGGTTTCCGGCAATGGTGCTCATCAATAGGGGTTTTCTGATCCTCATGTTGACGATCGGGATATTTGATGCTTTTAGTCGCAACCTACCCTTCAGATCCAATTCGAACTTGGAGTAGTCGGGGCGAAAGGCGTGAGACAGAGCGTCGTTATTACAAACAACCCATCGACGATCGACCAGAACCAGCAGCTCTTAGCCCGCTTCCCCAACCTCGGAGCTAACGACGTTATTGTGCCGGGGACTGTTCGCCTCGCTTTCACTATTTCGCTGACGTCGACAGACGCGGACCGAACCGTTGTTCAGAACCTGGGTCGCGCCATCGTGAAGAAGACGATAAAGATTTCTGGTAATGAGGTGATGTCGATCGACGACAGCGACGTTTACCATTGTTATCAGGACATGTGGAAGACGACACAAGAGCGCTTACGGCAACCGCTTCTACATCCCGCTCGAATTTGAGTTGCTGGAGAGTCACATGCCCTACTATCAGAGTGCTTTGGCGGACCGCCTCGAATACGAACTAACGTTCAACGACTACGGCCGAGGTCTCATAGCCACTGACATGGCATTGACGTATACGATCGACAATGTTTCGCTGGAGTACGACATGGTCACAATGCCGGAACTCGCGCGATTGATCAGAACCCAGTACGCCGGGCGCGTTGCCATACTTTACGACCGAGTTCTTCGCCACCGCAAGATGACGAAAGACAAAAGCGACACATTGTGGAATATTAACGTCAACGTACCCGCCCGCTCGATGAAAGGTATACTGATGCTGTTCGAGGAGTGTCGGTTCGCGCTCGGGGTTAGAAAAACGGACACATTCTATAACCCCAAAATCACAAAGGTCGAGGTGACGATCGAGGGAGTCCCAATCAACTCTACAGCCAGGGCCTTCGCGCGCACAAGCAGTGGGACGAAGTCAGAAAGCAGTTTGCTGCCGGCTCTAAGCTCTCCCCGGAGGTTGCCGCGGTTGCCAAAGACCTGCAGCTCTCGGACGTCTCCCTCGCGGAGTTGCTGACTACCAAATACGCGTTATGGCTAGACATGCGAGTCAGCGACGACGACCAAATGCACGGTAGTGGGCGCCAAGTTGAGAACGCTAGCGAGGGTGTGACGATCCAGATAACCAAAGAGGCGGATGGAGCTGGCGCATTGAACGTGTATCTATATATAATCACAGACGCACAACTCAACATCGAAGATGGTCGATACGTCTCAGCACTCAACTAAATCTAATGATTTAAATAAAGTTTGTGATGCTCACTCTGCCATAATGTGTGGGCAGACAGGATGCGGAATAAACGGTTTTCATCCTCGACTTGCTCGAGGGGTCCTACCGCAATGCCTTTCGTCATATTGTGATCCTGTGTCCCACTGTGCGGCACAACAATACTTATCAGCGGCGCCCGTGGATATGGGCCGACCCTGAGCTATATGTCGTTGACCCCGGTGACAGGCTTCACGATTGGTTGTGTGGCTTCTACCAAATATTCCAGGGCGAGCCCACCCTATATGTGATTGACGACTGCTCGGCCAAGGCGGCGATGACCAAAATGAAGGACATGCTCTCCGAGCTCGAATTTTCTGGCCGCCATGCGGGGCAAAGTGTATGGATCTCCACTCAGAAGTACAACGCCGTCCTCAAGGATCTGCGAGAGCAAACGAAATGGGTCGCCCTCTTTCACTCATTCAATGACTGTCTTCGAGAGAACGACGTTATCCCAACGCGCGAGGAGCGCCTGGAGGTTCGACAGATGCTTTCAGAAACTAAGCACGTCAAGCTTCTGCTAAAGACTGATCAACCAACTGCTTACAAAGTCATCAATTAATTACTGAGCAATTGCTTAAAGTTCGTTAGTAACTGCTGAGCAATGCTTAACAATGCTGAGCAATTGCTGAAAAATGCTTAACAAATACTTAGCAAATGCAGAGCAAATGATTAACAATGCTAAGCAATACTGAATAATGTTTAACATTGCTGAACAAATGCTTAGCAATTGCTTAACAATGCTGAACAAATGCTGAACAAATGTTGAACAATGTGGGAATCAATTTGTTGCTCCGCTTAATAATTGTTCAGCAAGTATTGCTTTGTTACGAGTATAACGGTGATCATAAGTATCGGGTGGTGTACTTGGCAATATGTTAGACTTAGCCAGAATAGTACATCCAACACTGTTGGAATAAATAAAATAATGAACTGCGACGAACTTCTCGATCAGCTAATGGAAGAAACACTCGTGCCGACTGTCGGTACGACTGCCGACACGACTGAACCTGTAGGAACGATTGCCGACACGACTGCCGATACGGTATCTGCCCAACCGCACCTGTGCAGTGGGATGAAAGAAAATGAAAACGCGACGCGACTCGAGCGGCTAGCTGCGCTGGTTGCTGGGGGACAATCGGAGCATTATCTCGGTAGGCGTCTCTCAGTTCGTTAGGTGGACGAGATGTCAGATGAGGAGGTCAATAAAATGTATGCGCGATACGAATCTAGGTTAGGTGCGGAGATGACGAAAACTCTTGGATCGGCGGCTATTCATTTGTACGCTACCGCTGTTAGTATACTTCTTCCTATATCTGACACCGCGGGGTTGATTGGTGATTTAGAGACTGACCCTTTTGTAGTACACACTCTTAGAACAGCATGCTGCTCAATTTATCACAAGTTTGGAATGTACTTAGCTCCGCTGACAACCGCGTTGACCACGGCTAAGCACTGTCAATTTGGACATATATGCCCATGAACTATAAGCTCAGAAAATGATGACACAAGACACACACCCAACTCCGCTCCCGAGCATGTTGGACCAGGAGCGACAAGCACCTGTGAGAGTGACGGAGCAGCCCTCAACACTGTTGAACCCGATTGCACTTCCAACTTCAACACTGTTGAACCAGAGCACGTTGGGGGAGCAAGCTCCACAGGAAAAAACTCCACAGGAGCAAGCTCCGGTTGCGCGACATAAAAACCCAAAAAGGCAGGCAGCTGGGCGGGCAGCGGCTGCCACCCGAAAAGCTAAACAAGATAAAATACTCACCGAGCTTCGAGAGGTCAAACAGTCGTTGCAATCGCGGATTGCTGTTCCAGCCGCTCCTCCAATTCATGAATTGGAACAGGAGCCCCAATCGAAATTGGAGTTGGGGACCGAGACAATAAAACATCCGAAGACAGCTACAACCACACCTGTGCAATTGGAAGTGCAATCCCCGATTACTGTAGCTCCTACCTGGATCATCCCGTGGGTTGTTGGTGGTGGTCTGGCAGTTGTGGGCAGTTGTGGGCACCCTGTGTGTGCTGAACTACCTTTCGAAACAACCCCCATCAATTCACGACTTGGAGTTGGAGGCAGTTCCGAAGAAAGTTACGAAACCGATTGTGACCCATTTAAACATTGATCGCGATCCCTTTTATATGCAATAATTATAGTTATTAACAAAGAATCACGCCGCGCAAACTTTCCAGAACGTTGAAGAAGCCAACCGTGAGTACGCGCTGGCATATCCGCAGAGAAGTCTCGCGCCGCTGAATCCCGAGCCCCAACTTTCAGATTTCTATGTACCGTCAGAGGCCCAAAAAGACCGCGAGATCGCGTTCATCGTCGTGGGGATGGTTGCGACGTGTCTCGTCAGCTACTATATTGGAAAAGCAATAAGCAAAAGCAATAAGCAAAAGCAATAATTATTTTAATTTTTTTTTTTAAATAATATATATATATAATGTATATAGAACGTTGTTAGTTGACGAGCTTTATTTTGCTCTGATCGATGTAGGCTACACGGCCGTTAAACACCGTTTAGCTGGCGCAAAGGGTCCGATTCGTCTGGCCCAAGATTCTCTCGAGACGTGGCGCGAGGACGAAAAAGCGACCACCATTTTCGCAAAGCGGATGTTAGATTCCTCCGAGTTAGATTCCTCCGAGTTAGATTCCCCCGAGTTCCTTCAGAACTTAACCGGCAGCTGCAGCGAAACTTCAAACAAAGGTTTAGAGAATACCTCGCATACGCTGGACACGCGCAAGCTTGATAATAGCAAACTATCGGTTCGCCTAGCGCGCAAGCTATGTAACACGTACTACAGCCCCCGCGGCTACTGGAAGGGACTCGCGGCCATCAAGCAGGCCATCTGGCAGATCTATTTGCCCGCGCCTCACAATATTCCGCGGCCGAAATTCGACATGCCGGTGCCGAACGAAGTTCACCAAGCAGACCTCCTGTTTCTCCCTCACGATCGCGTCGGTCGCAAGACGTACAAGTACGCACTGACAATCGTTGACGTACCTAATATATAAGAGGAGTCCTCTCAAATGGCCAAGTCTTCTCCAGGTCGATCCCGGCCGAGATTTCATGGGCGCGGTCTCTCATCTATTGGCTAAACACGACGTTTCTGTCAGACGCGGCCGCGTCAACATCCACCGAGACCAGGGGATCGTGGAGCGGTTCAATCGAACCCTGGCTGAGAGGCTGTTCGAGCACCAATATGCCAAAGAACTTGTAGACCCTCATTCGCGATCGACCGAGTGGGTGACCAGGCTGCCCGCCGTGGTCTCTGCACTGTACGGCGAGGTGATCAGATTGATCGGTAAGAAGCCTGTAGATGCTATGAAGTCTAAAAAGGTGTCGCACAAACCATCCGCCGTCTCGCGCGAGCGACCCGTTGGATTAGCGGAGAAACGACTTCGCTCGGATGTTGACGTCCGGTACCTCTATCAACCGGGAGAGCTCGAAGGTGGCCGCCGCCGCGCGACTGATCTCGTATGGTCTCTCAATGTATATCACCTAGATCGATCTATTACCAAACCCGATGAGCCCGTGCTCTACTATTTGGATGATGGTCCATCGCGCGGGTTTGTTCGTGAAGAACTTCTTGTGGTGCCTTCTGACACCCAGCTACCACCGGTCCGTCCATCGTCATAGTCGGTCAGAGTCTTTAGTATTCTCCCCTTTTTTAGAGTCCTTTTTTGTTCACCTATGTTAGAGGCTCGGTGTGTACCCCGTCTTCCATCACTCTCCTCTTGTCGTTGTACGCCGACAACCCAAGTTTACTCTGGGTGTATGTTTTCATTACTCCACCGTTCATACGGAACCCTATATTTTTAGCCACGTCTCTATGGCCTTCCAACGCGTTCTTATATCTATTCCAACTCACGCTGTTGGTTCTCTTACTCATTCCCTTAGAGGAATGCTTCACTGCGCCCGGGGTTTCTAGTCTTGTTGGTTGTGTGGCCAGCGCGCGTTGTTGGTGCCTGGCCGGATGCCGCTTGGAGTCTTCGCTCTCAGCCAGCTTTTCTACGAAGTAACACTTACTGGATAGCGCTATAGCTCTATCTCCTTGGAACTCCATCTTGAATAGCCCAGGTTCTCTGTTACTCCATTGGTCACATGCGAGCCAGTTGCGCTTATCTTTCTCGTATGTCACACGTTGTCTAGGCTTCACCAGCGCGTCTAGGCTTTCATCGTTAGCTGTACTATCCGGTTTAGCACTCATACCTATGTACATGCTGTCCGTATTCATCTGAATTAGTTCAAAGTCCTTTCTCGATACGTACTTGTCTAGGAAGTCGTAATATAACTCTAACATTCTCAGCTTGGCTAGTTGGTACACGGCTATCCCACAGTGGAACGGTCTCTTAACAGCACACTTAGCCTTCCTACTAGATATCTCATACGCGTCTCCGATCTATTCCAGATCTTCAAAGAACGCTGAGCGTAGTGCTTTATCCACACAGCTCTCACATTTCGTGTACGTAGTGTTAAGGTGTCTCTCTGGTGCCTCAATCATCTTACCACAACACGAATTACCAACCAACTTCATTATTTCAGCTACCGGCTTCTTCGATTCATCTACGTCTCCGGTCCTCCTAGCCGCAGTCACCTCTTCGACAAACCACGCCAACGGTTTTCCAGCTTCGTATTATAGGATCCTGTGGAGGCCGGTTATCACTAGCCCGTGCTCTAGATACCACTTCAACAGCGGGGCGTACAGCAGCATCTTTTTTGCCGACAGCGTGCCCACTAATTCTTTTCCGTCTCCTCGATTCCTGTCTGTGTTTTTCAGATACTGGAGCATGTTGTCTGGAACCTCCTCCTCTTCAACTACCCTGTTTATGAACAGCGGAGACATCTCTTCAAACTTTTCTCTCAGGCTCTCGAGGACTTCTATATCCACCTCGGCGAACCCGAACCAGTAATCGCTTCCCCTGTGTACCCATTTGCAGAACTTGTCTATGATCTTTTGGTTGTGGGGTGTCTTATTGTGGGGTATAGTTTCCTTAACGCACGGCATCTCTTTTTTGAGTGTCGACAGGTACAGGGCCTTAGCGTCGTACCCGAGGACTGCCTGACACGGTTTCCCTTCACCCTTACTGTTTGGGCGTATCTTAGAAACACCTGCCTCGGCGTATCTGGTGAACACGATATACTGTCCTCCGACTAGAGCTCCCTGTAACATCTCGTATGTCTCTTTCTCTGGGGCGTACAGCTGGCCAGTCTTCGGTCCGGATCCAGCTTTTCCCGGGATACCAGCACTTGCCGACGCCGTACCTCGCATCAGATATTGGATGGCTACTCCTGGCAGGGTAACGGCGTCTTTAAATATATCTACGCCTCTATGTTTGTAAAAGTCACACATCTTACCTAAGACCTCTAGAAAAGGTGATACGTCGAGATCGTTGTAGTATCTCACCCAGTCCTTAAATGTTCTCATTCCTTTCTCCTCGAAAATTCTCTTACACTCCTCCAGCTGCTCTTCGGTTACCAGCATCTCACAACTGAGTTTGGAATACCAGTGCTCTATGTCAGGGAGCCCTTGATATGCTAGCTTGTCTACAGAATCGAACCACTCATACGGGAAGAAGGACTTTTGAGATGAGCAGTCGTATGCCTTAATCCACTTATCGTAACTGACTCCCGGACCAAGGTACATGAGAACGTCCAGGAATCTGAATTCCGGAGTGAATAGGAATATGGTGTCGTTAGTCCGCTTGCCCACCATAACTTTCGTGGTCGTGTCTGCCAGCTTGCCCACCAGATGTTTCTTGATGAGGTTGATGTCATACCTACTGCAGTTGAAACCCAACAATGGGACCTGATCTATCCACCTGTTTATCTCATCCACTTGGCGGGGCCTGAGGTGCTCCGTGTCATCGAACCTGTACCGGCGACCCACTTCTTCGCGAATGTCCCCACCCCTCTCCTGCAGATCTTCTATGAACTTACTTACCAGTTTGGCAGGATCCGTGTCACAGATGTGAGATACGGATCCAAACAGGCTGTCCCCTATGCTAACGCTTACGGGCACGTGCTCTGTATCGTACGATAGGTCTGGCGTTTGGTCGGTCCTCCCTTCCTTACTCAGATACGCTTCAAAATCCTATACTATCTGGTACGGGTACAGTGTGGTGGGACATCCTGTCTTAATCTTAGCGCCGGTTCTGTTATACTTACACTCCCACATTATCACTAGGTTAAATCCTGCGTTACGGATCTCATTATCCCGCTTGTTGCTGGTGCAAAACTCGTGGGATCTCGCCGGGTGATGTTTCGGACAGCCGTGCCAGAAACACCCGTGATACTGGTACACCGTGTTATTTTCCTTGCAGTATCCATCTACTGGTGATCCACAGATCTACCTCTCCCCGCCGTGCCCACACTGCTCATGATGGATGTGCACGTTCTCCTCACTCTCAACAGACGCCATCCAATCAAGTGCCCCTAGGCTTCCAGCGCTCTTTGGGTAGAAGGCCTTCTCGAACGCGGAGCGAGGGCGCTCGAGAACTTTCCCTTCGCATACGGCGTGTGTCTCGCCCTTCATGCACTTGGGTCCGTGCCGAGTAACGTGACTAGCCTTCGTGAACCTCTGTTTGCAAGTGTTGCAGGCGTACGTTTTCGACAGACCTTTTAGGTTTTTTATCAGGAACGCGTGGTTTTTGTAGATGCCTATCGTCATGTGCTTCGTACCTACCTCCTCATAGTGTGCTGGGGCCTTCCTCAACCACCAGATTCCTTTCTCGGTTGGCTCATATACTTCTATACCCACCTTAAACCTCTCCTCAACCTTTTTCAGCTCGTCTAGTGAAATAGGCCCAGGCTCTCTCTTACCGAAATACTTAGCACTCATCTCTCTGGCTTGGGCGGTACACTTGTCTGGTCGCGGCCCGCCGTAAATGGCCAGGCACCTGAATATAAACATGCTCATCGTTGTATTTATCTAACGAGTTCATACGTTTCTTATTCCTCAACCAGTCTGGGAGAGGTCCACCAGCCGCGTGTTTGGAAGTCAGCCCGAGATCTACTCCTCGTGTTCCCTGCACTAGTTTTATAAAAACCTGCTCCCACCTCACGAACGTCCATTTCGTGTTGGGTCTCTCGACTTTATCTATATCCATCCGCTTTCTCTCGTTATCTTTCGCCCATTTCTCTACTTCACCTAAGGAGTCCATCCACCTACTCCCAAAAAGATTCTTATTAAATATTATCGTCTTTGCGCGACCTCGGTAATCTTTTTTCCTCAATGTGTTGTAGTTTGTAGGAGTATGAATATCTTAGGTGGAAGTTTGTTGTCAGATGAGAAGTTAATTTCCCTACTATCCTATTAGGTATTTCCGTTTCTACGTACTTCCTAAATGAGAACGTGAACGTGCGTCTACCCTGCTCACCTTTCTCCATCTCTTCGTCTCTAACCCCTAGAATAGCCTCGCCCTCGTCAGCTATCGCGTGTAGGAGATATTTTTTTTTAAGTTTACGCTTTGGTTTAGCTACGGCGGGTGAAGCCGGCAGGGCGGTCATTCTCAGTTCAATTATACTCTCTACTTGTAGTCGTTTTCCTATTTGAGTGGTTAACTCCTGATACCACAAGACGGCATTTGTGAAGGCACCTCTGGAGTATGCCCTACCTACTCGACGTGTAAACGCCTCATTCTTTGTGGCGTTTATCAGCTTATTTAACCCAGGAACGCGCAGACGGTTGCTATAGACAATGCCAAGAGATTTAGCCTCGGCTCTCAACGTTTCAATCTGAACCTGATTAATTGTGGTAGGCATTTTTTTATATCAGTATATTTTTGGTATATATACTTTGGTGTGATATAACCTATGAGATTTATCTGTTCATTTGGTTGTCACATATATACCTTATGTAATTGTGATACACAATTGAACAGATAAATCTCATAGGTATAAATGGAGTGTGTTATATGTTGTAAAACTTTTGCACGACCAGCCAACCTGCAAAGGCATCTAGCAAAGAAAGATCCTTGTGCCGCCCCACAATTCCAATGCCCCAGATGCCCTTGTAAATTCGTTAGTGCCCAAACTCTTTGTAGACATAAGCAACTGCGCTGCCAGGTGGCTAAAGGTGAACGTGGTATACTAGGGCTGGTAGAATTAGTTGCTGATCTACGGAATAAATTAGCTATATTGGAGGAGGAAAATGCGGTGTTGGAATATAAACTATCACGCGCGGACGTTCCGTCTCTTACTTGAAATAAGTATGTTAGCAAATATACTTTTTTATATTAATTAATTGGCTCTGACCAAATGGTATAAGAAATACAACTCTGACAAGGAAGACGCGCTTTAGAAGTACACAGTTGTTTAACTTGGCTCTGACGAAATGGGCTGGACTCTTATTCTATAGGAGGTCCGCACTTAAACTATCACGCGCGGACGCGCCGTCTCTTACTTGAAATATAATTTTTTGGAGGAGTTTTCCTCGTTTATTGCCAGAGTTTTACTATAGATTATAGAGCGGGTATCATTTTGACCCCCTTCATACTTTTTTCAAAAAATCCCAATCTCCAATCTAATTGGGACTACAAGACCACTTTTTCTCATTCAATACCACCACCAACCAAAAAGTGGTGGGAGCTACAATACCGCTCAATAACGACACAATGTTTGCCGGTATCATTTTGATCCCCTCTCCCCTCTATACTACTGCCTGCGCTAATCTTGCCAATATTTGTACATTTATTTATTTCAAAATACTTTAATACTGTGTTTTCGAGAAGTCAAGCAGCTTGATTGGATGAGCCAGAGCTGTGCTACAGAACTGATTGATTGCGAGTTGACATTGCCAATAGATGTACAGAAACTCTGATAACTTTAATTAAATTAACGCAGGCGGGGGTGTATACATGTAACGGATACTGGCGATCAGCAGATAAGCTGCATAGACTACTTCACGTTATGGACGGCCCACTCGTCTATCTTAGTGCTTGGTGAATGTTAAGTATAGTGTAGACGCTGAATGACGTACTTGATTGTACGGAGCCCCGCAGGGGACGTAGAATTCTTATGTTTTATTAATTCGTTCCCACGAAATAACAATTCGTCCCCTCAATTTAACAATTCGTTCCCACGAATTAACAATTCGTTCCCTCAATTTAACAATTCATTCCCTCAATTTAACAATTCGTTCCCACGAAATAACAATTCGTTCCCATCAATTTAACAATTTACATTTCCCTCAATTTAACAATTCGTTCCCACGAAATAACAATTCGTTCCCACGGGAACGAATTGTTAATTCGTGGTAACGAACTGTTATATCGTGGGAACGAATTGTTAATTCGAGGGAACAAATTGTTATATCGTGGGAACGAATTGTTATATCGTGGATACGAATTGTTAATTCGAGGGAACGAATTGTTAATTCGAGGGAACGAATTGTTATTTCGTGGGAACGAAGTAATTAAAAAAATCCATGTCCCCTGCAGGGCTCCGTATGATTGTGCATAATGGGCGTACAAAGTATGACTGTGAACACTAACCCTGTTGGTATTGCCGATATTTCTGTTGCAGTAGAGAATATTTCGTTACACGGTATGCATACATACGGAACAGCATTTAATTTATTGTACTTTAACACGTTCTACATGTAACCTACATATCATAAAGCAACATTTGCACACACGTTACAGCCAGTTTCATCAGGATCTGCAGTATTTGTCAGTATTTTTCAGGTACTTTGTACAAGTCCATTACATATTAAGTGCAGATCCTTTGTCGGTTTAATGGACTAGTCCGGAATTGAGATACGCCATTTGATTTTGTACCTTCGGACATCTGCGTAATTACATGAAATACGTCTACAAAAGTTATAATATTTTCCGTAAATGGCGTCGAAAGTTTACAAAATTGTATCAACTTTTGACTTTATTTATGGAAAATATTGTTAATTTTGTAAACGTAATTAATTAAATTACTGAGATGTCCGAATGTACAAAATCGCATGGCGTGTCTCATTTATAGGTGAATGGGTTGACTATAATGAGGTATGCATTTATAGACATTCGCCTGTGTGAGTTATGCACGAGAAATATGTGGTTCGTTTATATACAAACAAAAACATACAGGAATATACATTAACAGTCCATGTTTATAATGGTACGTTTCTATTTATTGTAACAAAGGATTAAAGTAATGATACTTATACAATGAACCCTCTCCAGACGGGACACCCTGGGAGATCCATCAATCCATCAATCGAAATTTCCAGACGATTCTAAATGTGCACTTACGATCATTTTAGTCGTACGAAGCTTAGTGAAACGGGCCCGCGGTGAGTAGGGGTGATTTGTTATGAGTAACAATATTAAACGGACATGTAATCAGCAAAAACAAAACAAAACAAAAAAAAGAATTGTACTAATACACTGGGACCACCACTTTAGTTGGTAATCATCATAAATATAACTTGTACACATACATGTACACATTAATTTTCGCATCACTCGACATGAATACATAACCATGGTTTTTGAAGTCATGACTGCGTTGGATTTAGATAATGTTTTCGGCCGTAATGAATTACCAGATTATACATTTTGGGAGAAAGAATACACAGATCGGAAGGAAGAAGACAAAGTATTCGATGGCATACACAAGAAAGTAAAGCCGTATTCCAAAGCTGATAAATCAACGGACAATGATATGAGATCGAGCGGAGAGTTGAGAAACCACGAAAGTAAGGTGGTCAAGACGCCGCAGCATAGACGCGAGAAGATTACCAAACTTCGTTCCGCACATGGCACCGCTGGCATCGATGCCAAGAAACACTTGGAAGAAACACACGAAGATGTGTCAACGGCAGAAATCGTCAGTGATTATTCCAATTGGAATGAAGTACGTGAACGCGCCTGCGGTGAATCACGTCGCACACACGTGTATGGTAGATCAACAGATTCCTTAGATGTCAACAACGGAAACCATTCGGCTGCCCGATTCAGTGAAACAACAAAAGTAGAAGCTAATAAAACCACGATTATTCCTGCGACATATGTACATAAAAATGACAATATGAATGAGACGGAACGGCAAACCGAGGGCTGCAGCATATTACACCAAGCCGAACTTATTACAATAACACTCACGACTCCGATGATACGTAAGATTGGCGTAGCGGATAAACAGCGGATTCAGGATATACACAATCCGATATGGAAGAACCGTGAACTGAAATCTGAAATACCGTCTGTATCTTCAGGAAAAGCGAATGTAGAACATATGGATGTAGGTATGGTGCTTATCTGTGGCTGTGACTGGAGAAATTAGGCTTATGAAATGTTTAACCCGTGTAGATCCTGAGCAAGTAGCACATTCATGTAGCTTGTTAATTTTTATTGCGTGATAGAAGCATGACGTGTGCCTCCTTGATAGAATGTCGAACAGTGTAGATCCCGATCAGACTGTGCTGTTGCATAGGCTGATATGTAGCCTATTTCACCAACATTGCAAAGTATACTTTTCTAGCAAAGTATACTTTGAGGGAGAAATTTCTATTTTAGGATAAATTTATTATTTTTTATTATACTGAATTTATTACATTATCACAGCCATTTTTGCCTGTGATAATGTAATAAATTCAGTATATTAATTCTGCATGCTTTTAATCATCAAATATATGCAGTCGTTAGTTCTATATGAAATAATGCATTTCAGGAAAAATAAATGATTACACCCTCAAAGTATACTTTCGTAGTAAAGTATACTTTGCAATGTTGGTGAAATCAGCTACTGATCTACACTGGTCACAAAACCCATAAGCCACATTTGTCCCGCCACAGTCACACATTCCTCAAATGCACTACTGTCTGTTCCACGTTTTGCTGCCGACGATCTTTTGTCCATTAAACACGTTAAATCTTTTCTTTTCATCAATAACAAAAAAAGTCACCATCCTCAATTATTTGTTATTGGATGAAATTCCGTCAAATATTGATTTAATTGCGAATAAGCTATTTTCCTATTTGAATTTAATATAGGGGGTAGGTTTTTTAATTTTCTTTTTTTATTTGTGGACAGATTTTCAAAATCAAACTTTTGTATTCTTAGTTATATCATTTACAAGCTATCTAGCAAGGTTTCGGATTCATTTAAAACAAATTTGCTCCTCCCCCAGCTGTACCAAGTTTTTCCCCTATGTTAAATTCCCAGAGGAAAATCTTTTGTTCTCTATAGAATCAATATTCGATAGGATTTCATCAAACAAAAACTTTTGGGGATGGTGACGTTTTTTGTTATTGGTGAAAATGTAAACATTTAAATATTTTTTCGATTTAATATGTTTAATAGCCAAAATGTCGTCTGCAGAAAAACGTGGAACAGACAGTAAGTAACATAATAGGAGAGACACTGTGTAATAATGCAATATTTCATTATTGTTCTTCCATGTTATTCGAATAAACAAAGTGGATGTAAATTGTAATTTAAACACATATGTTTATACTGAATATACTTTTCCTGTAGCCTACATGTATGTCACCCAAATTGCAAAGTATACTTGTCTTGCTAAGTACACTTTGAGGGAGATTTTTTTTATTTAATGATAAATTTTTATTATACTGAATTTATTACATTATCACATAAATGTCATATCCTCAGCATGAAATAGGTGCATGGTTATAATGCTGGAAATAAAAATTGTTCTTTATTGTCAACTTTATCCGGCTTCATTTGCCGGAAATGGTAGGAATTCCTTGGCCAGCCTCGGAATAACATGCTATTGTCGTCCGTAGCCTATTTCACCACCATTTCAAAGTATACTTATCTTGCTAAGTAGACTTTAAGGTAGAAATTTTATTTTAAGGATAAATTTATTAATTTTTATTATACTGAATGTATTACATTATCACAGCCATTTTGGCTGTGATAATGCAATACATTCAGTATAATAATTATGCATACTTTAAATAATCAAATATATGCAGTCGTTAGTTCTATATGAAATAATGCATTTCGGGAAAAATGAATTATTACTCACTGAAAGTACACTTTGCTAGATAAGTATGCTTTGCAATTTTGTTGAAATAGGTTACTGGTTTCATTGAACAGGGTAATAACAATATGTAAGTGTACTTCAATCTGGTGCTGCACAACTATTCCGACCCAGTTGGTATAACTATTGAATCAGACCTGTGTGATCAGAATAAAATATTTAATGTCATATTAAATGAGCACACGTTTCATTGATTGCATGCTAGCAACATCGTATATCGAAGGTATAGTGAACGCCTAACACGTTTTCTTTTAGCTGTCTCATTTATATATTTACAAGTATTACAGAACTCCAAATAATCTTTGTGTCTGAAGAGTATTATACCCCCATCTTTCAAATGCAAAGCGTATTTTACTTTTACAAATGTAGTATTGATTTTCTTCCTTCTTAAACAGGAAACAAATGATGAAAAATGAAACAAATTTAAACAAATTTAAAAAGTCACTTACTTGAGCTGCAAAAAACAAACAATGTTTACTTTTTGCAGCTCAACTAAGTAAATTTTCACTTTATTACAGTATATTCACTACTCAAATTGCAAATCAATACATATTTTCACATTGCTGTGTATTTAGTGCTCCTACTTTTGATAATCAATGCGTATTCTGCTTAAATAAGTGCGTAAAATACGCCAATACGCACCTTATCTGGAGCTCTGGTATTACTCTCAGTCTAGCGGATGGTCATTTTAATGCACTTTATTGTTACTACAATGAAGATTTGTTGAAGCTTCCCAAACGAACTGAAAAACGAAAACGAATGGAAAACGACGTGAAAACGATCGTTGTGTACAACGATATGTATAGAAACGATTGTCGTGTGTTTGTTTTGTACGTGATACGATATACCTGGGCTTTCAACTATTTAAACGCAGGTCATTTATTTCAACGCAACTTTTTGACATTGGCTTCGTTGTTTTTAATTTAAATGTTTAATCCAAGTAAATATATATTGTCACATGAGCTATTTACTTTGAAAACTGTACCATCACTATTTTTTTGTTTTAACGCTGTAATGATTAAGGCAGCGAAGTCTGAAAAATGTCCACATATTTTACTCACCGTACAAACTAAAGACACGTAGTTGTTTAGCTTTATTGTATCATTTATTTTATTAATGGTTAATTCTCTTTCTTACACGTAAATGTATATAATACACAACATACATGCATACATGTACACATGCCTTACATATTCAAAATCATATAAGTTATTGTGATTCTACACAGGCTATATAGTGTAATATTGCCCGTCTGGAGGTATGTTCACCCATATGAACATACCTTCAGACGGGCAATATTACACTATATAGCCTGTGTAGAATCACAATACCGTATTTGTCATACCGCAGATCCTGTATTTGGCCGTATAAACATATCTCTTCTTTTGATCTTTGCATTTTTTCAGGAAGAAAAATAATCCGAAATTCGATTTTCTATCGTCAGTCTTAATATAAAGGCGTCATGAACATTTTGTTTTTTTATTAAACGAAAACAAACTAAATATGGAGTAAGAAATCCATCGAAAACGACTTTATGACAGTTTTTTATATCGTGTAATTTAATATATATTCCACTGCTCTATCGATCTGCTCTCCCTTTGGCGCCTCTAGAATAAAGCGACCGGTTCCCAAACATTCGCTGTCATTGCTACGCTGCGGTTTCGTGCGTGGAACCCATAGTTTGTGACCTAAATATAGCCGTTTCACGAAGTCGAGCGTGTTGAGATTTGAAAAGCAATTTTCGTTATTTTGGCTAATTTTTCACTCATATTTTGATGAGCGAAGAATATTTATGGAAACATAAACAATGAAGACTGGTTTTGAGTGTACAATTTGTTACTTGTATTGATCAATTCGGGGTTTTACTTTGTTTAGTGAGGAATACAATTCGCAATCGCTAGACGCTTTCAAAATGTGTCTTCATTGGACGCGAGGCGCCGGATGGAATCGCAATTTCTCTTATGTTCGACGGCCTTAACAGGTCATATAATATATATGACAAGGCAAGCTAGCCAATCAAAAGCCGAGAAACTTATCTGCGGTATGACAATACATGTTATACATGTATGTTTAAATAAATTTGCATAGAGGTATATACAAGGTCATTGGATTATTGCATAGGGGTATATTTATATCGGAAGGTATGAAAACTCGCTTACATGGTAACATATAGTGATTTAGGGTAAGTCTTACAACAAAATGGGCACATGTAGGTTTTTTAAACACATGAACACCTCAATTCGCGGCTCGGTGTTCCATGGGCACATGTATGTTGTTTAAACACATGAACACCTCAATTAGGGCAGTAACTATTACATAATGTATCTTTCATCATCAACATCTCGTCTTGATTTATGCGTTAAGATGCAATATTTAATAGCACAACTTGGTTCTTCCAGCATGTTCTCATAAACAGAGTACATATAGACAGTCGTTAAACTACGTCATTTCCGACCATGACGTCACCTTTTTCAAATATGTCGTCGCATAAGAAACATTAAATAAGAAACTTCGCTATTATTTCCCAAAGATTATTGGAACCAGATGCAAATAACACGGAAACGCCAACACATTCATATACAAATATTCATACAAACTTACGTTACTTGGGGCGCAATCCCAAACATGACGTTACCATAGCAACTGCAACACGAGTCAAGAACATTATTTTCGAACTTGAGTTCTTGGAGCTTTCATTTATAGAATGGCGAACAGTTCAGATCCTCAGAGCTCCAGATAAGCTGCGTATTTGCTTAAATACCCAATTAAAATTGCCACAAACCCAATTGAAATCAGAAATAGCCAGTATCAAAAATCAATAAAAAAACCTTTAAACACATCTTGGTATTTCATTAGAATTGTCTCCAAGGAGACAATTCTAATGAAATGCCAATATATCTTTTCATTTCGAAGCAAACTATTCAATAATTGGTGTCTGTTAATGTGTAAACAGTAGTGTGATTTTATTTTACGCAATTACAATTTGAAATACCCTATTGCTTCAGAAATGATGGAGTGACAATTGGTCAGGCTACGAGGTAACAAATTCGGTTGAAATGCGACAAAAGGTGACAAAACTATAGGACTTGTCCGGGTATTTTATGAACTCGCCACGTATATCGCGATTATGTCCTCTTTACGAGGTCAGTGCAACACAATATGGAGCATAATACACAGGGACATCGATATCACTAAGCTGATCCCCTCGCTGGCAGCTTTGATAATATATTTTTTAACATTTTTGCCTTACATACAAGGCTAACATGGCTCGTATGCAAAGTAAAACACCATCCCTAAACAAACATTGTGGCCAAATACTATCAACATAGGTGAAGCGGATCATGTGTTATTGAAAGATGAAAGGTGTTACTAACGTACACAGATGGTAAAACGGTGGCAGGGATGGTGATAGAGGATCTTACATGATAGCTATTAAAAGATTTTACTGATTTCATAAGAAACGAGTCTATGCTAAACAGTTATTTACTGGCTCGCGGTTTTATTTCCTAAAGTAGGACTTTTGATCCAAAGTAGAAGAAATTGAAAAAGTTAATTTGCAGGATAGCATGACTCAGAATGTATATGTATGCATATCGAAACATGTACATTTATTTTATTTGTACGTCTGTGATGTAATTTCACCTACATGTATATATCTGTACCTTGTCTCACCTGCGTACGTTGGTGTTACCATCGTCATAACTTCTGATGTTTCAGTATTCGATAGTCAATCTCCTAAATTGAAGCGGCTGGTGAGAGAAAAGGGTTAGCTCCATGATGGATCTAGTTCTCGTATCCTACTAACCTCTTAAATTGCTATTACTAAGCGTACCTGCTCTGAAATTGGAAAACGGTGCTTCTGTTTCAGCCTGAAGATATAGCAAACAAGACCGATGATGACGACAACCAGGACAAGTCCGACGGCTCCAACTGGCCACAACGTCCTCAAGTTTACAAATTAACATCTGAATTAGTATTGGTAATGATACATGAAATGGCTTTATACAGTAAGCAAACATTATTTAACAATACTGCCTTCATCTTGTCTTATCACTATTCCCTAAATCACTATATGTTACCAAGCAAGCGAGTTTTCATACCTTCCGATATAAATATACCCCATATGCAATAATCCAATGACATATGTATAGACCTATATGCAAATTTATTTAAACATACATGTATAACATGTATTATTTTGAATATGTAAGGCATGTGTACATGTATGCATGTATGTTGTGTATTATATACATTTACGTGTAAGAAAGAGAATTAACCATTAATACAATACATGATACAATAAAGCTAAACAACTACGTGTCTTTAGTTTGTACGGTGAATAAAATATGTGGACACTTTTCAGACTTCGCTGCCTTAATCATTACAGCGTTAACAAAATAAAAATAGTGATAGTACAGTTTTCAAAGTAAATAGCTCATGTGACAATATATATTTACTTGGATTAAACATTTAAATTAAAAACAACGAAGCCAATGTCAAAAAGTTGCGTTGAAAGAAACGACCTGCGTTTAAATAGTTGAAAGCCCAGGTATATCGTATCACGTACAAAACAAACAAACGACAATCGTTTCTATACATATCGTTGTACAAAACGATCGTTTTCACGTCGTTTTCCATTCGTTTTAGTTTTTCAGTTCGTTTGGGAAGCTTCAACAAATCTTCATTGTAGTAACAATAAAGTGCATTAAAATGACCATCCGCTAGACTGAGAGTAATACCAGAGCTCCAGATAAGGTGCGTATTGGCGTATTTTACGCACTTATTTAAGCAGAATACGCATTGATTATCAAAAGTAGGAGCACTAAATACACAGCAATGTGAAAATATGCATTGATTTGCAATTTGAGTAGTGAAAATACTGTAATAAAGTGAAAATTTACTTATTTGAGCTGCAAAAAGTAAACATTGTTTGTTTTTTGCAGCTCAAATAAGTGACTTTTTAAATTTGTTTAAATTTGTTTCATTTTTCATCATTTGTTTCCTGTTTAAGAAGGAAGAAAATCAATACAACATTTGTAAAAGTAAATACGCTTTGCATTTGAAAGATGGGGGTATAATACTCTTCAGACACAAAGCTTATTTGGAGTTCTGTAATACCTGTAAATATATAAATGAGACAGCTAAAAGAAAACGTGTTAGGCGTTCACTATACCTTCGATATACGATGTTGCTAGCATGCAATAAATGAAACGTGTGCTCATTTAATATGACATTAAATATTATATTCTGATCACACAGGTCTGATTCAATAGTTATATCAACTAGGTCGGAATAGTTGTGCAGCACCAGATTGAAGTACACTTACATATTGTTATTACCCTGTTCAATGAAACCAGTAACCTATTTCAACAAAATTGCAAAGAAAACTTATCTAGCAAAGTGTACTTTCAGTGAGTAATAATTCATTTTTCCCGAAATTCATTATTTCATATAGAACTAACGAATGCATATATTTGATTATTTAAAGTATGCATAATTATTATTCTGAATTTATTGCATTATCACAGCCAAAAAGGCTGTTATAATGTAATAAATTCAGTATAATAAAAATTAATAAATTTATCCTTAAAATAAAATTTCTCCCTCAAAGTCTACTTAGCAAGATAAGTATACTTTGAAATGTTGGTGAAATAGGCTACAGACGACAATAGCATGTTATTCCGAGGCTGGCCAAGGAATTCCTACCATTTCCGGCAAGTGAAACCGGAGAAAGTTGACACAATAAACAACAATTTTTATTTCCAGAATTATAACCATGCACCTATTTCATGCTGAGGATATGACATTTATGTGATAATGTAATAAATTCAGTATAATAAAAATGGATCATTAAATACAATAAATCTCCCTCAAAGTGTACTTAGCAAGACAAGTATACTTTGCAATTTGGGTGACATACATGTAGGCTACAGGAAAAGTATATTCAGTATAAACATATGTGTTTAAATTACAATTTACATCAACTTTGTTTATTCGAATAACATGGAACAACAATAATGAAATATTGCATTATTACACAGTGTCTCTACTATTATGTTACTTACTGTCTGTTCCACGTTTTTCTGCCGACGACATTTTGGGTATTAACATATTAAATCTAAAACATATTTAAATGTTTACATTTTCACCAATAACAAAAAACGTCATCATCCCCAAAAGTTTTTGTTTGATGAAATCCTATCGAATATTGATTCTAGAGAAAGAAAGAGTTTCCTCTGGGAATTTAACATAGGGGAAAACTTGGTACAGCTGGGGGAGGAGCAAATTTGTTTTAAATGAATCCGAATCCTTGCTAGATAGCTTGTAAATGATATAACTAAGAATACAAAAGTTTGATTTTGAAAATCTGTCCACAAATACAAAAAAAAAAAAATATATATTTTTACCCCCTATGTTAAATTCCAATAGAAAAATAGCTTATTCACAATTAAATCAATATTTGACGGAATTTCATCCAATAAAAAAGATTGAGGATGGTGAATTTTTTTGTTATTGATGAAAAGAAAAGTTTTTACATTTAAATATTTTTAAGATTTAACGTGTTTAATGGCCAAAAGATCGTCGGCAGCAAAACGTGGAACAGACAGTAGTGCATTTGAGGAATGTGTGACTGTGGCGGGACAAATGTGGCTTATGGGTTTTGTGACCAGTGTAGATCAGTAGCCGATTTCACCAACATTGCAAAGTATACTTTTCTACCAAAGTATACTTTGAGGGTGTAATCATTTATTTTTCCTGAAATGCATTATTTCATATAGAACTAACGACTGCATATATTTGATGATTAAAAGCATGCAGAATTAATATACTGAATTTATTACATTATCACAGGCAAAAATGGCTGTGATAATGTAATAAATTCAGTATATTAAAAATTAATAAATTTATCCTAAAATTGAAAATGTCTCCCTCAAAGTTTACTTTGCTAGAAAAGTTTACTTTGCAATGTTGGTGAAATAGGCTACAGATCAGCCTATGCATCAGCAGAGTCTGATCGGGATCTACACTGTTCGACATTCTATCAAGGAGGCACACGTCATGCTTCTACAGAGTCGCCTCTGGTTCTCTTACCAGGCGAATTGCAATTCCTGGAGCGCAGGATTGCAATTCGCGTTCCCATTAATTGCAATTGGACCGCAATCGGACTGCAATAATGTGACTGCGGTCCAAAGAGTTGGTTGCGGAATTGCAATACGTATAGCGCAGTTAGCGATGCGCTCCGCTTTTAATTGCAGTTTACGCTCCTTTTTTTCTTTAAACTGCGAAAGAATGACCGCTTTACGCTGCGCTCTGCGGTCAAACCAGCGGACCGCTCTGCTTGACCAATGCGGCAATAAAATCGAAATGGTTGACAAACGTATCCGTGTTCCAATCCAAAATTTTATCCTATCTATTTCATTCAAAGTGACTAGAAATTCAGCGGTATTGGTGATCTGTTTTTTTGGTGCGCTAATATAAATCGGCGTGTTATTGCGAGACAAACAGTGAAACCTTGACCCTGACAATTTCTTGGACAACAAAAAATGTCGTCACTGCCGTTCCGAATATCAAGAACAAATTAATAGACACCACCATACTCACAATATATTTATTTTCATATAAAATCAAATTATAATGTGTGGTCTACGGTATAATATGGCAAGACTAAGCATCAATTTTGCGTTTTGTTTACTTTTTCGTCGGTATAAAATTACGTTTTCCTATTCTGTTAACATTATTTCGACGCGATCAGCTGTTGACCCTTAGGCAATGTTTTGAAATTGACCTGTCGTTTTGATGTGTGCCGCAACACCTCACTGTCGGAGACAACATGACAATTAACGATATACTCTCGATTATACACAGATCTATTAGACGGCTGGTTATTACAACAAAAAAGTAGTTCAGTACACCTTCGCCGATATCGTTTTTAGAAAATCAGTAATATTTTCCGTAAATGGTGTTGAAAAGTTAACAACAATTATATCACCGTATTTTTAGTTATGCCGATATTGTTTTAAAAAATCAGTATTTTTTTTCCGTAAATGGTGTTAACAATTTCTTCGATATTCAAATAAAATGAAAAATAATAATTTAATAAATAGACGGCGAAGGCTACTGTGTTTGCGGCCAGTGAATTCTGATCGTAGTAGCCACATGCGCAGTTCGAACAGTTTTGTGATCAGATGGAGGACAATAATTATTTCAAATTCATAAAAAAATGTTTGCTGTCCGAAAATTAATTAATTGTGACAGCCAAGTTGGTAATTTTCTATCAATTTATAGCTATTTTTATTATGTGAAAATATTAAAATCACGAAAATAATATATATGGAGAAAAAAAATAATACCAAGTTGAGGTTTGAACAACCTAGCCTTTCGGGAATCGGTAATTAAATCATACAAGTCGGCAACATTAACCTCACGACTATCGCGACATTTACGACGATTAAATTTATACAGAAGTGCTCTCAGTCTTACGCAACCATTTGAACGTTATAATTATTAAATTATTTGCAACTCCATCTACAACGATACCGTTACATACATACGCTATTGAAACAACATATATTAGTAACAATAGCATAACGAAATAATGTTTCTTTATATATTACAGGAGATAGATTAAAACTATATTTACTAATATACAGAACAATCCGATTGGCTCGTATGAAAATAGTTCGCGTGATATTGATTATCTCCCTTGTCGAAAGTAGTTCACTGATTTATTAATTCCAAATATGACGTGTTTGCGTAATGAACCGTCACAAAATGATTTTCAGACTAGTCCATTTATGAAAATGAGGTGTTTTTGTTCTCAAAAATATGAAAATTGCTTGCTAAAAGTGCAGATCCTGAGGAGACGGCTCGTCACGAGCCGGCTCATCTGGATCTACACGGTTTGCCAATACGACTGAACAGGCATGTGGTGTTGAAAGGGATACACATACACATACTATATCCTTAGCTTAATAAACATTTAAACATGTATGAATTGATAAATTAAACGAGTCGAGGAAGCGAGTAGATTATTCTGTTCCTTGCGTTAACCCTTTCAACACCACAGACCTCTATAGAGACAATGTTTGCAAACAGTGCAGATCCAGATGAGCCGACTCGTAACGAGCCGTCTCATCAGGATCTCCACTGTTTGTTAATAATTTTAAACGTCGTACAGATTACCCTTTTAGAAGAATGGGATAATTTGAATGAACAAAATTAATGAAATAGCATCATGAAACATTGGCATGAAACATCCTATTAAGTTACTTGGTGTTGAAAGGGTTAATCGTTCCACTATACCACGATATACTCGGAGCAGGGTAGCAAAGCTGGGCATAAATCCTGATCAAATACATTGTAGCACACGCTTGTAAAAGGTACATGCCCACTCGGTAGGCTCAAAATGTTCGTTATACGAATTAAATATGTGTATAATTGTGTCACTATTCCACCAGTTCTAAAAATTACAAGTGCCCGCTATACAGATATAATAATTTAGTAATATTTGTTTTACTGATAGTGACGCGCGGTTGTATCAGGCTATTTTCATATCCAAATGAGGCATGCTACTTTTTAATTGTTTATACTATTTAAGTGCGTCACCTGAAAAAATAATATTTTCGACAAAATATAAATACAGATAATAAATAGTAATATCCGTTAACATTTTAAGGAAACACGGTTATCACCCCTGATATCAGTGTGAAAATTTACGTCCATATAAAATGTATAATAATGCCAATCAATATGTGCGGTAATGGTGAATTAATATTTATTTTGACAGAAAATGTATCAGATGATGTGTCTGATATAAAGAACATGTTGTGCCTACTGAGTGGGCATGTATCTTTAAAAGCATGGCGGGTGTTTCGTTGATGAAATGGCGAACGGCGGCGATCCTGATCAGATTGTACATCATTCATTATAAGTCCAATAAATAAGTTAAGTTGGTTTCCCAACACAATTAGGGACATTGCCCATTCTACCTTATGGGCGTCATCCATTCTAGGGCCAATCAATAAGTTATATTTGTTCCCAAACATAATTAGGGACATTACCCATTCTACCTTCTGGGTGTTATTCACCTGTGATACGTCATCCATT
The DNA here is from genome assembly GCA_029237695.1 of Conchocele bisecta. Taxonomy (NCBI): domain Eukaryota; kingdom Metazoa; phylum Mollusca; class Bivalvia; order Lucinida; family Thyasiridae; genus Conchocele; species Conchocele bisecta. Next base: position 79,127,239 of record CM055271.1, read on the forward strand.
CTAGGTCCAACTTCTTAACTTTTATCAAAACAATTATTGACATTATAAGGTTCGACAATATCCAGCTGTCGGTAAACGTTTGCCGTGACACGAGGGAACTGTTTGAACACCAAGGCCGAGTGCCACGACAACGTTTACCCACGGCTGGACATTGTCGAACGTTATTGTTATATTTTCCGTCGGCAATATCGTGTAATTTGAGCATATATGCAGTACTGTCGGTACTTTGGTAATTTGCTCCATTTAAACAGCTGATTTACATGTACATATTCCGGGGTCGCAGTACACGTCGCGTGAAGCAGCCGCTTCAATTTCAAAATTTCAGCGATACCGTTGTGAACTGTAGCCTATTTCACCAACATTGCAAAGTATACTTATCTAGCAAAGTATACTTTGAGGGAGAAATTTTAAATTTAAGGATAAATTTATTAATTGTTATTATACTGAATTTATTACATTATCACAGCCATGTTTTGCTGTGATAATGTAATACATTCAGTATAATAATTCTGCATAGTTTTAATCATCAAATATATGCAGTCGGTAGTTCTAGATGAAATAATGTCATGTATTCTAGGGCCAATCAATAAGTTCCTGTGATGGCCGGCGTTTATCCCGCTGAGTCGGCTGTCGTACTGCGCCTATCTCGTCCACCTGCTGATTCTGGACATCTACAACGGCCACGCCCGGTCTCTCCTCTACTACACGGATATAGAAATGGTACAATGGAAACTGTCTGAACATGGAATCCTGGGTGGTTCCCATGGTGTCGCTTTAGCGTATTAGTAGACGACAGCGCAGCACAAAGCATGTGTACTACGGACACCAATCAAATAGATGTGATCTCATTTTCAGATGTTTCTTGGTAACACATCTCAGATAATAATGCATGCACAAGACATCAGTATGTCCCAGAATGTTCATATGCCTGATTTACAGTGGAACATCTCTAAACCGGACACCCTGGGGATTTCCCAGGGTGTCGGGTTTCGCGAGGTTTCACTGTAGTCGTTAAGAAATATGCGTTGTTGATACAGTAGCCTATTTCACCAACATTGCAAAGTATACTTATGTAGCAAAGTATACTTTGAGGGAGAAATTTTAAATTTAAGGCCAAATTTATTATACTGAATTTATTACATTATCACAGCCATTTTGGCTGTGATAATGTAATAAATTCAGTATAATAATTCTGCATACTTTTAATCATCAAATATATACTGTTGTTAGTTCTATATGAAATAATGCATTTTGGGGAAAATAAATGATTACTCCCTCAAAGTATACTTTGCTAGATAAGTATACTTTGCAATTTTGATGAAATCGGCTACTGGTTTTGACATACAGCTGGACATTTTACAGTAGGACCTCTCTAAACCGGGCAGACTTGATTGTTCACAAGATGTCGTTGTAGCTTATTGTTTTTTTTTGTATTCAATAACTAAATCACCCCTAAGTAACTGGAATTGATATTCCCATGTTATTTTTCAGAATATTCAATTCTACAATAGGGGTAATTGTTTTCAGAATGAAGAAAGTATCTGCAAAAAGTGCAGGTCCTGATGAGATGGCTCGTTATGAGCCGACTCAACTGGATCTACACTGCAAACATTATGCTAAATGTATGTAGTGTTGAAAGGGCTAAGTGATATGCGTTGATAATACTGTTTTCTACACTAAACTTGACACGTTACAGTGGAACCTCTCTAAACCGGACACCCGGGAGGTCCCTCTGGTGTCCAGTTTAGAGAAGTTCAACTGTAGCTTACAGAAAACGTATGCGCAGCACAAGGCAGTTTGTGTGTCCTTTGCATCCATTACACTGCTATAACGTTTTCAACACGAATGTAGACATTTTACAGTGGCACCTCTCTAAGATGGACATCCTGGATGATCCACAGGGTGTCACTGTATTAGTAGACATATGCGCAGCACAACGTATGTGTTGTGTCTTTTGTTTTGAAATATGCGATGTTAATATTTTATTCCACACTACACAAATATGAAAGTTTCACAGTGACACCTCTATAAACCTGACACCCGGGAGGTCACCAGGGTGTCCTCAATATAACAATTCGTTTCCACTAAATAACAATTCGTTCCCACGAAATAACAATTCGTTCCCTCAATCTAACAATTCATTCCAACGAATTAACAATTCGTTCCCACGAATTAACAATAAGTTCCCTCAATTTAGCAATTCGTTCCCACTAAATAATAATTCGTTCCCACGGGAACAAATTGTTAATTCGAGGGAACGAATTGTTATATCGTGGAAACGAATTGTTATATCGTGGAAATGAATTGTTATATTGAGGGAAGGAATTCGTGGGAACGAATTAATTAAAAAATATCCATGTCCCCTGCGGGGCTCCGTATGTGCATGCACAGATGGTCCGATAACTAGTACTCCATTGTATGGTACAAATTGCATTCCCAATGTTCTGATACGGACGCAGTAACGTTTAAATATTCATACACAACTACAACATTTACCTACAAATTATTGGACTTTAGATGTATGACAGATGTGTATATTTCGACAAATGTATGTAACAGGAATACACCTGTAATGAAATCAGTAAAATTACTCATTAATAACAAAAGATACACCGTTTCGGAAATTTGTGAACGCCCCTCGTATATATTTGCAGACATACAGATTCCTGGGCACGACGGTAATCTCGTACGCGGCAGCCTTGCTGGTATCCCTGGCGTTTGAAGCACCAATGATGGGCCTGGAGAAGGCAATTCTGGGGCGGGACAAACGCAGTTAATTGGACAAAGGGCAATACTTCAAACTCAAAATAAATGTACACGGTTCTGAGCGAGAGTGGCCCCATCCGGGCATGTGACAAGAGTTCATATATCAATAACCTCCTGTAGCCGATTTCATCAAAATTGCAAAGTATACTTATCTAGCAAAGTATACTTTGAGGGAGTAATCATTTATTTTTCCTGAAATGTATTATGTCATATAGAACTAACCACTGCATATATTTGATGATTAAAAGTATGCAGAATTATTATACTGAATTTATTACATTATCACAGCCAAAATGGCTTAATAAATTTAGCCTTAAATTTAAAATTTCTCCCTCAAAGTATACTTTGCTACATAAGTATACTTTGCAATGTTGGTGAAATAGGCTACTGTATCAACAACAAAATTAATAAATTTATCTCTAAATTGAAAAATCTTCCTAAAATTATACTTTGCCAGATAAGTATACTTTGCAATTTTTGTGAAATGGGCTACAAGACTGTTGGAGGTTGTCATCGATTCGAAATTTCAAATGCAAAAAAATACAGAATTGACTATAAATACTTACATTTAGCTAACTTCACCACTGTATTGTTAGTTGACGTTACGTAACAGATTTTGACGCAAAACGTCACACAATGAATGCACTTTTAGAATTGATGTTCGTTGGAATTTGCAAAAGAGATGACAAATATGAGTTAAACTACTTTTAATCACTTTAAAGGTACATGCCCACTCAGTAGGCACAACATGTTCTTTATATCAGAGACATCATCTGAGAGATTTTCTGACAAAATAAACATTCATTCACCATTAACCCATATATTGATTGACATTATTATACATTTTATATCAGAAGTTAATTTCCAAACAGATATCGGGGCGATGACAGTGTTTCCTTAAAATGTTAACGGACATTAATATTTATTCTCTGTACATTGTATTTATTTTTCGATGTGCAATGATCATACTTTATACATGTAATGTGTCGAAAATATTATTTTTTTCATGTGACCCATTTAATTAGTATAAATAATTAAAAAATATCATGCCTCATTTGCATATGAAAATGGCCTGATACCAACGCGCATCAATATCAGTAAAATAAATATTACTAAATGATTATATCTGTATAGCGGGCACTCGTAATTTTTAGAACTGGTGGAATAGTGACACAAGTATAAACTTATTTAATTCCTATAAAGAACAGTTTGTGCCTATTGAGTGGGCATATACATTTAAATTTAATTGTGTTGGAATTATAAGAAATAAACAACATTCAGCCAGTATTGTTGGACTTTTTCACGTGAACAAACTAAATGAACGGCACTCGACTCTTCGTGACCGTTATAAGATGCTGTAAAGAACTGTTTAATGCACAATGCAACATGTACCAGTGTAAATCATCCTTTTGTGCGCTATATTGATGTATCAGCAATATCCATCCGTCTTGGAATAATTTAGAGAAAGCCTACTAAACAATTGTCAAAGATTACGTGATATCGGCGATGGTCTTTCGGAAACTTCCGGAACCTACGTGAGTACAATTAAATTTTTGAATGAGTCGTCATAACAGGGTTACGACTGATACATGTACAACCGTATGCAGATCGAAGGATCTGCAATTATTACAAATTCCGCAACGTAACTTTTATCATCCTCTTAACCCACACGTGCCTCTGCCAACGCTTCATATGAAGATAATGTGTTGTCTAGTTCTCCTTAACATCGGACTTATCCTCTGTGTCGCTCGCTGAAATGGATGAAAACAATCTTCGTTGGTGTAAAGATACTTCTGGGACCCGTTTTACTAAGCTTCGTACGACTAAACTGTTCGTAAGTGCAATATTATGATAGTCTGTGAATTTCACATTAACAAAGTTGTCTTGTAAACAATTATTTGATTTACATTTATTGAACATAGGCTGCAGATGCACTTACGAAAATGTTAGTCGTACGAAGTTTCGTGAAACGGCCCCCCAGATAACTACTATTTGTTCAACTGCAGTAGTATATTTGTATTGTTATCCTTCGGAAGACTTCTCGCAACATTAGACATACCAAATGTTGTCATACCACAGTGAACGCAACAATCCATGGTTGTATTCCTTCACTGAAACATATTCTATCTCTTTTCTACCATGATTAAAACGTAAAATGCACTGGCTCAGCGGAATGAGATGGAAAATCTTGTATATATAGTAATTGTAGTCGTTTTTTGTCCTAGTTAGGAAGTATCAAGGAAGGGGTCAACGGAAAGAAGGGAGCTAACTCCCTCGTGGAGTTAGCCGCCTTCTTCCACTGATCCCTTTAATTAAATATAAAAGATGGGAACCTGTCAGTTGTTCTAATTAGGAAATATAAATAATATAAAAGGGTCATTGAAAAAAGTTGCAAATTACTTGATGGAGTTATCCCCCTTTTTCCACTCTCCCACTCACCCAAAATATGGCAGTCCATCATTTGTTCTAATTAATAAATATTAATGAAGTGGTCAGTGGGAGAAGGGGCTAACTACGTAATTGAGTTCGCCACGTTCTTACACAGCACCCTTCAATTAAATCTATCCCGTCAACACAGTGCGTACATGTATGTGCCGTGAAACACGGTGCCGTGAAACATGTTTGATATCCTGTCAATACGACCTAATTTATTCATTCAACATAGTGCGCATGTGCCGTGAAACACGGTGCCGTGAAACATGTTTGATATCCTATCAATACGAAATATTTTATCCCGTCAACACAGTGCGTACATGTATGTGCCGTGAAACACGGTGCCGTGAAACATGTTTGATATCCTGTCAATACGACCTATTTATCCCATCAACACAGTGCGTATGTGCCGTGAAACACGGTGCCGTGAAACATTTGTAATATCCTGTCAATACGATCTAATTTATCCCGTCAACACAGTGCGTATGTACCGTGAAACACGGTGCCGTGAAACATGTTTGATATCCTGTCAATACGACCTACTTTAGCCCGTCAACACAGTGCTTATGTGCCGTGAAACACGGTGCCGTGAAACATGTTTGATATCCTGTCAATACGATATAATTTATCCCGTCAACACAGTGCGTATGTGCCGTGAAACACGGTGCCGTGAAACATTTTTGATATCCTGTCAATACGACCTAATTTATCCCATCAACACAGTGCGTATGTGCCGTGAAACACGGTTCCGTGATTTTTTTTTGATATCCTGTCAATACGACCTAATTTATCCCGTCAACACAGTGCTTATGTGCCGTGAAACATTTTTTGATATCCTGTCAATAGGACCTGATCACTGTGTATGAATATGTTCGGTTGTTATACTAGTCGATTCTCCGATTATGAGGATGCGGCTGTGGTTATTTTGTTGAATTTTAAAGCTATTTGTAGGTGTTGACGAGTGAAAAGATGGGAGCCCGTCAGTGGTTCTAATTAGGAAATATAAATTAAGTGGTCAGTGGAAGAAGTTAACCCCCTTCGTCTATTGACATATTTAGTTAAGTGTACTCATCCAAACGATGGGAGTCCTTAACCCTTTCAACCCTAAGGAACTGGAATGGACTGTGATATGCTAATGTTCCGACCAATCACATGGTCACAAAATGATTTTTAGATTCGTCCATTTATGAAAAGGGAGTGTTTTTGTTCTAAGAAATATGAAAATTACTTGCAAAAAGTGCAGATCCTGATGAGACTGCTCGTTACGAGCCGTCTCATCTTGGACCTGCACTGTTTGCATAAACCGCTATAGCGGGCTTCCGGGTTCAAATGGTTAACATGTAGTTGTTCTAAATGAGAAATATACATGGAAGCAGGGGATAACAACATGAAGGACCTATGGAAGCATGAATTGACCATCGAGATGAGATGTTGATATAATTTATCGCAACATGTCGACATAAATATCACGACATGTTGACATGTTGTGATATATTATCACGTTATGTCGACATGTTGTGATATATTATCACGTTATGTCGTCATGTTGTGTTAATGAAACATGTCGACATAACGTAATATGTTAACGCAACATGTCGACATAACGTGATACGGTAACACAACATGTCGACATAACGTGATTGTTTAACACAACATGTCGACTTAACGTGATAATATATCACAACATGTCGACATAACGTAATATGTTAACACAACATGACGACATAACGTGATACGGTATCACAACATGTCGACATAACGGGATAAAGTATCACAACGTGTCATCATGACGTGAAGCTTTGTATAACATAATTTCATGGCATAATTGGGCACATTATGTCGACTTGTTCAGAAGATGTGTTAATATGTATCACGACTTGTCGACATAAATATGTCAACATGTCGACATGTTGAGATAATTATCGCAACAAGTCGCCGTAATTTATCTCAACATGTCGACATAGTTTCACGTACGTTATGTCAACATGTCGTGATATGTATGTCGACATGTTGCGATAAATTATATCAACATCTCCTCATCTCGATGGTCAATTCATGTTTCCATAAGGACCTCTTCAATGGCACGTACTCACCCAACAGGTTTACGCTCCTCTTAGCATAGTTGTTGATAGTGTTATCGTGCGCAAGGTCATATGCAAGCTTTGCTTCCTCGCTTAGAGCGTCCAACTGATGCTGCATATTCAGCAACATCTGTAGAAGCTTGCTCTTGCCAATATAGCCACCTGTCGGGGAGTTGGGGCAAACAGTAAGGTTAGACAATACTAGAAGGTGTGAAAACACCAAGGGGTAAAAGTAACGCAAACGTAGTGTGGTATAAACAAATAGTCCGAGTGTCTTTCGGTCACAGACTGCCCATTTTCCACACTAGAAAAATGTTGGAGTGTGTGTGTGTGTGTGTGTGTGTGTGTGGGGTGGGGTGGGGTGGGGTGGGGTGGGGGCGGTGGGGCATAACTCCATATATATTCATATGTGTAGAAAGACACTCTGAACAGTTTGCTCACGTGATGTAATCAATGTTGCAGTGGCCGAATAATGTAAACGATATTGCAGGTTATGTAAAAGTAGCCCCCACAACATCCATATGAGTAGTGAAAGTAGGAGAGTCTGGCCTTATTGGAATATTTGTACAACTATAACCATAGTTGTAGTCCAATTTAGGGTGTGACGTAAATGATTGAACAAAGCCATTAATTGTTTAAATGTGTTCCGACTTTTTTAATGAGTAAGTAGATTTTCTAATTTTCATATTCGTAAGTTTATAATTAAACACTGTATTCGAATTGTATAACAATTGTCCAATGATAATTTCAATAATTTCAATAATTTCGATCGTCTTGGAAATTTAGTAAAGTGTGACTGTTGTGCCGAACAATCTAATCAAAAACTGTCTTTAAGTATTACAAAGGAACAGAACAGCGTGGGCTCATGTTTATTAACTGAAACAATATATGACGTATACATCTCTGATTCGCTGCTTCCTAATACATTCATGTAAGCCATGAATTCATCATGAGATTATTATACATGTAATACAGCAGCAAGAATCAGCCGGCAATATGATTAATGTTTCCTAACAAAGACTTGACACTACTGTTACTTTTTTTATGGAACATCGGACAAAGGCTTCAGAATAATTTTCTGTATAGAGTTAATGAAAATCAAAGACCAACATTGTATGTTTTGACCAGCACAGTGTTTTCTTATCCTGACCGGTTATGTCTGCATAATGCTCAGAGCCCTCATTGTTCTACAGCTTTGATGTAATCTAACCGTAAGCAAGAGTGTCACTGGTGTTGTACTCCGCACCGGCATACAATGTTTCACGTCGAAATAGGCGCTAGATTCCTGACGAATTCCCATTCAGCTGCATGCAGAAGATACTGCATAAACATATTTTAGAAAGTAAGAAAGTTTCGCCGGTTAATAGACGTAAATGCGTTTATGCAATAACTCTAAGTAGAATTGATTAGCATATCGTCAGGAAACCGATATAATTTTCGACGTGAAACATTTTATGCCGGCGCGGATTGTACCCTGTGTGTGCGTGGGTCAATGTGCGTGTGTGTGCGAGGGTCAATGTGTGTGTGTATGCGAGGGTCAATGCGTGTGTGTGTGTGTGTGTGTGAGGGTCAATGCGTGTGTGTGCGAGGGTCAATGTGTGTGTGTATGCGAGGGTCAATGCGTGTGTGTGTGTGTGTGTGAGGGTCAATGCGTGTGTGTGTGTGTGTGTGTGAGGGTCAATGCGTGTGTGTGCGAGGGTCAATGTGTGTGTGTATGCGAGGGTCAATGCGTGTGTGTGTGTGTGAGGGTCAATGCGTGTGTGTGCGAGGGTCAATGGGTGTGTGTGTGTGTGAGGGTCAATGAGTGTGTGTGCGAGGGTCAATGAGTGTGTGTGCGCGAGGGTCAATGCGTGTGTGTGCGAGGGTCAATGTGTGTGTGTATGTGAGGGTCAGTACTATAAACAACTCCGCGAAAGATTTCCCGCTAATGCGAGCTGTGTTGTTGTACATTTAAGATGTGCACTTACGAACTTCTTAATCGTACGAGGTGTTGTGAAACGGTCCCCAGGGTAATAAGAGTGAGATACGTGTACACATGTATAATTACGGATGCAATACTTGTCTCAACATATCAAAGATAGATACTCTACTAATATAGCGGGGCTTGCAAACAGTGTAAATCCAGATGAGCCGGCTCGTGACGGCTCAGGACCTGCACATTTTGCAAGTCATTTTCGAGAGCAATAACACCCGTATTTGGATAATAGCTCATTTGATAAAGCTGTATATTGATGTCCATATTTTTCGCATGGACGTAGTACATACACGTATCAAAATGTTAAATACAAGATAAAGATGTAACTTAACTGATAAGTGATAATAAATAATTTGTGCCCGTGACTGGAGAAATGGGGCACATTGGTTTTGCGACCGCATAGTCTGATCAGGATTTGTACTATTCACCATTCCATCAATAAAACACGTGATGCTTCTCACAAGCAATATAGATCGTTATCAGGCTACATGAGTGTGTCATATGAGCAGGAGCTACACTGGTCACAAATCCCATAAACCCCATTTCTCCAGTCACAGCCAGATTTGATAAAACATCATCACATCACATGAGCTACATGTATACACGGTCACGTGGTGACTTGTGGTTACTCTGAACGTTGAACCAATTTGATGGCATTTGTTTTGACATGGAGCGTCTCATATATCTAAAGTAGTATACAAATCAATGTGATAGTGCTCCATAAGCCTTTGAAGGATGGCTGTATCCCAACATACGTTTGCACGTTTTCTTGTCATGCATTACCGCGCAGTAAGGGGTGTGTCCTCACTGACTGCCAGGGTCACAATAGCATCGTTATCACTAAGCTTATCCCCTTTGCTGACGGCATTGATAATAATAATAATAATAATAATAAAATACATGTTTGTCTTACAAACAAGGAGAACATAAGTCATCAGTGACCTTGACATTGGGCGGTTGCACATGGGTGGTATGCAAAACAAGGCAGCATCCCCAGACACACACTGGCCAAATATTATCAAAATCTGTTTATATAAGTTAATGACAAATTAAAGGTGTTACTGACGCACTTACGCACTTACGCACGTACGCATGTACGCACTTACGTACATGTATTAACGTTCTATCCCGTATTGCCTATCGGCGTGGGGATAATGAGGGGTCTTAGCTAGTTATCTCCCTTTGAATTTATTTATAAAACTCTGGTCCAAATTGTATATGTTATGGCATTATTGTTTGTACAAAGAGTGAATGTAGCTTGAAAGTGTTTTCGACCAGCGATGATCCAGATCATCCTATATACATGTATCTGCGCACTCTGATCCGGGACAGTATTATTTGTCACATTCATATTTTCACACTTAATATTAATGTTATTGCGAACAGAGCAGTGTGTGTGCAGAATATGGAAATGTAACTCCCGATCAAATAGCACACTCCTGCAGCATGACAACAATCTACATCGCTTGTTAGAAAGATACTTGATATTTCATTGATGACATGGCGAACAGTATCACAATAATGCAACATGATAGTGCGTGTTTAACGCATGAAATGTGTTTCCATGGGCGGATCTGCAGGGTTGGGGGGGGGGGTCCGGGTTGTAACCTCTCCCCCCGTTCAGCCACGGAGTTTACATAGATGATCACAGTTTAAAACACAGGAAAGTGCATTTCGAAGAGCTCGAAAATAGGACAACTCCCTAGTTGCGAACGGTAACTCTTGCAAGTACGGACGGTACGGGATTAGATTGCAAGAGTTACCTTCGCAACTAAGACACAAACACCCACCCCCCCCCCCCCGCGATGCTGGATCCGCCCCTGGTTTCATAATGGTATGGCGGACGGTGCAAATCCTGATCAGACTGTGCGAATGCACAGGCTGATCTGGATCTACACTGGTCGCCAAACGCATAAACCCCATGTCTCCAGTCATAGCCATATGTTGGGGAAAAAAGCAATGATGGTGGCCGACGTTTACGTAATGTAATGAATGTAATGTATCAGTGGTTACCTGTGGTGTAGTACATGTAGTTGGTGTTGTAGCCTGGTGTCGTCACTGTTGCACCTGTAACAGCCGTCATGATTTCCTTAATACAGTGCAACCTCTCTAATTTTTCTTGGTCATTGATAATGTATGTTCATGATCAAATATCACACATCTATGGCTCAGAATGATCAAATGCCTGATTTACAGTGAAACCTCTCTAAGCCGGACACCCTGGGGACCTCCCAGGGTGTCCGGTTTATTAGAGAGGTTTCACTGTACTGGCTAATTGCTTTATGTTTACATGTATATTTACATGACAATGTCTATGCTATCATGAAAGAACAATATAAAATGGGACCTCTCTAAACCGGAAACCAAGAAAACACATGTGATCATATTTTTGATGACTTTCTTGGTCATTTATCTCAGGTGATAATGTCTGTTTGTGATCACATACATGTAGCACACAACTATGGCTCAAAATGATTAAATGCCTGCTTTACAGTGATACCCCTCTAAGCCGGACACCCTGGGGACCTCCCAGGGTGTCCGGTTTAGAGAGGTTTCACTGTACATTTTTTTCCACTTGAGATAAGTTTATAAGTCTAAGTACATAGTTTGCAACCGGGCTTCATTGAAACATACACCACTGCCTGTGCTAATCTTGCCATGATGTCAACGTTTCTACGTTTCTGAACATCTAATGGCACTATAAACCACATGTAGCAATCGAGCAGTTCAATTGGCTGTGCCCGCAGCTCAAGCACAGCCAATCAAGCTGCTTACTTTCAAACACAATATTCAAATATTCTGCAAGAGACATATTTACAAATACTGGCAACATTAGCTCAGGCGGTGTGTATTAAGTTAGTAAACGGTTATATATAGAAGCCAGTGCACTAACACAAGATATAGGCTTACTGATTGTTCGACCAATGGTGCCCAGTCACATGTAATCATCATTTGAAGTTGATTGCTGTCCAGCCAAATGCACAATCCGTACGCCATATATACTTATCAGTAATAAAACTAGACCAGTGTTATCATATCCTGTCCAAATTGCATAAATGTGACTGGATAAATGGGGCTTATCGAATTTATGACCGGTGTAGCGCCTAGTGGTAAACGATCACACTACTGGGGCCCGTTTCACTAAACTTCGTACGACTAAAATGTTCGTAAGTGCACATTTAGAATCGTCTGGATATATTAATTTTAATTTTTTAATTTTAATTTTACTTGCAATAGTTGTTTGCAAGAAAACATTGTTAACGTGAAATGTACAGATTATCATAATTTTGCACTTACGAATATTTTAGTGGTACGAAGTTTAGTGAAACGGGCCCCTGTAGATTAATAACGACTTGTATTGCTTGTTGGAAGAATAACGGGTGTGTCATTGATGGAATGGCGAGCAATGCAGATCCTGATCAGTCTGCTCAGGATCTACATTGGTCGCAAGACCGATACTCATTTCTCTAGTCACAGTCACAAATAGTTATAATTAGTCAGAGCGTCAGACCAGGCACATATTGGTGTATTTTACGCATTTAGTTTAACTGAATACGCATCGTCAAAAGTGGTAGTACAACATACAATTACATTTAACAATACGTATTTGATTTTAAAACTGAGGAGTGAAACTGCTGTAATAACTGGATACTTCAGTCAGTTATTTGAGTTGAAAAGAGCGAACTCTTTTAACTGTAAGAGAATGTTTAACTTCTTTTTTTTTTGAATTTTGGCTCATTTATTCCCTATTTGATATCGGAAAACAACGGGTGATAAATTCAGCAAGCTATTTGTAAAAATAAGGAACGCGTACTTTATTGCATAAATAGAATAGTAGGTTAGTGCCGTGAATGGGAAAAAATATATGGCAAGGCTTAGGAAACGGGATGGGCGAGACTCTGCCGAGCACATCCCGTTTCCGTGCCGCGCCAGATATTTTTCCCATTCACGGCACTAACCTACTATTCTATTTATAACGTCAACATCTATAAATGGCTTTAAAATGCAGAGAAAATAACCCCAGCCACCGCACATATTCATACGCAGTGATGAGGTCGTATTGACAGGATATCAAAAATGTTTCACGGCACCCTGTTTCATGGCACTTACGCACTGTGTTGACGTGATAAAAGAGCTTACACAGTTTAATAACTCGGTGTAAAAAACGTCATACTACACGAGTGTAATACGTATGCTAATGAGCCCGCTACAGAAAACATGTTCGGTAATCAATACTGTTCAATTTATGAAAATGTGTTTATGCAATAAATATAATCTAACATTTTTGTTGATTTAATATGATATATATAAAACTCTTTGACTGATTTCAGCAAACTCGTTTAATAAATATCATATTAAAACATCACTCATGTAAGATCCTCTATAAATTTGAATTAAGGAGATGTAATATCTTTAGACACAACGTTGATTTCACCAAAATTGCAAAACATACTTATACAGTGAAACCTCTCTAATCCGGACACCCTGGGATGTGCCCAGGGTGTCCGGCTTAGAGAGGATTCACTGTAAATCGGGCATTTGATCATTCTGAGCCATAGATAAGTGCTATGCGATCACGAACGGACATTATCACCTGAGATAAATGCCGGGCCAGGAAACTCATCGTAAAAGAGATCATATGTGTTTTCTTTGTACCCGGTTTGGAGAGGTTCCACTGTATAGTATAGTATACTTTGAGGGAGTAATCATTTATATTTCTCAAAATGCATTATTTCATATAAAACTAACGATTGATTATATTTGATGATTAAAAGTATGCACGATTATTATACTGAATGTATTACATTATCACAGCCAAAATGGCTGTGATAATGTAATGAATTCAGTATAATAAAAATTAATAAATGTATCCTTAAATTGAAAATTTCTCCCTCAAAGTATACTTAGTTAGATATGTATACTTTGCAATTTTGGTGAAATCGGCTACTGCAGTGGAGGTATATGTACTAACCCTGTGACAGCAATTCGTATCGCAGAGAATAGGAGCTGCTTCTGTAGTAACTTCGAGCATGGAAGGCAATTGTGCCGAGGCTTGGGACTGAAATGTATAAGTTTAAGTTAGATCACTGTTCATGTACGAGGAGATAATCGCTCGTACATGCGGACAAACGTGATCTAACGTAGTTATCACATCATCATGCACATACCTTGCACACGAGCTGTGTTAATACAGAAACAACACCCGGAAATGTGTCAAAGATGTGATAACTAATATTAGGTACATATGTACGGAGACCCGCAGAATTCTTGTTTTTATTAATTTGTTGCCACAAAGTATCAATTCGTTCCCTCAAATTAACGAATTAACAATTCGTTCCCACGAATTACCAATTCGTTCCCTCAAGTTAACTGTTCGTTCGCACGAATTAACAATTCGTTCCCACGGGAACGAATTGTTAATTCGTGCGAACGAATTGTTATATCGTGGTAACGAATTGTTAATTCGAGGGAACGAATTGTTAAATTGAGGGAACGAATTGTTAATTCGAGGGAACAAATTGTTAAATTATGGGAACGAATTGTTAATCCGAGGAAACGAATTGTTATTTCGTGGGAACGAATTGTTAATTCGAAGGAACGAATTGTTAACTTGTGGGAACGAGTTGTTAAATTGAGGGAACGAATTGTTATTTCGTGGGAACGAATTAATAAAAACAATCCATGTCCCCTGCGGGGCTCCGTACATATGCAACATTACATAGGATGGTCGAAGTGAAATAACACCGGGGAAAGCAGCTTCAGAGCATGTATGACATATTAAAGATGGCCTCCCACATCCCCGCTTGTAATATAACGAGACAATATTTATTTCGTCCATTCTGTAGATATGACAATTTCGGACACAATTAATAAACACTGATTTACCACTACCAGACGTGTTAACCTTTTGACATTAATATATTTTTTACAAAACGTAAATTGTCAGTTTGATATCAGGGCTGATAACCTTGCTTTCTTAAAATGTTAACGGAAACATATTTATTCTCCCTAATTATATTTTGATGTGGAATATTGATAATCTACAGTCTGTCTATACACATATATGTTCAGGTGACGCATGTAGTTAATATATAGAGGATATTCATATTTTTGCAATTAATATGACATATATGTTCATCGAGTGGTGTGAAATGTCCATATTTCACGAGTGCCCTTGGGCATGAGTGAACTATGGAAATGTCATACCACTCGATGAACATATATGTCATATTCGTTGCAAAAATATGAATATTATATTTATTATATACCGATCTATGGAAATTAGCAGTTTTTAGACTGCATACGGTAATGAATGTGTATTTGCAGCCGGCACTGCAGATGCGCGTTATGAATATAGATAGCGGAAGTAGTCGTATTTTCACCGGAAGTTGTTTATTTCATCGATGAGAACATATGACTTTTATCGTATAACTATGTATTTCATGGGTAGGTATATAATAAAAATAATTTAATGATGTCCTGCTCATTTACATATCAAAATAGCCTTATACTATAGCGCGTCTCTATCAGTAAATGAAAGATTACTAAATGATCATATCTGCATAGCTGACTATGACCAGTATTAACACTTGTGAAATACTTACACAGTTATACACTTATTTAATTCTTGTATAGAAAATGCTATGCCTAATAAATGGACATGTAGCCCTGATTTTTGGCTATGTTTTTAATAACATGGCAAGCATATAACTCTGAAAGCCAAAGTTACTTTTTTTAAAATTGATACTCAGCGTTTAAGCTTATACAATACAACACACATTACATGTTTACCTAGCATGCATGCCATTTACTAAAATTCCATATACACACAATATATTTCTGAAAATAAATATATATGCTGAATATTGCTTTAGATGCAGTGTCATTGTCACGGTGTTCAACTGCCGATTGAATAGACAGTAATTATTACATCCCATATTAGCATATCATGGCGTTTTTTACAATGAAGTAAGTCGTAGACAATCGTGGAACTCGACTGCTATACATGTACCGGCAAAATATGCATTCACGGGTGTCTTTTACTATACCAAGTCATATTCGTTTGTGTTACGGGCAGAAGTTATTGCCACACTTCATGACACAAACACCCGCTAGAGCCAGCGAAAACGAAACCAAGTGTAATATAGAACAAACTATATACATTGTGCTAATAATAGGTAAATGTACATATATGTGGCTGTGGCTGGAGAAATGGTGCATATGGCTTTTGCGACCAGTGTAGATCCAGATCAGTCTCACCAGGATGTGCATTGTTTGCCATTCCATCAATGAAGCACCCGTCACGCATCTAACAAGCAACACATATTGTTATCAGACAACAGTAGTGTGCTATTCTAAGAATCTAATCTGGTCATGAAACTTTTTGATATCCTGTCAATACGACCTAATCACTGCTTATGAATGTGTGCGGTTGTTATAATAGTCGATTCTGCGATTTTGAGATGCGGCTGGGGTTATTTTTTTGCATTTTAAAGCTATTTGTTGTGTTGATGGGATAAATAGAATAGTATGTTAGTGCGGTGAATGGGAAAACATATCTGGCGCGGCACGGAAACGGGGTGGACTTGACAGAGCCTCGCCCATCCCGTTTCCTAAGCCTTGCCAGATATACTTCCCATTCACGGCACTAACCTATTATTCTCTATTTCTCCAGTCATTCGGCTACACAATTAATCCGTATAATTACCATAGACGTGGCCGTTTCCATTAGGAAGGCTGCTGCCACAGAACTTCTGGACGTTCGTATTGTAGGGCCAATCATGCGGGTAGATCTCCACAGACTCGCACGAACACTGGGGACAGTTATCCAGTGACATGGAGGTAAAGTGAAGGACGACGGGGTAGTTGTTGGGGTTGTCGATGTGGTGGTAGTAGGTATAGGCAGAGCTATAATAATCGTGATAATCGGAAATCGTGCCGGACATCCCATAATGCGTTTGATATGAGTCTGCCGCCGTCGTGGCTGCGTAAAATACAGAAACAGAGTCATCATCGTGCTATAATGAAGTACAATGTATCTAGAAACACAAATTATAAATATTCTACATATATATAAAGTATTGCCTATATGTATATGGTAATTGTGCCATATTGTACAACGCCTGCAAATTCTGGCCAACTATTTTTATTACGAATTTAATTGATTTGTCAATGTGGAGGAGCTGGGGCATGAGCCAAAAAAATGCAAATTTTGAGAATTGACTCCGCAATTTGGCTAAATAGCTTCGAAATGATCTAAGTAAGAAAACAAAAGTTAAATGTTGAAAATCAGTCCTGAGCACTATTTCTGAAATTAGGAAAATTTCCCCATGTTAAATCCCCATAGACATCTTCACAGATAAAATAATAAAATCAATATTGAACCAAATTTCACGATATAAAATGAATGTTCACTCTTGAATTTTGATAAACTTTAATATTATCGAAAAAAGTATTGTTTTTGCATTGTTTTTATATATCCGTAACTATTTTGTGCAGGTTTCGTGAAACAGACAGTAGGTGGTTGGATGTGTGGTATATAGGCCTAAATAGTTTATTGGTTCCGGTAACGTCCCAGCAAATAGTAAGGAAACGGGTTTTTATGTATTTATGCAACGCTTTCACCCCTAAGTAACTGGAATTGAATTTGATATGATAAACGTCTGACCAATCAAATGGTCACGAAATGATTTCAGACCAGTCTATTTATGAAAAGGCGGTGTTTGTGTTCTCAAAAATATGAAAATCACTTGCAAAAAGTGCAGATCCCGGTGAGACGGCTCGTCACGAGCCGGCTCATCTGGATCTGCACTGTTTGCCAATACCACTACACAGGCCTGTGGGGTTGAAAGAGTTTAAGGTACAGGCCCACTCCGTAGGCATCAAATGTTCTTTATATCAGAGACATCATCTGAGACATCATGTGATACATTTTCTGGCAAAATATACATTCATTCACCATTACCCCACTTATTGATTGACATTATTATAAATTGTATATCAGAAGTAAATAGCAGGAGCGATAACCGTGTTTCCTTAAAATGTTAACGGACATTACTATTTATTCTCTGCATTTATTTTGTTTGTTTTTGATGTGCAATGATCATACATTGTAATCTGTTGAAAACACTATTTTTTTATGTAACGCATTTAATTTGTATAAATAATTAAAAAATATCATGCCTCATTTGCATATTAAAATAGCCCGATACCACCGCGCGTCACTATCAATAAAATACATACATGTATTACTAAATGATTTTATCTGTATAGCGGGAAATCGTAATTTTTAGAACTGGTGGGATATTGACACAATTATACACTTATTTCATTCCTATAAAGAACATGTTGTGCTTACAGAGTGGGCATGTACCTTTAATGATTATTCCATTCGGTGGCTGTAATCTGCTTGATATATTGCCTTGTTTTGAAACTTATAGCTCATTGTGTTTAACATTATGTGTTGTCAGGTTATGTCTGATTCTACTATATTTAAACATTGATACACCTGTCAGATTAGTTTTATATTTAGAAAATGTATCGATTCGAAAGAATTTGCAATGATCTTATTATCGCGGAAACACAATCGTCTCAGCTATTGGGAATTAAAGGTACATGCCCACTCAGTAGGCACAAAGTGTGCTTTATATCAGAGATATCATCTGAGCCATTTTCTGGAAAAATAAACGTCCATTCACCATTTGATTGACATTATTTTATATCGGACGTAAATTCGACACTAATATCAGGGGCGAGAACCGTGTATCCTTAAATTCTTAACGGATTTTACAATTTATTATCTGTATTTATCTTTTGATGTGCAAAATATATTTGTTTCAGGTGGCGCATCTATTTACTATAAATAATTAAAAATGAACATAGCCTGATACCACCGTCACTATCAGTAAAATAAATATTACTATATGATTGTATCTGTATAGTGGGCACTCGTTATTTTTAGAACTTATGGGATAGTGACACAATTATACACTTATATAATTCCTATAAAGAACATGTTGTGCCTTCTGAGTGGGCATGTACCTTTAAATGAAGAATGAAATCGCGGCACGGACACCTTTCCAGGACATTTAAATTTTCTTACTCAAAACACTTTTAAATTACAATCGGGATAAAACGATAGGGTCGGTCGAGTTACTGGGACTAGATAACTCCTTTTTAGACCTAAGGTACAGTGACTTTTCCGTATCCACCTATACCCTTTAACCCTTTGAACCCGAAAGCCCGCTATATAGCGGTTTATACAGACAGTGCAGATCCAGATGAGCCGGCTGTTAGCAAGCGTTCTCATCAGGATCTACATATTCTGAAAGTAATTTTCATATTTTTGAGAACAAAAAAATACGGCCTTTTCATAAATGTACTAGTCAGAAAACCAGTTTGTGACGGTTGGAATGGTTGAAAAAGTAGCATATCCAAATACATAGGTGTGAAAGGGTTAAGCACACCTTTGTCGTAGTTGGTCAGTCTTTTGTTTGAATGGACCACCTTCATGCTTATATTACTACAAAAGCGACATTACACCATACGGTAGAGAAACAAGGTGAAACTGACCCAAACATATATGTGACTGTGACAGGGGAAATAGGACTTATGGGTTTTGCGACCAGTGTAGCCCCAGATCAGCCTGCGCATCCGCGCAGTCTGATCAGGATCTGCACCGTTTGCCATACCATCAATGAAACACCCGCCATGCTTATAATAAGCAATATACATGTAGCTCATTATCAGGCAGCAGTAGTGTGCTACCAGTATTTGATCAGAAGCTAGACTGATCACAAATCATTAGCCCCATTTCTCCGGTCACAGCATCATATACGAAGACACTTACCTGTTCCGTATCCTGATGTGGTTTATTTTTCTTCTAGTGGTAGCTATAAACACATGGGACAAGCTATGTGATTTTGTAAACATGTAAGATTTTTCATGATAAAAAATATTTGAAACATTCGAGATATTGTCCATAAATGGCGTCCAATGTTAACGGAATAGGATTTTAAATTTGTTTATGAAAACTGCGTTAAATTTCTACGTCATTTCCAGACAATGTCAGAGTTTGTGTAAATAGTTTTAGTGAAAATTCGCACATTTTCTTAGGTACAAAATCATATCTCAAATATTGTCTCAAATTATTTCCATTGGGAGTTATACAGTTTATCATCCTTATGGCTTCACGTATTCGATACACCTCTTCCATCGATACACTTCAAATGTACACGTTCAGCCTGACATGCACTATCACGATGTTGTCTGAAGAGAAACAGACGTTACACGAACTTTACCCGATACGTTTTGTGATGGACGGACAGACGGACACACGGACGGATCGACAACCTGACCACACTATAACTACGTATAACTACGAGGTACAGTCGAACCTCTCGTTGACAGTATCGGACCCCTCGTCTATCTTTTGTTATTAATCGTTAATGCTCTTTGTTACATGTAAACTATGTAATACATAACATACAATCATACACATAGTTGACATTCGTCTATATACATGTTTTGATTCTCGTCTTAGATTGTTTTTTGTTATCGTCGAAGTATTGATTCTTGTACATGTACATGTAGGTGTTACACGTATCTATATTTGACATGTACATTTTGTATTTTCCATGTACTCATTAACAGTCATGTGTGAGGTTTTTGTATACATATACTTAAGTTTTATTCAAAACCGTCATATAATGTTCTGGAACTATGTGAAACTGACCCAAACATATATGTGGCTGTGACTGGGGACATGGGGCTTATGGGGTTTGCGACCAGTGTAGCCCCAGATCAGCCTGCGCATCCGCGCAGTCTGATCAGGATCTGCACCGTTCGCAATTCCATCACTAACACCCGCCATGCTTATAATAAGCAATATAGCTCATTATCAGGCTACATTATGTGCTACCAGTATTTGATCAGGGGCTAGACTGATCACAAATCATAAGCCCCATATCTCCGGTCACAGCAACATATACGAAGACACTTACTTGCTGCGTATGCTGCTACAGTTTCCAGTTGTTCTTCCAGGTGCCGCGGTTACTCCAGGGTACATGTAAGATGTAGCTATAAACACATGAGACAATCTATGTTATTTTGTAAACATGTGCGTTTTTCATGAACTATATTTGCAAAATTCGAGATATTTTCCATAATTGACGTCCAATGTTGACGGAATTGTTGCATTTGTTATGAAAATTGCATTAACTTTCGACGTCATTTACAGACAACATCAGAGCTTATGTATATAATTTTAATGAAAATTCGCACATTTTCTTAGGTACAAATCATATCTCAAATATTGTCTCAAATTATTTCCATTGGGAGTTATACAGTTTAACATCACTATGGCTTCACGTATTCGATACACCTCTTCCATCGATGCACTTCAAATGTACACGTTCATCCTGACATGCACTATCACGATGTTGTCTGAAGAGAAACAGACGTTACAAGAACTTTACCCGATACGTTTTGTGATGGATGGACAGACGGACACACGGACGGATCGACAACCTGACCACACTATAACTACATATAACTACGAGGTACAGTGGAACCTCTCTAAACCGGACACCAAGAAAACACACTTGATGTATTTTTGATGTGTTTCTTGGTCATTTATCTCAGGTGATAATTCTGTTCGTTATCGAATAGCACACGACTATCGCTCAGAATGAGCAAATGCCTGATTTACTAGTGACACCTCTGTATGCCGGACACCCTGGGGACCTCCCAATAATGCACACAATTTCTAATTGTAATTTTGCTCATTTTTATTCAAACGTTTATGTTGTTACCACTCAGTTGAACCGTCTCGACGAGACGGTTCAACTGAGCGGTAACAACATACACTTTGGTTGATGTGGGGGCGGGTAGGGGCGGCACCCAATTGCCTCGCCGGACTGACATTATGATGCTTCCGACGCCCCTGGTGTAGAAAGGTTTGACTGTATTGATGATGAGACTAGTACGGCCGCTCTGACATGTTAAAGGATTAAAGCTAGCTATCTCACTGGGCTCACTCGTAAGTTACTGTTGGCGAGAAATTGCGAACTGCATTCGCGAGGGAGTTTCCAAAATGTCTCGAAACGTTCGCAGGGGTTCTCAATTTCCTCGCGTGAGTCGCAGGGCCTCGCTCTCGTGTCGCTGGAATTTTGAACATGTTCACATTTTTTTCTCTTAATCTAGTCACAGAGTCGTCGCGGGTGTCTGGAACCCGTCTCGACCCCTTCTCAATTTAGTTTCCGTGAGTCAGAAAGTGCTAGAAATGTGAGACAACTTTGTGAGGGGTTTGCGACCTATGAAACTAAATTGTGATTGATTGGAGACAAAAATGAGAATTGGACATTCCGGACACCCTTGGGAGTGCGACAAAACGAATAAATTTAGAATAAATTGCGATTTCCCAATTGTGACGCATAGCTGTCGCGCGACTGTCGCGCGACATTCGCGCGAATGACGCGCGACACTCGCGCGACAGTCGAAAGTGCAAACAAATCGCAATTTTGTTGCGCGAATGTCGCGCGACATGTATGCGAACTCCCGGCGAATTTTGGCCCAAATTTCGTGCGACATTCGTGCGACATTAGTGCGACATTCGTGCAACATTCGTGCGACATTCGCGAACGTATCGTAAGTACCAATTCAGTGTGATTCCAAGTGTAAATTGTCGCTAATTCTCGCAATTTCTTGTCTCCAACTAGTCGCGAGCTGTCGCAGCCCAGTGAGATGCTACCATAAGAGTGAAGGACCCATCACTTTGAACCAAATGAGAAGTTTGAATGGACGTAGGATAACCCGTAGACATCAATGCTTAAAACTGGTGGAATAGTTACACAATTAGACTCTTATTTAATTCCTACAAAGAACATGTGGTACCTAATAGATGGGACCCCCAACTTTAAGTTGTGTGAATTAGTTACAGCTAACACGATTAAAGGTACATGCCACTCAGTAGGCACACATGTTCTTTGTATCAGATACATCATCTGAGACATTTTCTGGCAAAATAAACATTCATTCACCATTACCTGATTACCCCGCGTGTTGATAGGCATTATTATACATTTTAAATCAGCACATATTGACACTCGTAATGTTTTAGAACTGATGGAATAGTGATACAAGTATATACTTATTTAATTCCTATAAAGATCATTTTGTGCCTACATAATGGGTATGTACCTTTCATATGTCGTTGACAGCATCGGACTCCTCGTCTACTGTCTGTTTCACGAAAGCTGCTCAAATTTTACGGCTATATAAACAATTCAAAAACAAGATTTCTGTTGATAATATTAAATTAAAGGAAAAATTAAGAATGAGCCTGCTTTTTATTTCGTGAAATTTGGTCAAATATTGATTTTATTGCGAAAAAACAATTTCCCCATGTTAAATCCCCATAGACATCTTCACTCCGTGAAGATGTCTATGGGGATTTAACATGGGGAATTTTTTTTTGAATTTTAGAAATACTGGACCGATGTTTAAAATTTAACTTTTGTTTTCTTAGTTAGATCATATCCAAGCTATCTAGTCAGGTTTCGGAGTCAATTTCCAATTTTTTTCGTTTTTTTGCTCCTCCCACACTTCCTTACCACTTTTTCCCCCATGTTAAATTCCCATAGACAAATCAATTTTTCGTAATAAAATCAATATTTGACCGAATGTCACGAAATAAAAAGAAGGCTCATTCTTAAATTTTCCTTTAATTTAATATTATCGAAAAAAATATTGTTTTTAAATTGTCTATATAGCCGTAGAATTTGGGCAGCTTTCGTGAAGCAGACTATAGTTAGCATGTTTTGAGTCTCGTTAGTTTGCTGTAGTTTGGAAGTATTGATTATTGTACATGTACATGTAGGTGTTACACGTATCTATATTTGACATGTACATTTTGTATTTTTCCATACACTGATTAACAGTCATGTGTGTTGGTTTGTTTGTAAACACTTTAGTTTTATTCAAACCGTCATGTAATTCATATACAGTGGAACCTCTCTAATAGTCCGATAAAGAAAGCCTCAAAATCCACTGAGGTTGGACAACATTGCAACATTTATTTTCTCAACTGTTTTCAAGTCTTTGATTAGTTATTGAATAAAAAAAATGTTTACCAAAATCTACCTTGAGGAAATACCAGAAACTAGCTCAACAACATGATGGCCGCCATTGAAATTAAGCAAAAACCAAAAAGTTATAAAATGGGAACTAATCACGAAATCAGATGCAGTAAGTGTATAATTATATGGGGATGAATAACATAAATCCAACCATCATAGAGTAATATTTCTGGGCGCTCTAGGCAACCCAGAATCCAAAATGGCCGCCAAAATATATGTAAAAAAACATGCTTTTGACAATTGATGAAAACATATTTTTTTGTGAAATAAAAAAATTCCACAAATAGTTTATCAATTAAATTTAGCTCAATGATGTATTTCATTTCAGGAAAAATATGTCTGCCAAATTAAATGACTAAATTAAGTGACATCCAAGATGGCCGACATTGCAATAAAAACAATCTATATGTAAAATACTATGTACATCTAATCTATAATATAAATGCAAATTTGTTTTTAGTTAGATTTTTTAAAGTGTTATCAATCAAAATCCAAGATGGCGGCCAACATGTAGAACAAAGTATCAATCTTGTAGTAAGGCCAACAGAATATGATTACACCTGTTGGACCATTTTCTTTCAAGCAATTTCATATCAATGATATGTATGCATCATTAATAAAATAAACATATCACAACATACCATAAAAACGTATGATAGCTCTCAATCAAGATTGCTGCCATTGAAGCAAGTAGTCAAACCATAATGAACGATGTCAACCGTATTTGTCCAACTTAATTCTTAACTTAGTTTGACATTTTATATGATGTTCTAATTAATTACAAATGACCACCAAAATCGCGAAGAACTGAGACGAACTTAGCGTATGTAGTATGTCAACTCTTTCATTGAATTAGGCGGTGAAATTATATTCATTAGATTATCACAGTGACAATGATACTGACTAGACTCAGTTTGACTATTCGGTTTCCTATTGGGTATATCGTTTTGTATTTGCCATAAATGAGAGATGCCAATGGAAATAGATCAACACAGTGTCAATAGTCTCAGAGATAACAGGTAAGTGTCTGCTACTACAGGTAGCCGGAACGACGTCGACATTTGGGTGGTGGAAAAGCAATATTGATAGCCAAAACATTGTCACAGTGGTAATATGCCAGTGGTGTCATGGAAATGCTCGATATTCTGATCCTCTAAAAGGATATTTCTATCAGTTATGGGTATTGAATTTTATCCCGTCAACACAGTGCGTATGTGCCGTGAAACACGTTGCCGTGAAACATTTTTGATATCCTGTCAATACGACCTAATCACCGCGTATGAATATATGCGGTGACTGGGGTTATTTTGTTTGCATTTTAAAGCCATTTCTAGGTGTTGACGGGATAAATAGAATAGTAGGTTAGTGCCGTGGAAAAATGGGATCTGGCAAGGTTTAGAAAACGGGATGGCGAGCTCTGCCGAGCACATCCCGTTTTCGTGCCGCGCCAGAAATTTTTCCCATTCACGTCACTAACCTACTATTCTATTTATCCCGTCAACACCTAACAATGGCTTTAAAATGCAATAATAGTATTGACTGGATATCAAAAATGTTTCACGGCACTGTGTTACACGGCACATACGCACTGTGTTGACGGGATAAATATATGTACACTATACCTTTTCAAGCCATTTTATACCGGTGATACAATAGCGCCTTAATTAAAAAAGAAGGTTCCACAGCACTATAACTTTAAGAAAGTCAATTTATAAAAGTACTGATTTATTTGTTTTTATCCCCTTACCGATACGCAGGAGGGGATTACAGCGATAGTCCATGTACATATGTGCATACATGCGTGTGATATTAACGTATTTCATTCCTTATGACTTAGGAGCCACTTCAACGAGTTTAATAATATTTGGCCACAGTGTGTGTCTAGTCTAGGGTTGATGCTTTGTTTCGCATACACGTCTGAACACGCAAGGTCACTGAAGACTTATGTTCAGTTTATTATCAAAGCTGTCAGCGAGAGAATTGCTTTGGTAATAACGACGCATTTATTTATTTTCACTTGATTTCCATGTGTTCATTTTGAGGCCGTGTTTAATAAATTATCATGTTTAATCACTTATCAAAGACGATATTTCGGTATATGCTCAATTTAATAATCATGACACATCAACATATGACATTCACAGTAAACTATTTCAGTGCTTTAAATACTTTCCGGGAAATTGTTTGTATATATATATTATTTTGCTGACGTTTCAACACTCAACACATTTTAACGACACATCTTCACCGGTGAAGATGTGTCGTTAAAATGTGTTGAGTATATGTGAACATCATTAATACACTTTGTGAAAGTAACAGTAGTCAATTAATCCCTTAATAATACCGGTGTCATGTTAATGGTGTACCCCACCTCCAGTAGATATCGTATATATCGTTTATATTTTGGCAGACAT
The DNA here is from genome assembly GCA_029237695.1 of Conchocele bisecta. Taxonomy (NCBI): domain Eukaryota; kingdom Metazoa; phylum Mollusca; class Bivalvia; order Lucinida; family Thyasiridae; genus Conchocele; species Conchocele bisecta. The sequence continues at coordinate 79,154,045 of CM055271.1, forward strand.
ATTTTTCCTGAAATGCAAACATATCATTGAGCTAACTACAATTGAGAGACTATTTGTGGCATTTTTTCCAACCATCAATTGTCATAAGTGTGTTTTTCTTACATATATTTTGGCGGGCATTAATAAATTCCCGTTTTTTCGCAATACAAACAATATTTGATGGAAATTCATCAAATAATTTCTTTTTGGAATGATGAATTTTGTGTTGTTGATTAAATTAAAGTACATGTACTTACATTTAAATATTTTTTTAGATTTAATGTGTGTAATAGCTAAAGGTTCGTCGGCAGCAAAACGTGTAACAGACTGTAGCTCATTGAAGCATAGTCATGATTGTTCTGCTTTTGATATAATTCTTAATTCGAAAGTTGATAGTGGATAGTGTGCTTAAAGTGGCTAAAACATTGACATGTTGTGTATATTTATTCAGACTTGGATAAATATCGGGATTGTGACATTGGATTGTTATAGGGACATTATTGGATATACTCCAGGACATTCAGGTAAATTTTATATTTTCTTTTGAAAAAATATTGTTTAAATATGTGTCTTTGCAATTACAAATTACAATACAAACTAATTGTAAAAAATTGCTGGTTTCATCATGTTCATTCATTTCTGTTATTTCAACATGTCTGTCTGATCAGGGTATACATTGTTCAAATTGAATACTATCAGGGACTATTCCGGCCACAGTGACATTCTATTGTCGTGCATGTGCATGTGACATATGCTTGGTCCTCATAAAGGTTACATGTCCTAAACATATTCAAGTTCGTACGGTGGCACAGAGGGGACATGTAAATATATTTTACTATTGCGTGCGCACGCGATAGCTTAGCCAATGAAACCCTATCGCGTGCGCACGTGATAATGTAGCTATTGCGTGCGCACGCGATAGCTTAGCCAAAGAAACCCTATCGCATACGCACGCGATAGCTATTGCGTGCGCATGCGCGCACGCGATAGCTATCGCGTGCGCACGCGAAAGTAAAACATATTTCCATGTCCCCTCTGTGCCACCGTAAGTTCGCGATCAGTTGGTTCACATCGCTGAAATAAAATACAAAAGTTAATGAAACCACGAGACTTACTTTTATATCTATAAGTGGCGTATCTTGTAGTAGCACCTGCCGTTTCGTATATAAAAACTGTAAGAATAACGGCCATCCACAGACAGTGTTTTTGCGCCATGGTCGCCTCTTTGAAGATGAACAGTTACTGCAATATGAAATATGTAGACTGTAGTGATAGTTATGCCTACTGATAAACAAAATTAATGTCGTTGATAGCGAACACCGTTAATCTGTGTTCTACTTGCCGACACATGGAATATGCAACAATAAGATAATAATGCCCACTTTATTCGGAGATACATGTATTATTGGACATTGGATATTTTTTTATTAATTCGTTCCCACGAAATAAACAATTCGTTGCACGAAATAACAATTCGTTCCCTCAATTTTAACAATTCGTTCCCACGAATTAACAATTCGTTCCCACCAAATGACAATTCATTCCCACGATATAACAATTCGTTCCCACGAAGAAACAATATCGTTCCCACGATGTAGCAATTCGTTCTCACGATATAACAATTCGTTCCTTCGAATTAACAATTCGTTCTCACAATATATCGTGGGAGCGAATTGTTAATTTGTGGGAATGAATTGTCAATTCGAGCGAACGAATAGTTATTTCGTGGGAACGAATTGTTATTTCGTGGGAACGAATTAATAAATTGAAGGAACGAATTGTTTTTTCGTGGGAACGAATTAATAAAACAAATCCGTGTCCCCTGCGGGGCTCCGTAATATTGTGTCTGCGGCACGACGAAATGTTACAATATGCAAAGTTCCATTAACCCTTAGCCTGCTGATCGCGAAAACAGTCGTCTGCTGTTGCTTTATTTTTTGCCCTGTTTCTCAATAAAAACATGGTTTGACAGCACTTTAGAATCATTTCCAATGATAATAAAACATAAACAGCAGACGACAACATCTACATGCTACGGAGCCTAGCAGAGGACATGGAATTTTTTATTAATTCGTTCCGAAATAACAATATAACAATTCGTTCCCTCAATTTAACAATTTGTTCCCTCAATTTAACAATTCGATCCCTCGAATTAACAATTCGTTCCCACGATATAACAATTCGTTTCTTCAAATTGACAATTCGTTCCCACGAAATAAAAATTCGGTCCCTCAATTTAGTAATTCGTTCCCTCGAATTAACAATTAACAATTCGTTCCCACTATTATAACAATTATGTACCCACGAAATAGCAATTGTTTTATCGTGGGAACGAATTGTTATTTTGAGGGAACGAATTGTTAATTCGTGGGAACGAATTGTTAATATATGTTCCCACGAAATAACAATTGTTTTATCGTGGGAACGAATTGTTATTTTGAGGGAATGAATTGTAAATTCGTGGAAACGAATTGTTAAATTGAGAGAACGAATTGTTATTTCGTGGGAACGAATTCATAAAAAAAGAATGATATGTCCCTGCGGGGCTCCGTAACATGCACTATGATTTACTGTTTATAACATAGCAAAATATATACAGTAAAACCTCTCAAAACCGGACACCCTGGGAGGTCCCCAGGGTGTCCGGTTTAGAGAGGTTTCACTGTTAATCGTGCATTTGGCCATTCTGAGCCATAGCTATGCGATCACGAGCAGACATTACCCCCGAGATAAATGACCAAGGAACTCATCAAAAATAAGATTACAGATGTTTTCTTGTGTTCGGTTTACAGATGTTACACTGTACAACTACAGAACGGATATGTGGCTACGACTGAATAAATGGGGATTATGGTTATGATGACCAGTGTAGCTCCTGATCTAATAGCACACTCGTGTCGGATGATTACGGAGGCCAGCAGGGACATGGATTTTTGTTATTAATTCGTTCCCACGAAATAACAATTCATTCCCTCAATTTAACGATTAGTTCCCTCGAATTAACAATTCGTTCCCACGATATAACAATTCGTTCCCATGAATTAACAATTCGTTCCCGTGGGAACGAATTGTTATTTCGTGGGAACGAATTGTTAAATTGATGGAAGGAATTGTTAAATTGAGGGAATGAATTGTTAATTCGTGGAAACGAATTGTGAAATTGAGGGAATGAATTGTTAATTCGTGGGAACGAATTGTTAAATTGATGGAACGAATTTTTATTTCGTGGTAACGAATTAATAAAAAAAAGAATTATACGTCCCCTGCGGGCCTCCGTAGATGATAACGATCCGATCTATATTGCTTGTTAGAATCATAACGGGTGTCTAATTGATTGAATTGGATGATCAGACTGTGCGGATACACATGCTGACCTACATATACACTTGTCGCAAACCGCATAGCCACGTGTATGCAGTCACAACCATATGGCACGCCGTTTTACTATTTATTCCAAATGAAGATATCTACTAAACTTTATCAGCTATCTTATATACTATATGAGATGTCTTATATAGTTCATAATATATCTTATATAGTTTATAAGATATCTTATATACAATATATATATAAGATATCTACTAAAGTATATAAGATATCTTATATCGTATATACTTTAGTAGATATCTTATATAAAATTGTTTATAAGATATCTTACAAACTATATAAGATATCTCATATATTTTACTAGATATCTTATATAGTTTAGTAGATATCTTATAAAGGAACTATATAAGATATCTACTAAACTATATAAGATAATCTTATAAAAAGTAGGAAATACGAGTGCTACCCTTTGATGCCGCACGAAATTGCCGCACGAAATTGACTAATTGATTAAAATTTGAATTTCAACCAATGACAACTCTACAGAAATAATTCGCAGATATAGCCAGGATAGTGTCTACGCAATCACACACACACACACACACACACACACACACACACACACACACACGCACGCACGCACGCACGCACGCACGCACGCACGCACGCACGCACGCACGCACACACACACACACACACACACACAACGGGTCACATGTACATACAATGATCGTACCTGCTGTCGTACCTGCTTATTCGGATCTACGCTGGTCATTCACATAGACGGACAAACGGTATACACCCATAGAAGGACAGGGTATACGCTGTACGTACCTGCTGGCGTTACCTATGATGATCAGGGTTTACCCTATCGCACCAGTCTCGATCTACACCGTTCATACATACACCCTTGCTAGGGTTTGCACTCACCATTCAGGGTATACGATGGTCGCCTGGGACGGCGGTTTGAGCATCCGGTTGATCATGATCTACACTGTTTACTGTTTCCCACCCTCCACCCTTATATAAGGTGGGAGTACGTTTATTAATGGAGGGCGGAGGAGGGTGGAGGGCGGGAGTTTTGCGACTAAGGTAATTCCAAATCAGGTGTGCATCCGGACAGTCTGATCAGGGACTGCACCGTTCGTCATTATATAAATGTAGCAATCCCATGTTTCTAACATGTATTGTAGATCATTATCTGGGTACAGGAGTGTGTTATTTGATAAGGAGCTACTGCGGTCACAAATCCCATAAGCTCCATTTCTCCAGTCAGAGCCACATATACATTTATATGGCCCTGATTGTACGGAGCCCCGCAGGTGACGTAGAATTCTTTTTTTTATTAATTCGTTCCCACGAAATAACAATTCGTTCCCACCAATTCTTTCCAACGAATTAGAAATTCGTTCCCCCAATTGTGAACGAATTGTTAATTCGAGGGAACGAATTGTTAAATTGAGGGAACGAATTGTTATTTCGTGGGAACGAATTAATAAAAAAATATACATGTGCCCTGCGGGGCCCCGTATGCTTGAGGAAATGCGGCCTATGACACTATTTATCAGTCCATGCCGATAATATTATCTAATCTGCAGATCTACTCAAGTGTATTCAATAACATAGTGACTAGATACATGATATATTTACATGTATATAGAGAATAGTAGGTTAGTGCCGTGAATGGGAAAAAACATCCGGCAAGGCTCAATAATTTCTTTATTTCTCATCAGAAGTATATGTTGTGACCACTCATTTGAACCGTCTCGCCGAGACGGTTCAAATGAGTGGTCACAACATATACCTTGGTTCAGAAATAAGGAAAATAGATAGAGAATAGTAGCTTAATGCCGTGAATTGGAAAACAAATCTGGCAAGGCTTAGGAAACGGGATGGGCGAGGCTCTGCCGAGCACACCCCGTTTCCGTGCCGCGCCAGATATTTTTTCCCATTCACGGCACTAACCTACTATTCTATTTATCCATTTAACACCTACAAATAGTTTTAAAATGAAGAAAAAAAACCCAGCCGCATCATCACAATCGGAGAATCGACTAGTATGACAACCGCACATATTCATACGCAGTGGTTAGGTCGTATTGACAGGATATCAACAATGTTTCACGGCACCGTGTTGCACGGCACATATGCACTGTGTTGACGGGATAAAGTTTGTTATGCCCCACGATGATACATGTAGTGGACGGGGCATTTAGTGCTACCCGTGTCCGTCCGTCCGTCCGTCCGTCCGTCACTAACTTTGTAAGTCGTAAAACGTTTAAACCATATTAGCTACATACCTGAAACTCGGTATGTAGCTTCCTTATGATGAGTAGATGCGCAAAGTATATTTTTATTTGTGATTCGACCCCGGGATCATGGAGTATCTCCCCCTTTTCGACTTGGAATTTGGCATTTTGCCTTGTTACTCGTACAACGTTTAAACCGTAATAGCTACTGACCCGAAACTTGGTATGTCGCTTCCTTATGATGAGTAGATGTGCAACGTCGTTTGATTCGACACCTGCGTCATGGATTATCTCCCCTTTGGACTGGGAAGTTTGCCTCGTTTACTATCAAAGCGATATGTGGGGAGAATTTTCAACCTACAATACAAAATAAATTCATTAATATTAATTATAATGAGATATGGGCAAATTTACATAAGGAAAACAATTATATATTAAAGAAACTGCGTATAAGTTTATACACAACGTTTTGAAGACACCGGAAGATAAAAATAATTAAGAATATTCCTATATGCCATTGGTGCAATCAAAATAGACTGACAGATATTCATTTGTTTTGGGAATGTAAGGCAACGAAGAAGTATAAAGATGATTTGGTATCAAGTGTTTATAAACATGGTACATGTAAGACCAAAATACACAGCAGAGCTATAAATCCATTCAATTTTTAAAAAACATAAATAGAAAACCGATGGACAGACAACAGATCTTTTCTGATAATTAGTTTTATACATCAGTGTTGGAAAATGTCAGCTACAATACAGTACAAGAGATCATCATTTCTCTAATTCGAGAATTAATAAGGGTTACTAATGTGAGATTTAGAGATTAAAGTTTTTACATACATGGCTAATACTATGCATTCACTATACTTAGAGACAATTGTACAAGGTATATGTATTATGTGTATATGTGGGTATGATACAAATAAAATGATAACAAATAAAAAAATGAAATAAATAAAGGAAGAATATCCATACAAAAAAATAAAATAAAAAAATAAAATAAAAAAAAGCAAAAAAAATAAACAGAACGTAAAATAAAAAAAGTTTACGGACCAAGTGTAAATTACTTGTATTTCTCTTTCACGGTTACTCTACACAGTACCAAAATGACGCTACCTTTTGTTTGTCACAGCGTGTGTGGATCAAGTAGCGACCTCTGTCGTCCGTCTTTTATAGGCAACCGGCTGCGCTAATCTTGCCAATATTTGTACATTTATTTATTTCAAAATACTTAAATACTGTGTTTTCGAGAAGTCAAGCAGCTTGATTGGGTGAGCCAGAGCTGTGCTACAGCTCTGGCTCAGCAAATCAAACTGATTGATTGGATGAGCCAGAGCTGTGCTACAGAACTGATTGATTGCGAGTTGACATTGTCAATAGATGTACAGAAACGCTGATAACTTTAATTAAATTAACGCAGGCGGGGGTGTATACATGTAACGGATACTGGCAATCAGCAGATAAGCTGCATAGACTACTTCACGTTATGGACGGCCCACTCGTCTCTCTTAGTGCTTGGTGAATGTTAAGTATAATGTAGACGCTGAATGACGTACTTGATTGTACGGAGCCCCGCAGGGGACTTATAATTTTGTTTTTTATTAATTCGTTCCCACGAAATAACAATTTGTTCCCTCATTTGAACAATTCGTTCCCACGAATTATGAATTCGTTCTCACGAATTATGAATTCGTTCTCACGGGAACGAATTGTTAATTCGTGGGAACGAATTGTTATATCGTGGGAACGAATTGTTAATTCGATGGAACGAATTGTTAAATTAATGGAAAGAATTGTCATTTCGTGGGAACGAATTGTTAATTCGAGGGAACGAATTGTTATATCGTGGGAACGAATTGTTATATCGTGGGAACGAATTGTTAATTCGAGGGAACGAATTGTTAAATTGAGGGAACGAATTGTCGTTTCATGGGAACAAATTGTTAATTCGAGGGATCGAATTGTTAATTCGAGGGAACGAATTGTTATTTCGTGGGAACGAAGTAATTAAAAAAGTCCATGTCCCCTGCAGGGCTCCGTATGATTATGCATAATGGGCGTACAAAGTATGACTGTGAACACTAACCCTGTTGGTATTGCCGATATATCTGTTGCAGTAGTGAATATTTCTTTACACGGTATGAATACATTCGGAACAGCATTTAATTTATTGTACTTTAACACGTTCTAACCTACATATCATAAAGCAACATTTGCACACACGTTACAGCCAGTTTCATCAGGATCTGCAGTATTTGTCAGTATTTTTCAGATACATTGTACAAGTCCATTACATATTAAGTGCAGATCCTTTGTCGGTTTAATGGACTAGTCCGGAATTGAGACAGGCCATTTGATTTTGTACCTTCGGACATCTGCGTAATTTCATGAAATACGTCTACAAAAGTTATAAATATTTTCCGTAAATGGCGTCGGAAGTTGACAAAATTGTATCAACTTTTGACTTGATATATGAAAAATATTGTTAATTTTGTAAACGTAATTAATTAAATTACTCAGATGTCCGAAGGTACAAAACATCATGGCGCGTCTCATTTATAGGTGAATGGGTTGACTATAATGAGGTATGCATTTATAGACATTCGCCTGTGTGCGTTATGCACGCGAAATATGTGGTTCGTTTATATACAAACAAAAACATACAGGAATATACATTAACAGTCGATGTTCATAATGGTACGTTTCTATTTATTGTAACAAAGGACTAAAGTGTAATATTATTTATACAAGGAACCCTTTCCAGACCGGACACCCTGGGAGATCCCCAGGGTGTCCGGTTTAGAGAAGTTTCACTGTCAATCAGACATTTGATCAATCTGAGCCATAGTTGTGTGCTGTGCGATCATGAACAGGCATTATCACAGGAGACAATTGACTAAAAAACTCATCAAATATAAGATCTTTCCTTGGTGTCCGTTTTAGAGAGGTTCCGTTATATAGAGAATAGTAGGTTAGTGCCGTGAATGGGAAAAAATATCAGGCAAGGCTCAAGAATTTCTTTATTTCTCATCAGAAGTATATGTTGTGACCACTCATTTGAACCGTCTCGCCGAGACGGTTCAAATGAGTGGTCACAACATATACTTTGGTTCAGAAATAAGGAAAATACATAGAGAATAGTAAGGTCACAGATGTTTTCAAATATAAGGTCACAGATGTTTCCTTGGTGTCCGTTTTAGAGAGGTTCCGTTATATAGTGATTCTTGATTATTAAAGAAAGTACGCTGCAAAATATCAATTTATGCGATTATGAATATCAGTTCTGTTTCAATACAACTGTACTAATACCAGTGGCCATGCCAACTCGCAATCAAGCAGTGTGATTGACTGAGCCTGAACAGTAGGACAGCTCAGACCCAGCCAATCAAACTGCTTGCTTTCAAGCACGATTCATTATGGTATTTTGAAATAAAGAAATTACCACATAGTGGCACAATTACTTTATGCGACGGTGTATCGTACATAGAGAATACCAGGCTAGTGTATTTTGATATCAAGTTTATCAGGCAAGTCTAGTACTTTTCCTTAAAGGTAAATACAGATACAGTACATAGAGAATACCATGCTAGTGTCTTTTGATATCAAGTTTATCAGGCACGGCTCTGAAACGGTAGGAATTCCTCGGCTTGCCGAGGAATTCCTACCGTTTCCGAACCGAGCCTGATAAAATTGATATCAAAATATACTAGCCTGGTATTCTATGTATCAGGTAGCGTTTTATGCTCGAAAATGACATTAGATGACGTCGTATTCTATGGACAGAACGCGGACTTGTTTATGTTACGTCATTACACTGACGTCATTCGGTAACGTCACGTGACGTCATCCGACCAATGGAACGTCAGTTTTCACATCGTTGTAACCAGGATGTTGATATCAGGTCAATGCCTGATACAACAATATGTTATCAGTCAGTACGTATTCGGTCAATATAGGGCAGGTTACCTGATAAAAATACGTTCCATAGCAAAGTCCGCATTTGTTCAACGACCACGAATTGTAGTCATGGGCGCCGTTTCACTAAACTTCGCATGACTAAAATTTTCGTAAATTCAAAATTATGATAGTCTGTAAATTTCAAATTAACACTGTTCAAGTTCCTTCTAAACAATTATTGGATTTACATTTATTGAGCATAGGCTGCATATTCTCAATAAATGTAAATCCATGAAGTAAAATTTCCAGACGATTCTAAATTTGCACTTACGACCATTTAGTCGTACGAAGCTTAGTGAAACGGGCCCCCGGTGAGTTGGAGTGATTTGCTGTGAGTAACAATATTAAACGGACATGTAATCAGCAAAATAAAAACACAGAAAACAACTGTACTAATACACTGGGACCACCACATTAGTTGGTAAACATCATAAATATAACTTGTACACATACACATTAATTTTCGCACATCACTCGATATGGATACATAACCACGGTTTGTGAAGTCATGACTGCGTTTGATTTATATAATGTTTTCGGCCGGCGTAAGGAATTACCAGATTATACATCTTGGGAGAAAGAATACACAGATCGGAAAGAAGAAGATATCGCATTGGATGGCATACACAAGAAAGTAAAGCCGTATTACAAAGCTGATAAACCAACGGACAGTGATAAGAGATCGAGCGGAGAGTTGAGAAACCACGAAAGTAAGGTGGTCAAGACACTGCAGCATAGACGCGAGAAGATTACCAAACTTCGTGCCGCACATGTCACTGCTGGCATCGATGCCAAGAAACACTTGGAAGAAACAGACAAAGATGTGTCAACGGCAGAAATCGTCAGTGGTTATTCCAATTGGAATGAAGTACGTGAACGCGTCCGCAGTGAATCACGTCGCACACACGTGCATAGTAGATCTACAGATTCCTTAGATGTCAACAACGGAAACCATTCGGCTGCCCGATTCAGTGAAACAACAAAAGGAGAAGCTAATAAAACCACGATTATTCCTGCGACATATGTACATCGAAATGACAGTATGAACGAGACGGAACGGCAAACCGAGGGCGGCAGCATATTACACCAAGCCAAACCTATTACAATAGGACTCACGACTCCGATGATACGTAATATTGGCGTAGAGGATAAACAGCAGATTCAGGATATACACAATCCGATATGGAAGAACCGTGAACTGAAATCTGAAATACCCTCTGTATCTACAGGAAAGGCGAATGTAGAACATATGGATGTAGGTATGGTGCTTATCTGTGGCTGTGACTGGATAAATTGGGCTTATGAGATTTTTTAACCCGTGTAGATCCTGAGCAAGTAGCACATCCATGTAGCCTGTTATTTTGTTATTGCGTGATAGAAGCATGACGCGTGCCTCCTTGTCGGAATGGCGAACAATGTAGATACCGATCAGACTGTGTATTCCGATCAGAGTGTGCTGATGCATAGGCTGATCAGTAGCCTATTTCATCAATATTGCAAAGTATACTTTTCTAACAAAGTATAATTTGAGGGAGAAATCATTTATTTTTCCCGAAATGCATTTTTATATAGAACTGACGACTGCATATATTTGATGATTAAAAGTATGCGAATTATTATACTGAATGTATTACATTATAACAGCCAAAATGTCTGTGATAATGTAATAAATTCAGTATAATCAAAATTGATAAATTTATTCCTTAATTGAAAATTTCTCCCTCAAAGTATACTTTGCTAGAAAAGTATACTTTGCAATGTTGATGAAATAGGCTGATTCAGTCCTATTTCATCAACATTGCAAAGTATACTTTACTAGCAAAGTATACTTTGAGGGAGTAATCATTTATTTTTCCTGAAATGCATTATTTCATATAAAACTAACAACTGCATATATTTGATGATTACAAGTATACAGGATTATTATACTGAATTTATTACATTATCACAGCCAAATTGGCTGTGATAATGTAAAAATTCAGTATAATAAAAATTAATAAATTTATCATAAAATTGAAAATTTCTCCCTCAAAGTATACTTTGTTAGAAAAGTATACTTTGCAATGTTGATGAAATAGGCTGATCTGATCTACACTGGTCACAAAACCCATAAGCCACATTTCTCCAGCCACAGTCACACATTCCTCAAATGCTCTACTGTCTGTTCCACGTTGTGCTGCCGACGATCTTTTGGCCATTAAACACGTTACATCTTAACAATATTTAAATGTAAGAACTTTTTCATCAATAACAAAAAAATTCACCATCCCCAATTTTGTTTATTGGATGAAATTCCGTCAAATATTTATTTAATTGCAAATAAGCTATTTTCCTATGGGAATTTAACATAGGGTGTAAACATAGATTTTTTTTCAAATAAATTTAAATTTTGTGACAGATTTTCAAAATCAAACTTTTGTTTTCTTAGTTACATCATTTACAAGCAAGGTTTCTGATTCAATTAAAACAATCTCCTCCTCCCCCAGCTCTACCAAGTTTTTCCCCCATGTTAAATTACGAGAGGTAAATCTTTTTTTTCTCTATAAAATCAATATTTGATGGAATTACATCAAACAAAAACTTTTGGGGAGGGTGAAGTTTTTTGTTATTGGTGAAAATGTACTTACATTTAAATAATTTTTAGATTTAATATGTTTAATAGCCAAAAGTTCGTCGGCAGAAAAACGTGGAACAGACAGTAGGTACATGTAGCATAATAGGAGAGACACTGTGTAATAATGCAATATTTCATTATTGTTCTTCCATGTTGTTCGAATAAACAAAGTTGATGTAAATTGTAATTTAAACACATATCTTTATACTGAATATACTTTTCCTGTAGAATCTTTCACCAAAATTGAAAAGTATACTTATCTTGCTAAGTACACTTTGAGGGAGAAATGCATTACATTATCACAGCCATTTTGGCGTATTTTACTTTTACCAATGAAGTATTGCTTTTCTTTCTTCTTAAACAGTTTGTACTCCAACTTTTGATAATTAATGCGTATTCTGCTAAAATAAATGCGTAAAATACACTAATACGCACCTTATCTGGAGCGATGTAGCCAATTTAATCAAAATTACAAAGCATACTTATCTAGCAAAGTGGGAGTAGTCATTAAATAAATTGTATTCTTCCTGAAATTCATTATTTTATATTGAACTAACGACTGCATATATTTGATGATTAAAAGTATGCATAATTATTATACTGCATTTATTACATTATCACAGCCAAAATGGCTGTGATAATGTAATAAATTCAGTATAATAAAAATTAAATTGAAAATTTCTCCCTCAAAGTATACTTTGCTAGATACGTCTACTTTGCAATGTTGGTGAAATAGGCTACAGGACTACACGTACGCGTGACTTGTTTCATAAATCTAATAATTCCAGCACAAACATATTTACACAATTCCCTAACATTTGATTGGCCCGTAGCAAGTCTCTGTCCAACATTTATATCCCAGTAAACTCCCACGCCGAACTACTTTATACAGGTGCGCTGTCAGTGCTGTCAATGTAAACAAATGGCTGCCGTCTGTCAAAATAAACACATTTTCTTGATGAATTTATTTCAAATGCTGGAATTATAAGGAATAAATTACCTTTTTGTGGAATTTATAGGGGATATAAACTTGGAGAAGTCGCGGGAATACTGGACGAGGCCTTCCGGCCTTCGTCCAGTATTCCCACGACTTTTCCAAGTTTATACCCTGATAAATTCCACAAAAAGGCCATTCATTCCTATAATATCAAAGGAAAACTCGTTTGAGATTCTCTATGTATTTCTCGCAGTCTAGCGCATGGTGATTTTAATGCACGCTATTTTTACTACAATGTAGATTTGTTGAAGATTTCCAAGCGAACTGAAACACGAAAACTAATAAAAAACGATGTGAAAACGATCGTTTCGTACAACGATATGTATAACAACGATTGTCGTTTGTTTGTTTTGTACGTGATAAGATATACCTGGTCTTTCAACTATTTAAACGCCTGTAATTTCTTTCAACGCATCTTTTTAATATTGGTTTCGTTGTTTTTAATTAGATTATGATGTCTTCGATGGTTTAAATGTTTAATCCAAGGAAATATATATTGTCACATGAGCTATTTACTTTGAAAACTGTACTATCACTATTTTCATTTTTTTAACGCTGTAATGATTAAGGCAGCGAAGTCTGAAAAGTGTTCACATATTTTACTCACCGTACAAACTAAAGACACCTAGTTGTTTAGCTTTCTTGCATCATTTATTTTATTAATTGTTAATTCTCTTTATTACACGTACATGTACATAATACACAACATACATGCATACACATGCCTTACATATTCAAATGTTATACATGTATGTTTACATAAAAAAATTGTGATCTGAAAAACAGAAACAAATCAATTTGTCAGAGCCTGGTCGCATTAATTGTACAACTGTGCATGTAACAATGGGTTTTAATTTGCATATAATTCCAGCACAAAAATATTTACACAATTCCCTAACATTTGATTGGCCCGTAGCAAGTCTCTGTCCAAAATGTATATCCCAGTAAACTCCCACGCCGAACTACTTTCCGTAACCGTGAGGCGCAGTTAAAATAATTCTTAAGAAAACGGAAAATAAACACATTTTCTTGATGAATTTATTTCAAATGCTGGAATTATAAGGAATGAATGGCATTTTTGTGGAATTTATCGGGGATATAAACTTGGAAAAGTCGCGGGAATACTGGACGAGGCCTTCCGGCCTTCGTCTAGTATTCCCGCGACTTTTCCAAGTTTATACCCCGATAAATTCCACAAAAAGCCCATTCATTCCTATAAGAGGTCTATACACAGGTCATTGGCTTATTGCATAGGAGTATATTTATATCTCAAGGTATGAAAACTCACTTACATGGTAACATATAGTGATTTAGGGAATATTGATAAGACAAGATGAAGGCAGTATTGTTAAACAATGTTTGCTTACTGTATAAAGCCATTCCATGTATCATTACCAATAATAATTCAGATGTTAATTTGTAGACTTGAGGACGTTGTGGCCAGTTGGAGCCGTCGGACTTGTCCTGGTTGTCGTCATCATCGGTCTTGTTTGCTATATCTTCAGGATGAAACAGAAGCACCGTTCTCCCATTTCAGAGCAGGTACACTTACCGTCTGTTTCACGAAAGCTGCCCAAATTTTACGGCTGTATAAACAATTCAAAAACAATATTTGTTTTGATAATATTAAATTAAAGACAAATTTAACAATGAGCCTTCTTTTTATTTCGTGAAATTTGGTCAAATATTGGTTTTATTACGAAAAATTGATTTCTCTATGGGAATTTAACATGTGGGAAAAAGAGGTAGAGGAGTTGTGGGAGGAGTCAAACAACGATTTATTTTGGAAATTGACTCCGAAACCTAGCTAGATGGCTTGGAAATGATCTGACTAAGAAAACAAAAGTTAAATTTAAAAAATCGGTCCAGTATTTCTGAAATTCTAAAAGATTTCCCCATGTGAAATCCCCATAGACATCTTCACTCTGTGAAGATGTCTATGGGGATTTAACATTTAACATGGGGAAATTGTTTTTTCGCAATAAAATCAATATTTGAACAAAATTTCACAAAATAAAAAGAAGGCTCTTCTTAAATTTTCCTTTAATTTAATATTATCAAAACAAATATTGTTTTTGAATTGTTTATACAGCCGTAATTTGGGCAGCTTTCGTGAAACAGACAGTAGATCCATCATGGAGCTACTCCTTTTCTCTCACCAGCCGCTTCAATTTAGGAGATTGACTATCGAATACTGAAACATTAGAAGTTATGACGATGGTACATGTAACACCAACGTACGCAGGTGAGACAAGGTACATATATATACATGTAGGTGAAATTACATCACAGACGTACACATAAAATAAATGTACATGTTTCGATACATGCATACATATACATTCTAAGTCATGCTATCATGCAAATTAACTTTTTCAATTTCTTCTACTTTGGATCAAAAGTCCTACTTTAGGAAATAAAACCGCGAGCCAGTAAACAACTGTTTATCATAGACTTGTTTCTTATGAAATCAGTAAAATCGTTTAATAGCTATCATGTAAGATCCTCTATCACCATCCCTGCCGCCGTTTATCCATCTGTGTACGTTAGTAACACCTTTCATCTTTCAATAAGAAATGATCCACTTCACCTATTTTGATAGTATTTGGCCACAATGTTTGTTTAGGGATGGTGTTTTACTTTGCATACGAACCACGTCCGAACGACCAAGGTCAAGGTCACTGAGGACTTATCTTATGTTCACCTTGTATGTGAGGCAAAAAAAGATAGTATCAAAGCTGCCAGCGAGGGGATCAGCTTAGTGATATCGATGTCCTTGTGTATTATGCTCCATATTGTGTTGCACTGACCTCGTAAAGAGGACATAATCGCGATATACCTGGCGAGTTCATAAAATACCCGGACAAGTCCTATATATTTGTCACCTTTTGTCGCATTTAAACCAAATTTGGTCACCTCGTAGCCTGACCAATTGGTTCCCAATAACCCAACTCCAAGTCCGAAAATAATGTTCTTGACTCGTGTTGCAGTTGCTATGGCAACGTCATGTTTGGGATTGCGGCACAAGTAACGTAAGTTTGTATGAATATTTGTATATGAATGTGTTGGCGTTTCCGTGTTATTTGCATCTGGTTCAAATAATCTTTGGGAAATAATAGCGAAGTTTCTTATTTAATGTTTCTTATGCGACGACATATTTTAAAAAGGTGACGTCATGGTCGGAAATGACGTAGTTTAACGACTCTCTATATGTACTCTGTCTATGAGAACATGCTGGAAGAACCAAGTTGTGCTATTAAATATTGCATATTAACGCATAAGCAACATACATGTGCCCATGGAAGACCGAGCCACGAATTGAGGTGTTCATGTGTTTAAAAAACCTACATGTGCCCATGGAACACCGAGCCGCGAAGCCATTGTAACTCAATAAGGGCAGTAACTGACTTGCACATCGACTTACCGACAACCGGTGCTAGTATTCAGTGGGAATTTTGAATTTCCATTCGACATTAAAATAACTGTCTCTACAGTTATGATTAATAACATCCGTGTACGCATGCTGCAAGTGGGAGTATACATGCACGTGTGATGAGAGATACATTATATGCGGTGAAAGCGCACCACCAAGGTGTGTGATCACGTGGTTACAACAATAACAACAATTACTGAAACTTCAAGCAGCGCCTCCGATTCAAAGTACGTATTGCATTATATTGACCTTATTATGTAACGGATATTAACGAAACATGGCGCATCAAACGCGGCTTGTTAAGCTGCATTTGGATGTCTCGGTACTTTGGCCCAAACATCTGTCATTTCTGCGAAGAATCGATTTTCGTGTTTACTGTTAATACTGACACGGAAATCGGTTCTTCGCTAAAATGACATGAGTATGTGCCGAAGTCCCGAGACCACCAAATACAGGTCATGAAGACGCGTTTGCTGTATTTCGCCATATTTCATCAAAATCCGTTGCATATTAAGGAGAATTTCAAATAATATTTACTTTTGAGTGGGCGCGCTCACACATTGTTGTTGTTGTGGTAACCACGTGATCATGCACCTTGACCATCGGTATGACAACTTACGAGATATATAGTTGGATAGATAGTAGACGGGAAGTACACACACATGGCGGTAGCTATACATTGTATAATCCACAGATGTACAGCGATTACAAACTGTATTTGGGGATGAGACGACGCGCTCCACTACCTAGCCCCCGTGACGTCACTGACTCCATAGATGATGGTCAGTCATGCATCTACAACTTCATTGATCCTGATAAATGCAGGTTCGTCAAGTCCAACCAACACAGAGGGGGTGCGACGGGTGCGTACTCACCCCTCCACCCCCGTAACCGTTTCAACACCACAGGCCTGTATAGTGGTATTGGCAAAAAGTGTAGACCCAGATGAGCCGGCTCGTCACGAGCCGGCTCATCAGGATCTGCACTTTTTGCAAGCAATTTTCTTAACTTTGAGAACAAAAACACGAGGTTCATAAATGGACTAGGCTGAAAATCTTTTTGTGACGCTTGGATTGTTTGCAATATTAACATATCAAATTCCATTCCAGTTATTTGAAATAGGTGAACGGGTTAATCTGCCGAGGTCTGTCCTTGGATGTGCAAAACTATGTTTGACCCTTCGTGCCGTCGATAATGCACACCCTAAATTAATTCCTGCGTACCGACATGCCGACTGTGACTGGACAAATTGGGCTGACATGTATGAGATGTGTGACCAGTGTAGCTGCTGATCAAAATAAAACTAGTGTGGCTTGATATAGCTTATTATACTGAATCACGACGTTTATTTCACTGATGAACTGACGAATCATACAGATGCACAGGCTGATCTGGATCTACATTGGTCGCAAAACACATACATGTAAGCCCCGTGCCTCCAGTCACAGCCACATGTGAGTCTCAATTAGGCTGGTGTGAGCTCTGTTTATGCTACTGACTATTACCATACTGGCACAGTGATTTTATAATACAATATATAGAGGATCTTATATGAGTGATGATTTAATATGATATTTATTAAACGAGTTTACTGATTTCATAAGAAACGTGGCTGTACCGAGTTTTATTATGATATCGGTCAACGAGTTTAATAAATATCATATTAAATCATCACAAATGTTAGATTATATTTATTTCGTAAGCACGCCATTGCATAAGCACATACATTGAAGCTGTACTGGTCATCAAACCTGTTTTATATAATACGTTAATTTGCATATTTATTACACCAGTGTAATATATTTTTTATGACACTGTGAGTGCCCATTTTATGCAATAAAATACATTTGTTAATTCAGTAGTGTATGCCACCGGCCAATTACACGCAAAATATATATATGCAATTATGTTAACAGCTCCAATGTACATATTATATGATGCCAGCCAGCACATGTATGACGGGTTGGGACCGACCATAGAAGCCGGTGTGTGGTGTAAAATCTCTACATGATCACTGTTAACTGTCATATGTACATGTATGTAACTGATGTCAGTAGTTTCATTAAATGATATACAGTAGAACCTCTCTAAACCGGACAACCTGTCGATTCCATTGTGTTAATTTACTGCAGCTGTTTCCAACTATTGATCACGGAGGTCTGCATATCATTTACAATCAAATAATACATGTACCTCATCCTCTATAGCCTCAATACCCACACGTAATAAACAGCTGGCAAACTATCGTAAATGTCTGTCGACACCCATTGACGTATATGAGCCAGTGCAATAACACCGCACATATATTCAACGTGTACGATCACGTGGTTACAACAACAACAACAACAACAAAAACAACAACAAGTACTGAAACTTCCAGAAGCCATCCGATTCAAAGCTCGGATTCTTTTATTTTGTAATTATTATGCAACGGATTTTGATGAAATATGGCGCATCAAACGTGTCTTGTTGAGCTGCATGTGGTGGTCTCGGTGCTTTGGCCTAAACTTCTATAATTTTTGCGAAGAATCGATTTCCAAACGACATAAGTATATGCCGAACTCCCGAGACCACCAAATGCAGCTCATGAAGACGTGTTTGCTGCGCCATATCTCATCAAAATCCGTTGCATATTATGGAAATATAAAATAATACTTACTTTAGAGTGGGCGTGCTTTCAACACTTTCAGCCATTGCTGCTGCTGTTGTAACCACGTGATCATGTACCGTGAAATTTAAATTAGTCCTGTTCAGCGATGACCATACAATGTTGATTATGCACGACTGTCTTTGTCGTATTTTCTCCAGTAAAAACGTTGTTTACATTGTAGTTTGTGTTTTCAAAATGCCTCTGAGAAAATATCACCTACTTTTGAATACTAAACAAATTACATTTAAAAACTATTTATTTAAACGTACTTGTGCTTGAAATCAAGTAACTGACTGTCTGAGCCTGAGCTGTGATACCGCTCAGACTCAGACAATCAAATTGCTTGATTGAGTGTTGGTATTGCCAAACGTTGAGAATCTGGGTATGATTAACGCAGGCCGTTCTGCGACTACCGCTGTCCACATACTCCGTGTGTTGTATGGTCTCGTTCAGGGGCTTGTGATCTCCTGTTGTGGTTTCAACTTTCCCAATATGCCTGTATATTCCGCTGCATGCATATTCCGTAGATACGATGCAATTACAGAGCCTCGCCCATCCCGTTTCCTGAGCCTTGCCAGATATGTTTTCCCATTCACGGCACTAACCTACTATTCTCTATCTATTTTCCTTATTTCTGAACCGAAGTATATGTTGTGACCACTCATTTGAACCGTCTCGGCGAGACGGTTCAAATGAGTGGTCACAACATATACTTCTGATGAGAAATAAAGAAATTCTTGAGCCTTGCCGGATATTTTTTCCCATTCACGGCACTAACCTACTATTCTCTATATATTCATCCCAACATTTCTTTCGGGCTACATACAAACATAGTATATACAGCCAGCATATGTTCCTGGGTCCACAAACGAACGATTGTCTATGATTGATACATAGGTGTTGTCACCGTTTTCCCTTTTATTATTTGAAAACGATGTTTGCGTTTAAACCAACGGTCATGCAACTTCACAGAATTGTGGAAAGATTACCAAAACCAAACATGTCTGGCAACCTTATTTGTAGGCTGATGGAAGTATTTCAGTGACTAATTCACTCTTTCCTGCAAAGAGGAATATTATATGACAGTCTTGACCCACATGCGGAATGCCTATGTGTCCTATATTTGTTTATATTCCAAGTCTCGCAAGTTGACATGTTAATGATTCATTTCTGATGGCGGCCATGTTTGGCAAATCTGGCAGATCTGACATGACATATATTGGGCAGCATATTATAATTGATAACTTAAGGCTATATAATCAGATATTCAAGAGGTTTGGTTTGTAAATCCTAATTAATCTGTAAAACAAACATTTACACAACTTTTCAGACTGTTTATTCCTGTTTTGGTTGATTTTAAGAAAAAAAGGAAGTTGAAGTGGCACTCAATTTTGAATGCAAAAACTTCAGCGTCTGCGCACCAAAACTATCCCATAAAGTTATCACCAAACCACTCTTGATTACCTGTGTAAATACAAAATTAAATGTCTTTACTACATTTGTGGGATGTGCCAGATAGGTTTTGAGCTGTTTTAATGTGTGAAAGTGTCAAAGGTCGATCTCGCAAATCTGGCAAGATGGCGGACATTTTTTGACGTATTTGCCCGACACCAGAGCCTCATGATTAGTCAAATGACTTCATAGTATATTTTCAGAACCTATAAATACAACGCAATTGGATATGATCGTTGGTTCAGCTCATAAGAGCAAAATATAACATATA